>JAWNNW010000444.1:4200000-4617500 GCA_035044465.1 Scaptomyza tumidula
TGTTGCCATTCACGGAGTCAATAGTCAGCACATTGACTTTCTTGCCTATTTTCGAGGTAGTTACACCATGATACTCATTGATAGCATAATCATTGAAGAGCCAGTAGATGTCCACGGGCAAATCTCCTTTGGAGATGGTACATTGAACGGTCACCGAGTCGCCAAAGTTCGCTGGCTCATCCCCAAACTCGAAGGGTGTAATATGAGGGGGTACTTGAGTATAATAGAGGCGAAATAAATTTTAGTTAAGCTTCGAATTTTAAGCATCGTTTCAATAAAGTTCCAATGTATGTTTTGAATTCCTTGAATTCGCTGCCTTAGTCTTTAAATATAGGAAATTCAATCCAAGTTCGTTGCCTAAGTCATTCGATTTATACTTAAGCAAGTATACTTAAATTAACATTTAATGCATTTTCTCACAATATTTATTGCACAAAAGCCATAAAGAAGAAGCGAACAATATCATTACACTAAAGCGGTAAGCATTCATGCGTTTTTCGTGTTCATAGCTAACAATTTGATTGGTGTCAAATGATATAAAAGAAATAGTTGTACAATACAAACTAAAACAATAAATTTACATTCATGTGCTGTACAAATTTCGCAATACCATTAACAAAGAGCTGAGCAGTGTAGACCGACGAGGCCCAAAGATTTCTAGCCTTGCACGTATAGTTGCCCACATGGCGGGCATTAACCGCATCGATCATGAGGACGCTCAAACGTTTGCCCATTTTGGATGTCGAAATGCCCGAGTAATGATTGATGGGATAATCATTGAAGTGCCACTCGATATCAAGTGGTAAGTCGCCGGAGCTAACTAGACAATTTACCGATACGGAATCCTCAAAATTGACAGGCGCTTCGCCGAAATCAAAATGCGCTATTTTGGGTGCAACTATTAAAGATTTCAAAGGGGTTCTATATTATACTATCTATGGATTTTTGGGGGTATCAAAGTAAAAGTATAAAAAGAAAACTTTAAATATTCTAAAACTACTCAAGTTGATGGTTCATATACCATTCACAATAAGTTCGGTAGTGTAGTTGACAGCAGCTGCATGATTTTTTGCCCGACAACTGTACTTTCCCGCATGACGGGCCTGAACACTATCAATAGTGAGCATACTGTTCCGTTTGCCACCTTTCATAACACTTATGCCTGAGTAGGAACTGATGCCATAATCATTGAACAACCATTCAATGTCGATTGGCGAATCGCCAGTTGAGATTTGACACATTATCGATACGGAATCCTCAACATTGGCTGGCTCATCACCAAAGTCGAAGGGTGTTATTTTGGGCGGAACTTGAAGGATGAGTAAGGATGCAATACAAAATCATAATAAACAATTTAACTTTAGAAAGGTTACGTTAATAGTTTTATCATCTTATAACAACCATTCACAACTAGTGCAGCCGAATATTCACTACTCGACGCCTTATTCTTTGCCTTGCAACTGTAGTTTCCTGCATGACCCGCATGCACAGAGTCTATGGTCAAAACACTTGTTCTTTTGCCTCCACGTAGCACAGCAATGCCTGAGGCAAAGCTGATTGGTTGACCGTTGAACAACCACTCCATATCAATAGGTAGATCTCCCGAGGAAACCAAACAGTTGACCGAAACGGAATCCTCAAAGTTAGCTGGCTCTTCACCAAAATCAAAGGGAGCTAGTTTAGGGGGAGCTATAGGAAAAGTAGGTAACTAATTTAAATATTGAATTGTGGTAGGGAAAATATAAAATAAAAATAAAAAAGTAAACTACGAATAATATTTCCTATTCAACAGTTCAACTTTTGTATACCATTCACAATTAATTCGGTTGTATGATTGACGGCAGCCGCATGATTCTTGGCCAGACAGCTATACTTGCCAGCATGACGAGCACTTACATTATCTATGGTCAACATGCTCGTTCGCTTGCCACCTTTCATAACCGTTATACCCGAGTATGAACTAATGCCGTAGTCATTAAATAACCATTCGATATCGATGGGTAAATCACCGCTGGAGATGAGACAAGTAACCGATACGGAATCTTCGACATTGGTAGGGTCCTCTCCGAATGTAAAGGGTGTGATTTTGGGAGGTACTTTGATAGGAGTATAAAACAAGGTGACAAAGAATTTTAACATAAATAAATTAAATTTCTATGTATAATTCGACAGTTTATAAATGCAATACCATTCACAGTAAGTTCGGTTGTATAATTGACAGCAGCCGCATGGTTCTTGGCCCGACAACTGTACTTTCCCGCGTGACGGGCTTGTACATTATCAATACCGAGGACACTGCTACGTTTGCCGCCCTTGACAACCGTTATGCCAGAGTAAGAACTAATGCCATAGTCATTAAAAAACCACTCAATATCGATGGGTAAATCTCCACTGGAGATGAGACAAGTTACTGACACGGAGTCCTCTACGTTAGTGGGCTCCTCTCCAAAATCGAAAGCCGTTATCTTTGGAGGTACTTTAAGCAGAGAGTTTGAGGTTTTGTAAAGGAGGATGTCAAACCAAAATATAAAACTAAATACAAATCACAAGCTTATAACATAAAATTCTGTGAAAAATACCATTCACAATTAATTCCGTTGTATAGTTAACTGCTGCTGCGTGATTCTTAGCCCTGCAGCTGTATAAACCAGCATGTCGAGCTTGGACATTGTCAATGCTTAACATACTGTTTCGCTTGCCAACCTTGACTACATTGATACCCGAATACGAACTGATGCCAAAGTCATTAAAGAACCATTCGATATCAATCGGTAAATCTCCGCTAGAGATGAGACAAGTTACCGAAACAGAGTCCTCAAAGTTTGTGGGTTCCTCGCCAAAAGAGAAAGGAGTGATTTTGGGCGGTGCTTGGATGCGAGAGTTATTAAAATAAGATCAAATAAAGAAAGGGTAAATATAAACAGAATAGTAAACAAGTACATAATAGTTCCTTTTAAGTTTTGAGTATGATATATGAAGTACCATTAACAATCAATTCGGTCGTATAATTAACAGCAGCTGCTTGGTTCTTAGCGCGACAAGTGTAATATCCAACATGACTGGCATGAACATTATCGATGCTCAGAACGCTGTTCCTTTTGCCACCCTTCATGACCATTATACCCGAATAAGAGCTGATGCCGTAATGATTAAATAACCATTCGATATCGATGGGTAAATCGCCCGTTGAGATCAAACAAGTAACTGAAACAGAGTCCTCAACATTTGCTGGCTCTTCGCCAAAGCTGAAGGGTGTTATTTTGGGCGGTACTTAAGGGAGTGTATAAAGAGAGGTTTTCATAATTATATATAAAACATAAGTATAATGTCAAACTCAAGACTAAATGAATAGAAATATATGTTTTATTAAGCGGCCAACCGTTGACAATTAAGGCCGCTGAGAATTCGCTGCTGGCTGCCTTGTTTCTAGCCTTGCAGCTGTAATTTCCTGCGTGTCCCGCATGCACCGAGTCAATAGTTAACAGGCTCGTACGCTTGCCACCTTTCGTAACAGTTACACCAGCAGCATAGTTAACTGGTAAGCTCTCAAACAACCACTCAATTTCAATGGGTAAGTCACCCGAGGTTACCAAACAATTAACAGACACTGAATCCTCAAAGTTTGCCGGTGCCCCGCCGAAATCGAAAGGTGCTATCTTGGGCGGAGCTGTTAGGAAAGAGTTTTTGGTGTGGAAATCAAAGTAAAAGTCAAAGAAAAAACACAGATCATGCACAAAAAGTTATAGCCCATATTAAATACCATTCACAATCAACTGGGCTGTGTACTCCATAGATCCCGCATCGTTGCGAGCCTTACATGTGTAGTTTCCTGCATGTTCCCCATGCACCGAGTCAATGGTCAAAATGCTGGCCTTCTTGCCACCCTTGACTATGGAGACGCCCGTGTAGGCTTGAATGTGCTCATTATTGAAAAGCCAAGCGATATCCATGGGCAAATCACCCAAATAAATGAGACAATTAACCGAAACCGATTCCTCAAAGTTAACGGCATGATCGCCAAAGTCGAAATGTGCAATTTTTGGGGGTACTTTAATTGTGGGATAGGGTTGAGGATAAAAAGACACCAAAATAAATATAAAACAAAAAATTATGCACATTATATTTGAGTAGAGTATCAATGTACCATTCACCACCAGTTCGGCGGTATAGTTAACCTGTGTAGCTCTATTAACCGCCACACAAGTGTAATTTCCTGCATGATGATCGCGCACAAAGTCGATGGAGAGTGCACTGATCTTTTTGCCCAGTTTCACCATGGACACATCGTAGACATTCTCATTGATTTCGCGTCCGTTAAAAAGCCAAACGAAACTAACCGGAAAATCACCCGAGATAACCAAACACTGTACGCTCGCTGATTCGCCAAAGTTTGAGGGATCCTCACCAAAATCAAAAGGAGCAATTTTCGGGGCCACTTAAGAAGTGGATTGGATTGGATTTTGATGGAAATTTTAAATAAACAAACGCAAAATAATTAAACTACTTGTGTGTAAGTAAGTCAAGAGTATTAACCATTCACTTTTAATTCAGCCGTGTGGTTAACACGACCCGCTCGATTCTCGGCTATGCAGGAGTAGTTTCCCACATGTTTTGCCGAGACAGACTCGATGGTCAGTCCATTGATGCGTTTGCCTTGTTTAGTTGTCATTATTTCAAGATATTCCTCAAAAGGTTTATCGTTCAGCGTCCAGGTGATGTTAACGGGCAAATCACCACCGGATATTGTGCATTGTACATTCACAAATTCACCATAACTCATCGATTCATCGCCAAAAGAGAAAGGACTTATGCGGGGTAAAGCTAATTGTGGAAGTTTTTTTAAGATTACTTATCGTTTGATACACAACTTTTACAGCTTAATTAACACACATTTCAGCAGCACACAACACATTTTATTAGATGTAAGTACAAGAGTAGAGGGGTTTAAATGACAAATACAACAGCTACAAATGCAGATAGGAAAACCTTAAAAATCTTCGGTATACCGAAGATTAAATACCTATCAGATGATGATTAAGACAACAGAGCTAAAAAGGTTCTACATGGAATAATGTATATCAATATCTTTTAAGCCACACACCGTTGACAATTAGTTCGGCTGAATGTTCAGCTCGACCCGCTGAATTGCTGGCAATACACGTATAATTGCCAGCATGTTTTGCCTCAATGGCATCAATCATCAGGTTATGAATGCGTTGACCACGTTTCTCTGTGAATATCTCCAGTTCTGGTAAGAGCGGATGGCGATTCAATGTCCAGATGACCGAGACGGGCAAATCACCGCCCGATATGGTGCAATGCACCGACACAGGTTCACCGAAATTCATGGGCTCCGAGCCAAAGGAAAAGGGCGTTATCTTGGGAGGCACTAGTGTGGATGGGTATAGGGAAATATTTTAAATATAAAAACTAAAAATTGCAAGTAAATTATACAAAAGTAAGTTCAAATATTCGTAATCAGTCTGCTAACAAACCATTCACAATAAGACGCGCCGAATGGGCTGTCAAACCCGCCTTATTCTGGGCGTGACAAGAGTAGAAGCCGGCGTGGTGGGCAGAAACAGACTCAATGGACAAAACATTTATGCGTTTACCAATTCGCGAGAAGGATATATCATGATAACTATCAATTGTGGCATTATTCAGCAGCCAAGTAACATTCATGGGCAAATCTCCACCTAAAATGGTACACTGCACCGATGCAGGTTCGCCGTAGTTCAAGGGCTCCTCACCAAAGTCAAAGGGTGCGATTTTGGGCGATACTTGGAGCAGGGAAAAGCAAAGTTGTAGTCGTTGTTAGCATAGTTAAGTATATATTTATATATATATGGAGATAGATATGAGCATTCCCAATACGCGTTAGTTGGGATTAGTATCAATCAACTGGGTTAGCTCAGTAAAATCTAACCACAACCACCAGAACAATTAAGACTAGTCTAAATCTGTTAAATCGATTCGAATACCATTGACTGTCAAGTTGACACCGTATCTGGTAGTTCCTGCCGCATTGCTGGCGATGCACGTGTAGGTGCCCGTATGTGCAGGACTCGCACTTGGTATTGACAACATGCTCGTCTTGCTGCTTATGCGATTTGTGCGCATTTGCGGTTGCAGCTGATCAAGGCTGGCATCGTTATCGCTGGCACTGCGCTCAAAGCTCCAGTGCACTCGTATGGGACGATCTCCCTTTTGAATTTGACAGAACAGATCAATAGAGTCGCCCGTATTGATGACATCCTCATACGCAAAGGGTACTATCTGTGGCAGTACTAAGTATCAGGTGTAAGTGTGTGTAAAATGTATTAGGAAGGAATTTTGTATCAAAACTATTAAAGAAAATAAAGAATCCATCTAAGTATGTATAAGATGGCATTGCCCTCAAACCATTAACAAACAACTCAGCGGTATAGCTATTATTTCCTGCCGTATTGCTCGCCACACAGCTATAGTTGCCCGAATGTACCGCCTTGACGGTTTCCACAGTCAGCAGGCTAATACGCTCCCCAATTTTGCTAGCCATAACGCCCAGATGTGGAAAGAGCGGTAGATTGTTGTGGGTCCAGCGTATTCTAAGCGGTAGATCACCCTTGGCCACATGACAGGTTAATTGTACGCTGTCACCCTCATTGGCATCAGTGTCAAAGCTAAACGGGTGTATGCTGGGAAGAACTATTAGAGCAGGACCAAGGACAGGAGTTGGGAAATGGACAAACCAAATAGTATAACAAATAAATCAAAAGCAAGGCCTTATTGTTACTTAATATTTGTAGTGAAAAGAAGAGTCACCATTGACTTTCAGTTCGGCACTGTAGCTACTCTCGCCAGCTTGATTGCGAGCCGTACACGTATATATGCCCCGATGCTCGGCCGCTATATAGTCAATATTCAGGGTGCTCGATTTGCTGGACATGCGACCGATAACCACATCCCAGTCACCGCTAGTCAGAATCTGATTATTTAACGCCCAGCTTATGTTAATGGGTAAATCTCCCTTGATAACGGTGCATTGTATGCCCATTGTTTCGCCTGAATTGGATGCCTCGTCGCCAAAGTCAAAGGGCCTTATTTGTGGGGGTACTGTGGGATGTTGGTTTTTGAGGTTTTTCAAATAAAAATATCAACAAAAAAACTAAAAAAAATTTTGTTACACACATATTTAAGTAGAAAGTCATGACGGTCTAACCATTAACTACAAGTTCTGCGGTTTGTTCAGCGCTACCCGCCGCATTGCTGGCAATGCATTTAAATAGTCCGCGATGATGACCATTGATGGAATCGATACTTAATGAGCTGAGTTTCGGTGACATTTTGATAATACGTATTCCCACATTTTCGTTTGTTATTGGTTGCCCATTCAGCGTCCAGTGCAACTGCAGCGGTGTGTCGCCCTTGAACACCATGCACTGAACGGCAGTGCTATCGCCGTAGTTGGAGGGTTCATCGCCAAATATAAATGGCATAACTTGTGGGGGAACTGGACAGAAGAGTGGAAACGCCGATTCAGCATAGGTAAAAAACAATTCACAACATTTTATCCCGATGAATATGTCAAAACAGCTTGATAACTACCTAAGACCCATAGTTTTATTTCAATTTAGCAGCCCTTGAAGCTATTCAGCAAGCTGAATGTGTTATCACAGAAAAAACATTACTGGATTATTTGAAGTGCGCAGTGCTCCAACATTAAACAGCAAATTCAGCAGTTGAGTTTAGTGCTACTTAAGCATAGTACAGTAACGTATGACTAATTGAAAGTGCTACACACAAATATCTAACCATTAACTTGTAATTCAGCAACGTATTCGCTGCTTCCAGCTTCATTGGTGGCTGTACATTTAAAAACACCGCGATGGAATGCGCTCAGCGGATCAATATTTAGCAAACTTAAACGCTTGTTTCCACGAAATACACTAAATCCATTCTCGCCATTTACAATGGGCGCTGAGTTTAATGACCAACGAATTTCCAATGGTAAGTCACCCTTGGGTACAACACAATTCGCGCTGGCTATGTCGCCAACATCGGCTGCCGATTCGCCAAAGCTAAAGGGCAACACTTGTGGTGGCACTTGAAATGGTAAAATGATGTTAAGAACGGAAATTAAAGAAAGGTAACAAAGAAAAATAATCAAAATTTATATGTAAGTGATCCTAAAAGTTCCCAAGATTAAGAACAAACCATTCACATGCAATTCAGCGCTATATTCAGCAATGCCAGCGTTGTTTGCAGCTATACACTTATATATTCCACGATGTCGCGCCTCCAGAGCGTCAATGCTCAGTGAACTGGTACGTGGATTCAGACGCGCCAAGGAGAAACCATGCTCTCCATTTATAATAGGCGCTGAGTTTAAAGTCCAGCGTATTTCCATGGGTAAGTCACCCTTGGGTACCATACAAAAACCACCCGCAATTTCACCAGTATTTGCGGGCTCAGTACCAAAGTCAAAGGGTTGTATTTGTGGAGGCACTTAATGGATTGGAGTCGGGACAACAAAACAAGTGAATGTCAAATTAAAAATTAACTAATAGTTTACTAAAAAATAACGTCTCAATGTGACAAACCATTCACATCTAATATCGCAACATATTCAGCATAGCCCGCTGAATTATTGGCTATGCATTTATAGCTGCCTCGATGTGCGGCCTCCAAAGAGTCCACATTAAGTGAACTTGTTCGCTTGTTGAGTCGTACAATAGTAAAACCGAGCTCTCCATTGACTATTAGTGCCGAGTTTATAGTCCAAAATATATCCAAGGGTAGGTCACCCTTGGGTACTACACAGGTAACACTTGCAACTTCACCGCGGTTAAGCGGCTCATCTCCAAAGCTAAATGGACTTATCTGTGGTGAAACTGTAAAAATTTAGGTTGATAGCTATTCGGCTTTTATTCTTCTTTGTGACTTCTATACAACACACACCACATCGCTCAGCAACACCGAATAAACCGAAGGAAAGTTAACAGGTAGCGGTAAGTAGAGAAGTTAGAGAAATGAAATTTCTGGATCACCAACCATTGACTTGCAATTCAGCTGCATATTTGGCCCGACCTGCCTCATTCTGGGCGATGCAGCTATAAACACCACGATGTTTTGCCTCCAGGGCATCCACACTAAGATAGCTGGTACGACTATTTAGCTGCATCACAGTAAAACCATTCTTATCCGTTTCAATGGTCTCTTCATTCAGGCTCCAATTTATTTTTAATGGTAAGTCACCCTTGAGCACTACACAAGTTATGCTTAAAAAATCTCCCATGTTGAAGACCTCACTGCCAAAGCTAAAGGGCAGGACATGGGGTGGCACTGTATTGAATGGTGTGTTAAATCATAAATTAAGAAATCAAGATAATAAACCACAAAATAAAACTAGATCACGATCAGCTATCAGATATAAGATTGCGATATACCATTGACTTTCAATTCGGATGTGGTAAAACTAGATCCTGCTAAATTCTCGGCAATACATTTAAATATGCCTCGATGGTACTGCTCAACAGCGGCTATATTCAGGACACTTGTCTTTGGCGATAGTTTCAGTATAGTAATGCCTTCCTCGCCGTTGATAATGGGTCGCGAATTCAGAGTCCACTTAATGGTGATAGGTGTATCGCCTTTCTGTACCATGCACTGAACGCCAGCGTTTTCGCCCGTATTAACAGGATCATCGCCAAAGGAGAAGGGTGCAATAGATGGTGGAACTGACAAAAATGAAATTGGGATTGGTTTGGGAGTATGAAAACTAAACATAAAAATCTTCAAGCTTATCGATGAAAACTAAAGATTAACCATTGACTGCCAGCATGGCAGATTGTCGAGTCTCGCCAGCATTGTTTGTTGCCACACAGGAATAGTTTCCTGCGTGGCGAGCTCGAACCGATTCAATGCTTAGGACGCTGATGCGCTGGCTATTGCGGGTGACGACAACACCATCGTTTGTGAAGACCCGCCCGCCGTTCTTCGTCCAGGCAATGTCTAGTGGTAGATCACCCTTGTTGACCGTACAATAGGCTGAGACCATATCCAATTCATTGATGCTCTCCTCCCCAAAGTCAAAAGGCATCACTTGGGGCAGGACTGTGAATATGGTGTGTTGGGAATTTGTGATTCAAGTAAAATCAAACAAAATCAAAGAAACACGAATTAAAAAGCAAGGACGAAGAGTTATAACCATTGACAGCTAGCATAGCTGATTGCCTGGTAGCTCCTGCATTATTCGTTGCTACACAGGAATAATTGCCCGCATGACGAGCTCGTACGGATTCGATGCTTAGGACACTCAACCGCTGGCTATTTCGATTGACCAGGAGGCCATCATTAGTGTAGAGACGTCCACCGTTCTTCGTCCAATAGATATCCACAGGCAGGTCGCCCTTGTTGACCGTACACGAAACTGAGACCATGTCCATCTCATTGATGCTCTCCTCTCCAAAATCAAAAGGCACTATCTGAGGCAGAACTGGGAGGGTTTTAGGAAAAACTTAAGTAATGCAAAGCAAAATGAAATCGCAAAGCTATAAACTTCTAAGTAAAGCTCTTAACCGTTGACGGCCAGAATGGCCCAATGTTTGCTTTCGCCAGCATTGTTCGTGGCCACACAGGAGTAGTTGCCCGCATGGCGAGCTCGCACCGATTCAATGCTTAGAACGCTCATGCGTGTGCTTGTTTTGGTGACTACGATGCCATCGTTGGTATAGACACGACCGCCGTTCTTTGTCCAGGCCACATCGATAGGCAGATCACCCTTGTTAACGGTGCAGGAGGCAGAGACCATGTCCAATTCATTGACGCTCTCCTCACCAAACTCAAAAGGCACTATCTGAGGCAGTACTTGGATGGGTTATCGGATGGATTAACAAAATATACAACATAACGTTAGACAGAGTGCACAACTACTTAGCGAATTGAGGATCTAAAGTATGTATTCCTAAACTTAGGCATCACCATTGACACGCAGCTCCGCTGTATGGTAAATAATTCCTGCAGCATTGCGTGCCACACATGTGTAGTTCGCCCTGTGGCGAGCGTGTACGGACTCAATGCTTAGCATACTGATGCGTTGTGTTGTCTTTGTTATTAAAATGCCATCGTTGGACATGAGACGCGCCACGCCTAGCTTCGGTTCCGGCGATGTTGTCCAATACACTTCGAGTGGTGTGTCACCCTTGTTGATCGTACACGTGGCCGACACCATATCATTCATATTGATTGCCTCCTCGCCAAAGTCAAATGGCACTATCTGTGGTGGTACTAAGATTCAACCGTATCAATTAGTGGAAAGTGAACCTATTGACCAACGTTGCATGGTATAGCTGAAAATTCGACCCGCCCAAAAGATAAAACTGGCGCAGAGCAACCCTCTTTAGGGGTAACTCACGCAATAGAAGAAATGATCAACTTACCCATGACTTGTACTTCCAGTGAACCGCGTGCCGAGTAACCCTCCTGATTCTTGGCCACACATGTATAAGTTGCCTGATCCGAATTCCGTTCCACATTCTCAATGATAAGTGTGCCGTTGGGGAAGACCTTCTGCTTGCGATTGATGGGCAGTGGACGATTATCTAAACGAAAATAAATCCTCAGTTTACTCGGACCTTATTCATATTTATATTTCTACCTACCACGCTCCCAGACTATGGAATCGATGGGGTAACCAGCTACGGGGCATGTAACTATCAAAGTCTCACCGGCGACAATTGCTTTCTTCTCCATTTGACGTATGTAGGGCAAACCGTAGACATTTAGTTTGGAAGAGTGCTCAGCGATGCCTACTTTGCTCTTGGCAATGCACTTGTAGAGACCACCATCGTTGGCATGCACAGAGGTTATGTTCAGATAGGACACCACATCGCCGTTAACTGTAACATATTGTCCCACTTGATATCTGTCGTTGTTTGCAATCTTCTTGCCATCAAGCTCCCAAGAGATTTCGGGTGTGGGATTGCCGCCAGCGACACACTTAAGAAATACACTTGGACCGGGTTCCATGGTCTCCTCTTGGAAGGCCTGTCGTATGACGGGTGGATCGAAACGACCGCCAAGCTTCAGCTCAGCGCTGGCTTCTGCAGATTCCTGATCGTTGCGTACAAAACACTGATACATGCCCTTGTCCTCTTTCTTGACGGATTCGATGCGTAACACAGGTTCACTGTGTCCCATTGCCTTGCCGTCCTTCATCCAGCTAACAGTCTTGATGGGATTACCAGTGTACTGACATGTAAAGACAGCGGGACGTCCAAAGTCAATGGTTTGTGTGGGTGGATCGATCTTAGCTGACAGTGGTGCAGTTACAGTCAGGACAGTCTCAACGCTTTCACCGCCTACGGAATTGTTGACAACACACAGATATTTGCCGGAGTCCTCGACAACGGCGTCCTTAATGATAAGTGTGCCAGAAACCTGCTTGACGCGATCATTCAACACAACAGCCTGTTTACGTGTAGTTCCCTCAATGAATTTGTACCATCTGGAATGAGAGGCAGTGAATGTGGATCAGGGCCTTTAAGTTGGCTTGGGACAGTGGGCACAAAACGAGCAAATGTTTCAAAACTATATATTGGGTCTCACAGCTGGGACCTCGATTTTACATACTTACGATTTCCGTCAGCGATTGAAACTTGTCTGAATATACTTACCTTAATATGTGAGCTTATTTTCTTTCATTTGCTTATTTTGTGCACCACTTTGGGGTGGGGGAAAATGAGTTCCTAACAGACAGTCAAACGTCCTAAGCTACCTATAAACTGGCACTGGATAGCCCTGACCGGGACAATGACCTACAAAGGTTTCATTCAAGGGTACATCATTGATTTCAATGCTTTTGACTGCTATACGCGGTTTAACATGACCAATGGGTTCTGTAAGGTTGTAAAGTTATATACATATTAAGAAGAGCTATAAAGATATTAACTTAAAACTGTCTGATTGATAAAGGAATACTATCTTAAGAAATTATTTAGTACCTAAAAGCAGGCATTGGATATGCTTGACCCTGGCATAATATGGAAAAACTGGAGTTCGATTTGCGAGTTAGTTCCTGCAAACGATCTCCTGCTACAGTGGGAGCTACGCTACCAATGGGTTCTGGAAGAAAAATCATTGATCAAGGGGAGTTAAAGATGGTTTACTAACTAGTTGAAACTGCCTGAATGCTGCTTAGTACATTACCTAAATATTGGTGTTGGATATGATTGACCTAGGCACAAAATAGACATATCATTGCCCGTTGCCCTTGTCATTTCTTGAAGGCGACCACCTGAGATCTTGGGCGATACGCTGCCCACAGGTTCTGTAAAGCAGAGCGTGGATTGTAACCTTCACAAAAAATTCGAAAACTGCCTGAGTTTTTTTGGACTTTTAGACTAACCGTATGATAGGCACTGGAAATGCCTGAGTTTGACAAAGTAAAGCAAAACTAGTTGAGATCTCTTTGACAAATGTTGAGCTCTTCGATTCGCCCGAGAAGCTGGGAGCCCTAGCGCCAATAGGCTCTACAATAAGGAACAAAATTGAATATTAGAAATTTAAACTGCCTGAATTTGTATTAATTAATGAATTATACTTAAAGCATAGGGCTACCTTATCAAGGGCACTGGATACGCCTGAGCTGGACAAAGTAAAGCAAAACTCTGACCATAATGCCGCACAAATGTATAACTTTTCATATCGGTAGAAAATGTGGGACCCTTAGCACTCACAGGCTCTAAAAATACAATGCAATTATATTTTGAATTATTCCAAGTCTATGCAAAATCCAGTTGGCAGTTAAGCTTTTATTAATTCTATGATTATTGAAAACTGTTTGAATGATTACCTACTAAAAGGCACAGGATATGCCTGAGCCTGACAAAGCAAAACAATATCACTCGAGCTTGCACCCAGTAAACTAGAGATTTTTGAAACGCTAGCAAATGTAGGCGCCTTGGCACCGACGGGCTCTGCAATTCAAGAAGGGAAAGATATTCAAGACTATGTATTTGGTAAAATTCGTTAATGAAAACTGCCTGAATGTGTATTATATAAATGGAACTACCTCATAGCAGGCACTGGATAAGCCTGAGCCTGACAAAGCAACGCAAAACTCTGACCAATGCTCCGAGTATATGAGAATACATTAGACTCTGTTGAAAAGGTTGGTGCTCTGGCTCCAATGGGCTCTGTGAATTGAATTTAATTGATCACCTTGTAAATAGATCTGAATACACTTCGAAAACTGCCTGAATTAACGAATAAAGATAAGGAATAAGTTTCTTAATAAGTCTACCTCATAGCAGGCACTGGATAAGCCTGCGCCTGACAAAGCAACGCAAAACTCTGGCCCACACCTCGGGTATATGAAAAGGAGTTCGAGTCTGTGGAAAAGGTTGGTGCCCTTGCTCCAATGGGTTCTGTAAATAACAATTCATACTTCTCTTTAATAATAGTTTAAAAAACATCCTAAAAACTGTCTGAAAGAATGAAAAAAGATAGGGACATAAGCGAAAACTGCATCTACCTCATAGCTGGCACTGGATAAGCCTGCGCCTGACAAAGCAACGCAAAACTTTGACCCACTGCCCGTGCATATGAGAAGGAATTGTAGTCGGAGGAAAAAGTTGGCGCTCTAGAGCCAATGGGTTCTGAAAAAGGCAATTTAAGCATATACAATTTTTGTTATTAAACTAAAAACTGCCTAATAATTATACTAATCGTTAAACCAACCTAATAATGGGCACCGGAAAGGCTTGTGCCTGACATAGTAAGGCGAAACTAGCATTGATGTTACGCTCAAAAATGCTACCCTTTGAGTCGCTTGAAAATGTTGGTGCCTTTGCGCCGACAGGTTCTAAAATTCAAAGGAGATATAAATTGTGTATAAATAATTCTGATTGTGTCGCTAGAACCAGTTGACAAGCGTTAGTCCCAGTCTATTGTACAAATATTTAAGCATTATCTGATTAAATGTTGTGTTGGGCAACTTATTTATATTTGGAGTACTTCACTTTACCTAAAAACAGGCACTGGAAATGCCTGAGCCTGACAAAGCATTGCAAAACTATGGCTCAAAGGCACATGTTGCTGAAAGGTTTGAACTCCCGATAGAACAGTGGGTGCCTTTGAACTAATAGGTTCTACGAAAACAAACGAATGAGAATTTAGCATGCAATAAAAGCTTTTGGTTTCCATTAAGACAAACCTTTACTGACATGCAATATAAACAAATAAATATATTGCACGTATTAGGTTGATGAAAACTGCCTTAATGAATGGATTTAATTAATCTCGTTTAATTACTCTTTACCTAGCGATCTTATTAACAGCTTAAACAAAGCAGTTAATTTAAACATATCTAAGACTTTAAGTTTAAAGTTAAAGTTTAAAGCCAAACAGTTCAAAAAGAAATCTAACTTTATCTCATTTCAGCAGTAATAAAATTTGTATCATCTAGAAAAGTTTGCGTGTTTTTTGAACGTGACCTTTTGACATACATAGACAAAGACAGCCCAAAGCTCAAGGCAACACCTCCAAAGACGTTGAACTTTTCGAACTTAGTCCACACACACACACACAGACACATACACATACAAGAACAGGCAATAGACGCAACAAGAGGAAAAAGAGAGAGAGAGAAAGCCGGCAATAAACTGACGCAGCACAATGCATATTTTATTGAGGTCAATGTTAAGCTTAATGTTAACTAAATGCCCCAATGGGACTTGCGCACAATGGCGCAACGCAACAAATGTGGGTGCAACAGGTGGCGGGGAAGAGTCAACAAGCGAAAGTTGACCCAGAAACGTGCGTTCATTCATGAACCGGCGTGCGAGTGAGACGCATGCAGTCCACAAACGATCCACTCAAAGAGCGGCGTGCGCATGTAGGGGTAATTGTTTGGGAAATTTATGTGGATTCCGAGTGTGCGCACTGCTCAAGAGAGCGACAGAGAGCGCAATCAGCTGTGCTACGAGTTTGTTTACAAACAGTCACGCACACAAGCACAAATCGTGAGAACTGATGAGAGTGAGAGTAGGGAGCTGCATTTGATTGCTTTTGCCGCTTTTCTATGATTTTCTGCCGTTGCCGGTTTACGGTTTGTTTGTTTAGCTTACTTTTTATGAGTGTATGCGTAGCTGTGTTTGTGTTTGGTTTTGGTTTTTTTTTTGCGTCTGTGTTTGTGCTTGTTTACGCGCACATTTTATGAATGAACACCGCTCGGGCCCCACGCTTGGGGTTAAAGTTCACACGACTCATGCATAATTAAAATCACGCCTCGAGCACATTACGATAATCTCGTCTCCCAACTAACCTGCTAATAGGCACAGGAAATGCCTGTGCCGGGCACAACAACACAATATCCATGCCGCGGCGCCTTTCAATTCCCGACCATTTTGTGTCAACGGAGAGAGTGGGACCCTTTGCCGAAATGGGTTCTATGTGGAAAGAGTTTCTTTCGTTATCTTAAGAAAATATATGAACTGAATGTCGGGAGAGGTATCATTCTCATTTCTAAGAAATCGCATTTACCGAAAGCTAGGTGCTGGATAGCCTTGAGCTGGACATAGCAGTGATATGTCTGTGCCCTGATACAGCTCGAAGGGCTTAGTCATTATTGAGGGTATTCGTGGTGCCGTGCTTGAAACAGGCTCTGAAACAAGTTTAAAAATTAGTTTATAAACTAAAACTGCCGAAATTGAAACCCATTTGTTCCTAATTAATAGTATAAATATGAACCTGACCTGAATGCTGGCACTGGATAAGCTTGAGCGGGACAAAATATTGCCAAATTGGTAGACTGCAAGCGTTCGATCCAGGAGCGTTTGTGGTCATTCGAGAGCAGAGTGGGCGCCTTACCACCAACGGGTTCTAAACAACCAAAAACAAAGTGTTGTAGGAAAATGACCAAACTAAATACTGAATGTTGGGCAGGAAGAGTTTCGGCTTACCGAAAATTGGGCGCTGGATAACCCTGAGCTGGACAAAGTAAAGAAATTGACTGTGTCTGATGCAGTTCAAGAGGTTTCTGAACCAAGGCAGGTGTTCTAGGGGCAGTACTAGAAATTGGTTCTGTAAATTTACAATAAACGTTAATAATATGAAGGACAATAAAAGCCTGAAGTTGGTCAAGAATGTATACCGCTAATACTTAATATAGTATTTTTCTCAACACACCTAAAGCTGGGAGCTGGATAACCTTGAGCTGGACAGAGTATTGCAGTAGCTGCCAGAGCTTCAACAATATTCGGTTTATAGGTCAATGAATTTATCTTGGGTGGACTGCTGGAAACGGGCTCTGAAAATGTTTACGATATTGTTTTGAAAAAAAAATATAGAGCTTAAAGTCATAGCCGGAATGTTAGGAGTTAAGCTCGACAGACAAGTTGCTAAGGCTTACCGAAAGCTGGGAGCTGGATAACCCTGAGCTGGGCACAATATGGAAATGCTAGTGCGACCAGCAACGATTAGAGGACGCGACTGCAGGGGGGGTACTTTGGGAGCAGTGCTCGAAACTGGTTCTGAAAAATGATATTAAATTTTAATACAACCCCTAAATAAGCCACCTGAATGTTGGATAACTGTGCTATATAAGTTTTACCTAAAAACTGGCACTGGATAACCTTGTGCTGGACACAACAAGGCCAAGGTGCTTGAGCCAGCATAAGTTTTCATATCGAATTTGGCCAGAGAGATAACTTTGGGTACAGTACTGCTAATAGGCTCTAAATGGGAAGAGGAATTATTAAGTTTCATAAGATGCATTTATAAAAACTTTAAAAACTGCCTGGATGTTAAAGACATAGAAATGGAACCCTGTAACCTTACCGAAAGGCAGGAACTGGATAACCCTGAGCTGGACAAACAATTGCAACAGTTTCCATAACTCGAACAAATTCCAGATTGGTTTTCTGTATCAAAGCAACTCTGGGTGCAGTGCCACTAATGGGCTCTACAAATTGGGAACAAAATAAAAGTAATATTAAATAAATATTCAAGGTTCTATAGAAAACTGACTGAATGTTTATTTGGCCATTGAAGTTTACCTAAAAAATGGCACTGGATATGCCTGAGCGGGACAAAGTAGTGTAAAACTGCCAGCAAGGGATACATCTACATTTCGGGTCTTATCGCCAGAGGTTAAACGTGGACCTACGGTGCCCACAGGTTCTACAATGATTTAATTGAACTTTATTATATTTAAATATTAGTTGACTAGAAAACTGCCTGAATTTTAATTAACCTTGGGATTTGATTGAGTGTTTTACCTAAAAAATGGCATTGGATAAGCCTGGCCGGGACAAAAGAGCGTAAAGCTGCTGCCCAAATTAGCTTCAGCATTTTTTAAACGGTTTTCAACACTGATTTTGGGCGCAACGCTGCCAACAGGTTCTGTTCAAATGGGATTTATAAGGTGAAGTTAATTTACTAAAATGTCTAATAAACTGCTTGAATGTTGAGAAGAGCTTTAACTTTACCTAAAAGCTGGCACTGGATACGATTGTGCGGGGCAAAAAAGCGTAAAAGTCGAGTGGAGTTGTGCTCCTGCATCCTTTAGACGTTCACCAACACTGATTTTGGGCCCAACAGAGCCAACGGGTTCTATTTCGAGAGTGTCAAATTATGTTTAATGAAAACCATTTTTAAATGAAAACTGCCTTGAAGTTTGGGTTCTTAGAAACTCTTTTTACCTATAGGCTGGCACTGGATAGGATTGTGCTGGGCAAAAGATGCTTATGTCGCCCTTTAAAGGCACCTCGGCATCCTTGCGTCGCTCCCCAACACTTATTTTGGGCGGCACGCTGCCAACGGGTTCTTAAATTGAAAAACTTATTAATGTTAGAACAATACAGGGATAACAAACTTGTACAAACTTTGAAAACTGTCTAAATGGTTTGGGGCAGCCGAAGCGAGAGAACAGTTGTAATTTGAAGCGTTTTCGAGTAAAGTGGGAGGGGAATGAAAACATTACTACAGTTGCGTGACCAACCCCGTTATGAATGGGCTTAATCATGCATAGGGAAGAGGTTTGTTTGCCCAAAAACTAATTAGAAATTTTGCAGCCAATGATGCTTGAAGACTTTGCTATGCCTGACTTATAATTGAAGAACTTTTGGACTTGTCGCACAATTAGTCTTGGCCTATCAAGAGTATTACCTATAGAATGGCACAGGAAAGGCCTGAGCGGGACAAAAGATAGCAACAGTTTGGCCTAATCGAATACTGTCGCGTGTCAGGCCATCCTGCTTGTTGACACGCGGTGCCACACTGCCCACAGGCTCTGCAAGATTAGTCGAAAGTATGAGTTTGGGAAGCAAAACTAAAGACTGCATTGTTTGGGAAAGGGTTACTCGACTTGTGATTTACCTATATGCCGGCACGGGATATGATTGTGCCGGACATTGTATGGCAATGGCTTGACTGCTGCTAATGCGATCATGATTAAACTCATCCTTGCGATTAACACGCGGTGCCACACTGCCAATTGGCTCTGTAAATTTATTCGATTTGATTGAACTACAGTTAGATAACCGCCTGAATGTTAAGAAATAAGAAACTTTACCTAAAAGCTGGCATTGGATATGACTGTGCCGGACATAACAAAGCCATCGAACTATTAGATTTAGCCAGAAAAATTCCTAGTTTATCTTTTATTTCAACTTTGGGCGCAACACTGCCAACAGGCTCTGCAAAGAAAAATTTTCTTAGCTATGGAAAACTACATTCTAAAACTGCCTGAATATTGGGACTAGTTACAACTTGCTATACTTCTAGGTCTTAGCGTTACCTATAAGCGGGCATTGGATATGACTGCGCGGGACAAAGTAGAGCCAAGGAGCTTTGAGCCTTGGCTAAAAAGATGCCAACTTTATCCTTGATTTCAACTTTGGGCGCAACAGAGCCAACAGGTTCTGTAAATAAAAGTCAAAAGGAAAATGTTCTACAGATCTGATCTACAAGTCAAAAACTGCTTTTGTAGCGCCAAAAGGTACTCGACTTTAAATTACCTAAATGCGGGCATTGGATAACCCTGTGCTGGACAGACCAAACTAAGGGAGTTACCCGACTTTATTATGGATATTTTGACTTTATCGTTGATATCAACTTTTGGTGGCACAGAGCCAACGGGTTCTGAAAAGGAACACTTCTTCTTTTAGTTCAACCGAACCTACTTGGAAAACTGTCTGAATGTATTTCTCACCTAAATGCGGGCATTGGATAGCTCTGAGCAGGACACAAAATGCTCAATGTAGCATTTGATTTCTTAGACGAAAAAGTAAGTTTATCATTCATATCCACCTTGGGTGCAACCGATCCAACAGGTTCTACGGCGGATTGAAAAATTAAACTTTAACTTAAGACCTTAAAACTGCATGTTGCTGGTATAGAGGTCGCTTACCTAAATGCTGGCATAGGATAACCCTGAGCAGGACATATTAAACTCAATTCAACGCCAACTTTTTCCAGAGAAATGGCAACTTTATCTTTTAAATCAACTTTGGGCGCAACAGTGCCTATGGGCTCTACAACAACAAAAGTAACAAATGTACCATGAGTATTAATGAAAAGAGTTAAACTGCCTGAATACGTCTAGGTCATACCTAAATGCTGGCATGGGATAACCCTGAGCTTTGCAGAACAGATTTAATGAAGTGTTTGAGCTCTTAATAGCAAAGTCCATTTTGTCATGCATATCAACTTTAGGTGCCACGCTACCAACGGGTTCTGTAAGGAATATTTATTGAGTGCCTTTAAAGAAACAACTTGAAAACTGCCTAGACATGGGAATAGTTCGTACCTGTAGGCAGGCATGGGATAAGACTGTGCTGGACAAAGCAAATTCAAGGCTTGCCCCAAAGGTTTGTCAAGCCAAGTTATGCGATCCTTAACATCCACTTTGGGTGCCACACTACCGACCGGTTCTGCAAGTAATTTTCATATTTTAAGCAACTACCCTACATCGAAAGGTTCTTTGAAAACTGCCTGAAACTGTTAGCTTACCGAGCAGCGGGCGTCGGATATGATTGGGCTGGACAAAGTAAACTCAAGGAGCTAGCCTTCGGTTTATCTACCCATTTAATGCGATCATTGGGATCAACTTTGGGTGCCACACTGCCAACGGGCTCTGCAAGATTTTAGAACCTTAATAAAAAATTTACCAAACGGAATCCCCAAACTGCTTGAATGCTGGTAGAAAGCTTACCTAAATGCTGGCACTGGATAGGCCTGAGCTGGACAAACTATGGCCAGACTATGATTAAGAGCAACACGAGCATAGTTTATCTCATCTTTTATATCAACTTTAGGAGCCACACTGCCCACCGGTTCTACGAGAGAAATATGTCAATATTTAACTACTATATTGATTACAAACTAATACTGAATGTTGGATGGGATTTTCAACAGAATAAAGAGTTCTATTACCTAAATGCTGGCATGGGATACGATTGAGCTGGACATATAAGAGCTTTAGATGAACCCAGCTGCGTTCGCGCAAAAGTGAATTCGTCTCTTGTATCAACTTTCGGCGCTACAGAACCAACAGGTTCTACAAAAGAGAAAAGCATGCAGCAAATATATTATTATTTAAACTGATCTCGATCGAAACTGCAGAACTGAATGTTGTGAAGAGTAATATCATAAACTAACCTAACAATGGGCACTGGATATGCCTGACCCGGACATTGCATGGAATAATCTTCAGATGATTTCACTTGCAGCACTTGAAACTTATCGTGAAGACTTGTGATTTTAGGTGGCACAGACCCAATTGGCTCTATAAAAAATAATACCAAAGATAGTAAGTAATTGGATGCCTTAAATGTTGGTTTAAAGCTGGAAAACTAACCGAACTATTGGCACTGGATATGCTTGACCAGGACATTGCATTGCATAATCCTCACTTAATTTGACTTGAACAAATTGAAATTTGTCGTGGAGGTTTGTTATTTTTGGCGGGACCGAGCCAATGGGTTCTAATAAATAAGAGAATCAGAAAACTTGTAATTTTAAAATTTAAACTAAGCCTGAAATGTTGATGGGAACTCTTTTATTTAAGTTATTGAAAACCAAACTAACCTAACAACCGGCACTGGAAATGCCTGTCCGGGACACTGCATAGCAAAGTTGGAGCTCAACTTGACTTGCATCAATTGAAATTTATCATTGATATTGAGAATTTTTGGTGGAACGGAGCCAATGGGTTCTGAAATTTCAGTAAGAATTAAAGACTTGCTGGAGAAATGATAATGGAAACAAGCCTGAAGTTGGGAATCGGATGGGACCTTTACCTGTTAATGGGAACTGGAAATGCTTGACCAGGACACTGCATGGCATATTTGGTGCCGAAAAGAACTTCCATAGTGCGCACTCTCTCAAGCAGATTCAGTTTAGGTGGCACAGAGGCAATAGGTTCTATAAAGTTAATTCAAATTCAGAACTTTTTAACTAAAGACTTAACCTGAATGTTGAGTTTGGATTGGGCATACCTATAGGCTGGTATTGGGTACGATTGTGCTGGACACTTGAGACTTAAGCTCTTTGCCACATAAGCACGAGCATTGGCCACCTCATCATCTATGCTAACCTTGGGCGGAACGCTACCAATGGGTTCTGTAAAAGATTTATATGGTCAAGGGATATCCTAACATTTTCTTGAACTCTGCCTGAATGTCTAACTTACCTATAAGCTGGTATGGGATACGATTGTGCCGGACACTTTAAACTAAAACTGGCTCCTTGTACAGTTCTCGTATTAGATAGTTCATCGGCTACGCTCACTTTGGGCGGAACACTGCCTATCGGTTCTGTAAACAACATAAACGGAACACAGGGTCTTTTGAAAACTGCCTGACTGCTGAAAGCTGAGGAAATATGTCTAACGAAATAATCACCTTAATTATATTGTCTGTAATAATGAAATACTCTGTCCCTAGGGTAATTCACAATGTTTTCTAGCTCCCCAAATTGCTTCAAGACATGCAGCATAATTCTTTTACCTGTGAGCAGGCATAGGATACGATTGTGCTGGGCAAAGCAGAGCAATTCCAACATTCTTAGCTATCTCGCGTGTCTGCAGTTTGTCCTGCACATTTATTTTGGGCTTGACGGAGCCAACGGGTTCTACAAAATACACAAACATGAAACATTTTCACATGCACTAGAAAACTGTCTGCTTGTATGGGGTATAAAGCAACGACTTGACCACCCACCTGAAAGCAGGCGTTGGATAGGATTGTGCCAAACACAGCAGGTTGAAACTGTTTTTAAGCTCCACATCTATGAACTGATGCTTGTCTTGGGGGTTGACTTTAGGACGCACGCTGCCAACGGGCTCTAAAAAGCGCAATTAACTATTATTTTTAACTCATGCTAAGCCTCAACTAACACTGAATGTGGGAAATAAGGGTTGATCGTTGGCTTCTTACTTGAAAACGGGCATGGGATATGATTGCACTGGACACTGAATGTTGAAACTACTTCCACCCTGAATTTGCATCATTCTAAAACGTTCGAGGAAGTTTAACTTGGGTGCTACACTTCCAACGGGCTCTGAAATTGGTATGGCAAAGATATGAATGAGAAACTCCCAAAAAAAACTTCTAAGCAAAAAGCCTGTGATGTTGGGCAGGTACTCTGAGATGAACTTTACCTATAAGCTGGCTGAGGATATGCTTGAGCTGGACACAAGAGGCTAAGACTACGCAAGTTCTTAACTTTGACACGCTTTAAATCATCCGCATTTGTTATTTTAGGGCTAACACTACCAATGGGCTCTGCAAATATAACGTTTAGATATTTTAACTGGTATTTAAGACAAACAACTTGAAAACTGCCAACTTTGGGTTTACTTCATACCTATAGAAGGGTTGTGGATAAGCCTGCGCTGGACACAATAAGCTCAAATCTTGTGCACCTTTGCCCTTTATGTGCTTGTAATCTTCGCCTGTACTTATTTTAGGGCTAACACTGCCAACGGGTTCTAAAAATACGGAAGATTCATGATACAAGAAAAAAGAACATACAATAAAGACTGCCTGAATGTGGAAAGATTCTTACCTATAGAAAGGCACTGGGAATGCCTGAGCGGGACAGAGTAAAGTAACGCTTTTGGAAAGCTGAACTTTAGTAGTCCTTGAATCATCACCAGATGTTAGTTTAGGACCAACACTACCAACAGGTTCTAAGGGAAAGCGAAAGGAAAATAATATCACATGTATTCAACCTCTAAGACCTATGTTGGGATAGGTAGCATTACCTAAAGAAAGGCACTGGATACGCCTGAGCTGGACACATAAGCGCTACACTTTGATTAAGTGGAACACGAGTAAGCGTTATGTGCTCCTGATTCCCATTGCCACTCAACTGTGGACTGACGCTACCAACAGGTTCTGGTTAGGAAAGAATAACGTAAGTAACTTGGAGGATTGTGCCTAAATGTTGGATCTAGTTTACCTATAAAAGGGCACTGGATATGCTTGAGCTGGACACATTAAAGTAGCACTTTGACCCAATAATACTTTGGGTATTTTAATGGCATCATCGCCAGCAGTAACTTTTGGACTAACACTTCCAACGGGTTCTTTAAAGAAATTATGGATGGTTTTTAAATGAAAGTGTAAAGATAAAAGACCTAAATGTTGGGTTGGTTTACCTATAAAAGGGCACCGGATATGCTTGAGCTGGACATAAGAGTGTAGCACTCTGCTCCAAGTGCACCCTGAGAATGCGTGACTCGTCACCACTAGTGAGACGAGGTCCGACGCTACCAACGGGTTCTAGTAAGGAAAAAAGGTTTGTTACACTGAATTCTTCTTACCCTACCTTAAGTTGGGATAAGTCTTACCTAAACACTGGCACTGGATACGATTGTGCTGGACATAACAAAGTTATAACATGCCCAGCAGCATATTGCACAACTTTAATATCATTGCCAGAAATGAGACGTGGACCAACGCTACCAATGGGCTCTTGAAAGGAAATATTGTTTAATAAATACTTAACAGGTGCGCACTCAAAGAAAAACTGTCAAAAGTTGGGTCTAGATTACTGGAAATGGTAAATGGCTTGCCCTACCTAAACATTGGTGCTGGATAGGCCTGAGCGGGGCACAACAAAGTAAGGCTATCATTGGCTGCAGTCGTAAAGCTGCTACTTGTCAGTGTGGTTGGGAACTTAGGTGAAACCCTGCCAACTGGTTCTGGAAATGGAAAATGATTTTATAGAAATTTGAAATCTTTTTAATATTTATAGAAATATTTGTGTGTTGGCACTTACCTTCAGCGCATAGGTAAAAAGGGATATTGGGGAAAATTTTAAAATGTATACCATGGTTGAGCAAGCTCTTTATTTAAACGGACAAAATTAAGCTACACAATTGTCTCTCATTTAGCTTTATTTCAAGCTCATAGCATTGTCGAGTACCCTATCCCAACATTCAGGCAGTTTTCAATTTAATATCAAGCGAACAACAATTTTTTGACCATGCGCACATAAATTTAATATACTTTTAAACTACAGAATTTTACAAAAAAGGAAAAAAAAACAGTGCTTTATCCTCACAAAGAAATAGATTTTAAGCGAAAAATCTTTTTGATTGATTTTTGGATAGCAATTCATTTTATCAAAATATTGTTGCTCCTTAAATATTTTTATATATTATATATTTGTGAATTACTGATTTTGTAATTCATAAGTAGAGCAAGAAAAACGCTAACTATTGATTTATATAATCAAACAATGTTAAAACCTTTTTCCTGCTTTACTTTAAATATTTGGAATTTCTTGCACTTTAATATTTAAATTATTTCAACTTCTAATACTTGTTTAAGTCAAAGTACATTTAATTGATTCCAAATATTTAATTTAAAGTTTCTAAACCAAAAATCAAATTTTTGATTTGATACTTTTTAAAATTTTGACTAAGTAAACTTCACACAGTTGCAAACAAATCTTTACTATATGTTAATTTTATTTAGTTTCAGATATCTCAAAGAGTATATTGCATCCGCTTCTTAAGTATTTTAGATGTTATTTTAGATCTGTATGAAATTTACCTAGTTCTCGGTAAACTTTAGTTAACATTCTATTGGGAGATATGTATATTTTATATAATATGTATATTAAAAAGATTTTTCGAGCTAATTATATCAAGAAAGTATTCAAAATATTGAAATAAATTACAAATAATATGAATTGACGAATTTAGTTTGGTATTTAAGAATATATCCCGAGAGAATAGTTAACTAAAGATTATCATGCAAGATAATAATATGAAATTGGCAAACAAGGCCGACTTACCTGTAATGACCAAACGTCCTTTGGTTGCACTTAAACGAGTCTCTCCAGTTAAACGATGCTTGGTACGACACTGATAGCTCTTATAACCATCTTCGGGTCCAACTTCACGAATGTGTAGCTCGCCGGAGGGCAGAACAAGGTATTTGCCGTCTAATTAATATTGTATTAGAGTTGATAAAAAACAAAAATATATTAGTGATGGGGTTTCTTGGGTTAACTTAAGCCTACATACACCAAAAAGCTACTTTCTACAGACATTTGAAAAAACTCAATTAAAAAGTTGCTTTAATTGAGTTTATTCACTTCACATTCGAAAGCCACATGACAGCTTTGATTAAAGCATTTATTTAATTTAACCATTCACTTTGAACTTGATGCATTGCTCAATTGAAATATTGTGTCATTTGTTAATATATCATGCAATGTGACTTCAAATGCGAATTTTGTATAATATTATTTTTTAAGCAATATGTTTATATATGTATGTTAACGTAAGGCTGAAGAATGTATTTAATTTGTTTAAAATATTTACAAAAAATATGTATCCAAGTATTTTCTATAAACGTCAGCCTTACAGCAACAAACAATATTTTGTTCAGAGACTTGTTAAATTATTTTCAAATAAATGACTCTGACCAAAATATTTTTACTTATGTTTAACTATACACCAAGCAGTGTTTGAATTGAAAAGGAATTGTAGGAAATATCTTTAGATTTCACTTTAAAAATATTGACACTAAAAAAAAAATGTAACATAGTTTTTTAAGCAAGTTCGGAAAAGGCATATAGATTTCCCACAATTTCTTTGCAATTGTTAAATGATATTTTCTCATGCTTCAACAAAAATGCCAATAATTTAAAGCTGATATGAATATTAACATTTGATGATACTGTTTATTTGTTAAATAGCCATTTTGGGTTATGCTATTGTATATGATACAAATTTATACACATGTACAAATTGATGAGAGAATTTATTAGCATTTTTGTTCATACATATTTACATGTGACTATTTACACTAGGCTACAAAACAACGCTACTTTCAACTACATGAAGGGGGTAAATGGGTTCGTTTTGTAGGCAAGTCAGGAGCGACTCTTGGTGTTTTGGATAGCGGGATGGGAGGTGAAAATAATAGAAAGAGATTTTGGAGATGGGACAAAAAAATAAAAGATAAAACAGAAAAGAAAAAAGTGAAATTGAAAGCAAAGTAAAAGTTAATCGAATGCCTAACAGCGCAGTAGTTTTTCTTTACTTTTTTAGAGACCTGTTAGAGAAGCTCAAGGACTAAGGATCACTGAACGATCAACAAAGCTGGCAAACTGGAATTTGTAAGTGGACGGGATTTTTTGATTTGATTTGATTTGATGTGTTAGAGACCTTAAAAGCTAGTGTGATTTACCGCTAGCTGTGACATCGGCCTGCGGAAATATCTCACGCTCCTCGTCCTCAACCCACGATGCGACCACTATGAAGTCGGCAACGAAACTGGGTATATGACATTTCAAAATTGCGCTATTCCCCCGCAATATGGACTCATCCATGACATTGACGCTGTACGATTGTGGCACAACTGTAAAATGTGTACGAGAGAGAGAGAGAGAGAGTGTGTTGTACGGGCTTAGGATAAATCATAATGATAATTGGTGCGGACCCCTTCATGTTTCTACAATACGGCACTAAGAAGATACTTGTTAAGTGTTTGTACCCGTTATATTCTTGGTATAGACACCGCCATCGGTATCAATCCAATCGGTTATATCGATATGGTCCGCCACAAATGATGGCGTCTGACATTTGAATATGGCTGCATTGCCCTTAATCACGTACTCATCGTAAACTTGCGACTCAAAGAACTGTTTGACCACTGGAATATGGCAAATGTTAAGGGTACGAAACATGATTAGAATAAGCAAAGCATAACGTAGGAGTTAAAGTTATAGGAAAGAGTTTGGGACCTTAAACTAGACTCGATCTTAAAACGTATGCAGTTAACCCTAATTTGTTTACCCGTGGATTCGTCAAGTAGTGGACGCGTTATTTCCACACCCTCCTCATCTAGCCAACCCTCAACATCGATGAAGTCGGCCACAAATGAGGGCACCAAACACTTCAAAATGGCAGAGTTGCCACGCAGCACAAATTCATCGATGACGCGTGTCTGATAAACCTGATGAACAACTACGAGAACAAGAGTGTAACGAACTCATTTGAAGAAAACTGTGAAATTAAATGAATTAAGGAGAACACACACACGCTGGGAACGGGAAACAATCAAACAAACAAGTCAAGTCTTTGTTAATTAGAAAACAATTAAAAAAGTACCCGTCTCCTCAGCATTATTGGGATAAAAATTGCGACCCTCTGAGTCCAGCCAGAGATCAACGTACACAAAATCCGCCACAAACGAGGGTATCTCACATTTCATAACAACAGAGTTGCCACGAATAACATACTCATTATCAGCCTCCGATTCGTACGATTGAATGACAACTGAAGCAAAATAGTTGTTGATAAAGCAAATTTAACAAATCAATGAAAGTGATAGAGAGGATTGTGATAAAATATTCTTAATTTTAACAACTAATTATCGTAGGTGTGTTTTGTTTAGACTGTACCATAAGCGCTGGTTGAGTTCTCACGCCATAATTCGACCCCCTCATCGTCCACCCAGGCCTCAATTTGCACAAAGTCGGCTACAAACGAGGGTATCTTACATTTGACCACAGCTGCATTGCCTTTAATAACATATTCATTCTCTGCCTCGGTTATGTAGAATTGTGAGACAACTGTGCGTGAAAAAGGTTGGTAAATGAAACAAAACGAAATTAAGAAACATAAATATCGGATTAGGGTTTGGGATTGGGCGCTAACTTAAACCTTAAACCTTAAAACAAATAGATCTACAAGTAAACGAATGAAAGTCACACCATAATTATCGGAAAAGTTTAAGACATTGCCCTCCTCATCGATCCAAGATTCGACACGCACAAAATCAGCCACAAACGATGGAATGGAACACTTTAAAACCGCTGCATTGCCTTTGATGACATACTCGGTCATAATTTCGGCCTCATAGAACTGATTAACCACTGAAAATTTTGTTTAAAATAAGCGTTAAGAAAGAAATGAAAAGTTAAGTGAAAAGTATTTTTTGGATATTGGAAGCCCCGGTAAAAGTAGTAACAACTATATAAACTAGCTTATTTTGAGATAAGTTAGTACCAAAATTATCTGTGTAACGTAATTCAGTGCCCTCCTCATCAATCCAAGATTCGACACGCACAAAATCAGCGACAAACGATGGAATGGAACACTTTAAGACGGCGGCATTGCCTTTGATGACATATTCCATTAAAATATCGGCGCCATAAAACTGATTAACAACTAAACAACAAATGGAAAATGCAAAATAAAGCTATAGCTGTTGGAAAAGTTTAAGTTAAAGGGAATCAGGAATGTGGTTGGGGGTTAAGGGGATCAACTGCTTATAAGTTACTAAATCACAAAAGTTTTAGGGAATCTACCAAAATTATCCTGCGGTATGTACTCGGTGCCATCGCTGGCAACCCAAGCTTCAACGCGCAAAAAGTCTGCCACAAAACTTGGTATTGTACACTTCAATACGGCCGTATTCCCTTTGATAACATACTCGGAGACAACTTCAGCTTCGTAATACTGATTGACAACTGTAAAAATGGGAAGCAAGTTCTAATTGTGAAACAAGAAAATACCAGAAAAAACCACGCGCTTTAGAAGTAAAGAAAAATAAAAATATAAATTATGGGTTTAATGGGAATATGGAAATTCTTAAGGTCCTATTGATATTCATATGCTGGAATGTACCCATGGCCTGTTGCTCGTTGAGTGTGCCATAGAGTTGACCCTCCTCGTCCTGCCAGGACACTACCTGAACAAAGTCCGCAACAAACGATGGAATGGAACACTTGAGTACTGCCGCATTGCCTCGTATGACATACTCATTGTTAACTTCCGACTCGTAGAACTGCTGCACAACTGAACGATTAAAATATGAACGGGGGGAAATGGTAAAAAAATAACATTAGGAAAAAGTCTGAGGGAGTGAGGGAATCAAAAACACCTTGCGTGTTGCGGGCGTGCGAACATCTTCAGCCGACTAATTGAAATGTGAGAGATTCATTTTACTTCTATAAGAGGCAAGAGTAGTAAGTAGCGCATTAAATGCACCTTAATGCGCAAGTTTTGATGAAATGTACATAAATATGTATGTACGTACGTAGTACTTCCCTGAGAAAGTCTTTTGCACCGGCGGTTAATAATAGTTTAAGAAAATGGCTAACAAACACGCACTGTGAAAAAACAAGCAACTAGAAAAAACATACTTTTTAAGGTTGAATAAATGTATACAAAATGTAAAATGAAAATATGTTGTGGAATAGGGTGGGTTAAAGGTCTTTAATTTCTATGATTCTATGCAAACACAACTGTACATAAATCTCAAGCATAACCTCAAAATGAACAAACCATATTCGGTGCCTGGCAAAAAGTCCTCATTCTGATCCGTGTGCCAGGACACAACACTAACAAAATCGGCAACAAACGAGGGTATTTCACACTTCAAAACTGCCGCATTTCCACGTATGACATAGGCCTTATTTACATCGGTATCGTAGTATTGGGCAACAACTAAAAGCCACAAAGCAAATTAACAGTTATGGATAAGACAGAAATCAAAGAAACTAATAAGAAATGTATATTTGATAATAAAGAAACGAAACCAAAAGTCGAAACACTTGACGAAGCATGGAAAACTGTACCTAACCAGTGTTGGTTAATTGAGTTAGCTCTTTTGTGCAGCTCGTATTTTACAGTTATTAGTGTACCAGTGTTGGTGTTGGTGTTGGTGTTTGTACTTAGTACTTAGTGTTGGTTAACTGTACTTGAACTGTACACGAGTATTGGATTTTTGTATTCTGTGTGAATGTGCTGTATTGTTGTTCTGTTTGTGTTGTTGCTGTTGCTGTTTGGGATTATAGTGCTGCAGAATGTAGTAGTTAAAGTAGTGCTGTTTTGCAACACACGCATAGACAGAAGCATACACACACACACACACGCACACACATGGAGAGAGTGACTAAGAGCGAAAATCACACACCATATTCAGTGTCTGGATAAAAGTTCTCTTCCTGATCGGTATGCCAGGATATAACATTTACAAAATCGGCTACAAACGATGGTATATCACATTTCAAAATGGCCGAATTGCCGCGTATGACAAACGCCTTGTGTATATCCTCTTCATAGTGTTGCGAAACGACTAAAACAAAATAAATTTGTTGATATAATAAGAAATGAAGGAATAATTGTTGATGAAATGGATTGTTGATGGTTGATGTGGTTTTCATATCGTTGACACCATGCGTTTAGTACAGCCTAAAAGTCTAAAATATTTAACAATATTTGCACAATGCAAAATAAATCAAGTTGTTATTGCAACTGGATAACATCGCACCATATTCTGTGCCTGGAAAGTAGTTCTCCTCCTGATCGGTATGCCAGGACACAACCTCAACAAAATCGGCCACAAAAGATGGTATCAAGCATTTAATAACCGCCGAATTGCCTCGAATCACATGCTCCTTGTTCACATCCGCCTCGTAGTACTGGGCAACAACTGTAAAGTTTTCGATTTACATACAAACATTTATGAATGATAAAATTCTCACGCTTGAATAAGCAACCTTGACAACTTAGTTTCAACTCAATTCCTGGAAATAATTTGCGCATTTCCTGTACTAGTTGGAAAACAATTAAATGGCCAATTAAGTGGAAAGTGAGAAACAAAAACCAGAATCACAGTCAAGCTCAGTCCAAGCTTTAATATAAATTTAAATCAACAACACTTTTGGGGAAGAGATAGCCCGTGCTGGAGACATAATTTATGCGACGTTAGCCATCATTATCATCGTTCTTCACCTGTTCTAACCAGCATATATATATTTTTTTGGCACTAACCCAACGTGATAAATTCACTTAGTTAATAGGAAACGAGCCGAGTTCATGCTAAGCTAAAACTGACACAAAAAAAGTTGGAGTAGAGTGGTAGCTGGATAAGTTTAGCTAATTGCCAACAAACACGTCAACGAAGACGACGCGAAGCCCGTTGATGACTAAGCCAAGTTGACATGTTGCCATATACGTCCGCCAGGTGGCAATACCAAAGGTGGGGTTGCTCATATTACATATATGATTGTAACATAATTAGGTAAAAGTCATTAACTCAAAAGCCTATTTAGCGTTGGTTTATGCAAGCGGAAGTAATGGATATTTCCACAGCGTCAAAACTCAATAAGGGGAGAGTCTTGGGTGCATCGGTATCATGTAGGTTGTGAGCTTTGACGAACTCCTTGCGATGAACTCTGGCTCCAGTTAGACGTAAGGCGACAGTTGCATCATCATCATCATCATTGCCAACAGCTTGCACAACGATTAATTACAGTGAAATTGTGTAGACAACAGACAGCGACCCGAGGAGATATAACAAATTATCTCGTGGTACCACTAAAGATGGCCCAAAGAAGTTTGCTGCTTTCAACAATGATTTTCACACATTAAGCTGGCACCGAAAGTGTTGCCAATATGTTGCAAGTCGGAAAAGCAAATAACAAAACGTTTAAAAAGGGTAAAATGCCAAACTGGTATTATTATTAAATGGCAATGACAATTGCGAAAACTTGCCCTAAAATGCTTGGGGAAATAATACAAAAAAAATATATATATATATAGGGATTAAAATCTGTAACATTATTTCATGTTTTGCTATGTACAGTTTCCTTGCCAAGAAATTTGACAGCTCCTAACACAACGCCGGAAGTCGGAAAAGGAAAACCCACGTTGATCTGAAATTTTGCTGTTAACCTGAAAAAAAGGGTTTTGAGTGCAGAGCAAAAATTGGAATGTGGTAAGAATTTTCAAAAATTCAGCTGTTATTTTTTTTAGAACAGAAACTATATCCTTAAGTGTGTTATCTAATATTTAGTTTTTAGGTTATTTTTTTTTAAGTAACTAAACAGTTTTTTAACTATGGATTTTTTTTAATTTTTCTCTTAATATATATTTTATAATATATATTTTTTAGCCTTCTTTTTAGAATTCAATTTAAAAGACTTTTTCATTAATTAATTTTTTTAACAACTGTTTTGATTTACTTTGAAAACCCTCATCCAGTCAATTTGCTCTGCACTCGGTAGACATCCAACGTGCTCTCTCTAGAACATGGACAACTTACCCGCTCGCACATGAACATCCCTCGATATAATCGATCCAAATTGATTGCGAGCCAGACAGGCATAGACCTGAGCATGAACCTCCTGGCGATAGTCCTCGGCGCGGAATGGTGGAAAGACCAGCTTGCCATCCGATGAGATCTGACGCAGTCCAGGAACATCTCCCACAGCAGTGCCATCGCTTCGTACCCAAATGATTTCAGGCATTGGATTGCCACTTGATTTGCATTCAATTTCGGCGCCAGTTGAGTTCGAGAAGTCAATGCGATTGGTTGGTTCCTTAAGGAATACGGGTCCCTTCTGATCAGCATCCGGTGGATTGGCGGCCAAACTGCCAGTGGCTAAAGATACACAAAGAGCGTTGAATAATTAGTTTCAGTAATTGAAAACATATAAAGCACTATGAATATTTAGGGCAAACACAAACGGAAGTTGATGTCTGTATGGTGGAATTATGTATGGCTTATGCATAGCTACGAGTATGTTGTATGTGTATGTATGAGTGTGTGTGTATGTATATTTCAGTCAGTCATATTTGTCAGTCACCAATTGTCAACAGTTCAGCTTTTGTTCCATAGTTGTTGGTGGTGCTCTGCTCAACAATTGAATGCCATGGATCAGTGACTGTCAGTTGTCATCCTCCTCTCCTCGCATCTCCTCTGTTTGTGCTGAAGTGTGTCGGTGTTGTTCTGGCGACAACAACAATGGCAACAACTACTGCTAAAAACTGGTCGACTCTTTCACTTCCTCTCCACACATACAAGCACACCCACAAAACCTCAAACAAAAGGCAAACGGGTAAAAATCGTTCATTGACACTATGGAGGCTGCAGCGTGACTTTAACAAAAACAAGTAAGAAGGCTCTAGTCGAGATATCCCGACTAGACGATACCCTGAACACCATCTTCCATATATCCAGTGTTTCTCAATCGATTTATTTTGTCTAATGTCTTAAATGCCGTCTCAAAGTTTTCCGAATTCAAGATTTTGTTTTTATCGATTGCATGTGTATATCGGAAATGGGAAAAGTTAACGAAAACTTGAAACAATGTTATTATGCCTAGCGCTAAGGCGAGCTTATCTTCCCAATCTGGAGTCTCTGAGATCGAAGCGTTCATACATACGGACGGACAGACGGACATGGCTATATCGACCTGGCTGTTGATGCTAATCAAGAATATATATACTTTATGGGGTCGTGAATGCTTCCTTCTGGTTGCTACATACTTTTGCACAAAACCCTTATACCCTTTTTACAAAAATGCTGTCAGTTTATAGAGACCATAGACCACAGAGACCAAAAGGGGTTTGAAAAAAAATCATCTGCTTTGATTGTCACATGGTTTCATTCTTTTTTTTGCATTGGCAAGCAATTTCATATTCAATTAAATGCACTCACACATCTCTTTCCCCTCTTTAAAGTCAGTTTATATTTTTAGAAAAGCATTTTTGAGAGTTGTATTGCACAAGCTTAAAAATGCATAATCAAAAACACTTTTACTTATCGCACACAATTTTATTCTAGGTTAAAGACTTTATTGCATGTCCTTCAATTGCGTTTTGGGTCAATTTATCATTTCCATTCCCGCATTAATTAATGTTCAGCTAATCTTTCAAAGCAAACACAAACGAAATTAGCTTTGAGCATAATTAAAAACTGGGCGCGCGCACAGTGGGTTAGAATCAGCACTTGTGTACCACTGTGCAGCTTTTTGTTTTGTGTGTAGAATACAAAAGTTCGTTAGGTTTCGAGTCACATGAGGTTTGAACTGGCAGCGAAGAGAGTTTGCCACATGCGGCGTGTTCCTCTGACATTTCGAATGCAAACAAATTAATTAGACTGACAACAATAACAACAACGACAACAACTTTAAACTGTGTGAGTGACAAATTGAGACTTGCGTGTGTCACGACCCGCATTTAATACCCACATATTAGTTTAAGTTTGAAGGGGGGCGGGCGTTGAATTTTGTCAATTTGTTTGTTGAACTGAAAATTTCCTTTACACATTTTAAAATGCAGGAAATGCGGCAGCAACAAAACGCGTTGCGAATGCAAAAGAAATAAAAATAAAACCTATATGACAATTCCTTTTAAATTATTAAAAATGCGCAACAGCAAACATATGCCAGCCATGTGAACAAATTGGGATGCGAATATGTATATATATAAATAAATTTGTATCCATGTATCCATATGTATATGCAAGCAAAAAGGCAGACAAGAGAGGAAGACAAATAATATTATAAGTGGCAGCTGTTAGGCATCTGCGTTTTTACTTTTCGAGATCGAATAAAGGAAATGATTGGCAACAATGATTGAAAGATATTTAGTTAACTAAAATATGTTTTCAGTTTCCAAAACAAGAAAGCTTAAGTGTTAGAATGTGGTTAGTAAAAAAAAATACATGAATATATTAAACCAAAAACATTCTGCTTGAATAAACCCAATGCACTTCGCTTGAATCTCTACGTTCAAGAAAAAATAATTTTTTTATGAATAAAGTCTTTGTCTTGCTTGTGTCCCCTATAAAAAAAACCATCTGCTTCTTTACTTTTGCTTTGCTTTTTCTTTTTGCAACTTCGTTTTCACGCTGCATTGCTTTGACCCCAACCTTTTTGGAACCTTCCTTTTTCGGAAATCTTTTCGGCAGGTGTTTTTTTTCTTCAATGACCATCCACATAAAGTTGTTCGGTCAGTTTTTGCCCTAGTACTTCTTAGTAGCGTGAAGTGTTTCATTTAGGCAAAATACACAAAGCAACGAAACAGGTTTTCAATACTTATATTTTTAAGATGCTGGTGATGACATTAGCAGCTGCTCAACGGGAAGAAAAGAGCAACCAAGTTTATTATCAAGCTTTTTAGTTGTTATTGCTATTCTCTGCCGCGTAGTTTTGCAATTAAATATTTATATGAATATGTATGAATCAACAATACCATTCAGATATAAACTATTAGTCAGTTTGCGTATAAGGAAAGCAATTATGTGGCATACTGATTAAAACGTTGCACAGTAAGGTCATATGCATTGCAGTTGCAATGACCCCCCCGTGGCACATGCGGCAAGCACATCGTTACTATGTTGAAAAAGCCACTGTGCGAGTTGGGGGCAAATGCCATTCAATTGGCGCCACATACAGTAAACAAACAGTAGCACTAACGCCAAAACGTCAAAGTAAATAAACAACACAGAGTGTTAATATGTATTTGTTTGTAGTGGCAATAAGTACATATGTGAGAGTATGACTAATCACATATGAATTTCAAGCTAGATTAAAGGCTTTGCAAAAAAGCACGCAGCTCCAAAAACATATTTAAAAATATATATCATATTACGTCGTGCAAATTATTGTTTGGACATTTTATTCCGTAATTATAATGGACAAATATGACGAATTTGAAAAGTTTCGATCTAGAATAATGAGAGATTATTATTATGGTTACGTAGTTACCAAATATATATTAGCAAAATAAGATAAGTTACATCATAATTTGACTGTAAACCAGTTTAAACACGAGCACATAATCTTATTGTTGTTTGTTTTATTGTAACACATGTCCTGTCACGCCTTATTCCCCACTTGTAACTGCTTACACCCATCTAATCAGACTTACCTTACCTAATTAACCCATTCCCGAGGCATAGAAAATAACACGCAATTACGCTTAACTATGGAAGCTAGATAGATGCCTGTGTCAGAAAAGGAAATAAGAAATTAATAACTTCCTGTCAAACAAAAACAAAAGCGCTGAAGTTCAATAGGCTTTTCGAAACACCCAAACACCCAAACACACACACATGACACACTAGACACGCCCAACAAACATTGAACGCGTCCAAAACTACAACAAACTCAACACGCACAGTTCACAGGTCAAGTTTGGAAACCAAAAATGTAACACGCGATACAAAAGATACAATTTCTATTCAAAATGGATTAGTTGCTTGGATTCTATATAAATATCAAATGTGCTAAGGTAATGATGCGTATAATTTTGTGATTGAAGCTCTCTCTCCCTCTCTCTCTATTTGAATGGCAAAACAAACATCTGGTAACAAAGTGTTTTTGAAAGAAAACAAAACCTGTTTGACAGCTGTTCAAGAATCGCCAAACATAGCGAGAATTGCGAGTTAAAAGAAAAATAAAAAGCTTTTGCAGTTTCTTTTAGTTTAATGCCCACTCACCATTCATTAGATTCGTCTCGGGGCCAACAAAGACCCACACTAAGTCACGTTTTTGCTTCAAAATGTTGGCAAGTGTTTGTCCACCGCATTGCAATTAGCTAATGCGTGAGCCAGCAAAATGTGTTATTGAATGCCTACGCGAAACGCTAGCCTAAATGCCGCTGCCTGTTCAGCTTTCAATTAGAGTTTAGCGGCCAGTCCAGATGATAACACAACATAGCTACTAACCACAACCTGTCCACCTTGTGGTTGACGCTGACGACGCGCCTGCTGATGGAAAGGTGACAAGTAGCAGATACACACACACATACAAATAGAGATACAGATACAGATACACAGAAAGATACACGTTCTACGGCAAAGTATCTGGTCCAAGCTGACACACGTGAGACAAACCGTTAAGACCACAGGAGCGCAACAAAGTGCGTTACAATTTAGGTGTGGGTAGTGCATGAGAGAGTGTGAGGGAACAAAAGACAGAGAGAAGAAGAGAGGAAATCCAGGCACGATGAATCTGTTACGGCTGAACAGCAAGTATGTCAAGAAAGCTCGACTAGTAGATACCCTTTACTCCAGATTTTCAAGTTCTATCATTGCTGATGTATTTAGATTCATTGAAAGTGGGAAGGTTAATCGAGTTATTCTATATTTAGTTTGTATTTACTTAAAAGCTTATGCAGAAAAAAGATGAAAACTAATCTTAGTGTTGACATACGATCGTTAAGCGTCCATTTTGCATTCAAATTAGATCACAATATCTTTCCGTTTGGGCTAAGCATTGATAGCAGTCAGTCAGTAAGTCAATATATAGGTAGATAGCAACATTATTTAAGTCAGCCTAGCTTAAGTCTCATTCAAATCTACTACTGAACCTATATATATTATAAACATATTATGCTTTATATTTATATATTTAGCATTAAACTACGCAAAGTTGCGATGACGACAACGACTGCAAATGTCAGTAAGAGATTTTTAGATGCTATTTTGTGTGTGTGTGTGGGAGTTGAGGGGGTGGCTTCGACGCAAAGAGAATAAGAGTCTGAGAGAGAGAGAGAGAGAGAGAGAGAGAGAGTGAGAAGGGTGAGAAAGGGTAGTTTGTTACGCCGTTGCACAACATTATTCGTGAGCAGCGTCCACGCACGTGTCTAGTTTTGGGTGGATGGGTTTTTAATGCATGGGAATGTGTCAAGAGCCTGAGGCAAGCAAAGAGACCACAAACAACAAAAAAACGGGGCTGCCAACTTGTTAGGCAAAATAACTGAATTCAGTTGGGCAGTTGTTCATGATGCTGCTTTTGTCGTTCAAAAAACAAAAAAAAACGAAAACGCGCTTTGCATATTGAGTGGAAAAAAGCGAAACGTTGTTGTTAAATTCATGGCATTAATTAAAGTCCGCTGACAAAATGAAGAATAAACACGCGGGCAATGGAACTTTAAATAACAGAAACATTACATAAAAATAACAACAGCAAAAAACGAAGTAAAAAAGCCAAATTGTTTGTCGTTCTTTGTGTGTCGTCTGTCTGTAGCTCGTTAGCCAGATTACAGATAAAGAAATACTCGGCAAGTTGGCAGCTCTCGACCGAAAACGTGACTCAGTTTACATATAGTAAACACATACAAAATATTCCTAGTACTTTATACGAAGGGCTGGAAGGGGGGGAACTGTTTGGCATGCCTGGACGTGTGTACGAGACGTAGATGATGTCTGCCTGATAAATGTCACCTCTTTCGAGACAACTTCAAGGCGAGGCGAGGCGAGACAATCCAAAAATATTTTGTACAAATTATAGCTTGATTCATTTTGATGGGGGCGCCAAAATTATGTTAATCTCTTTTTGTTTTTCTCCTCTTTATATGTTCTTTTGTTGTTAATAAAGATGATTTTGGAGATTTTTCTTAGATAAGAACTCTTTTTTAATTTAACGCCACATTATTCAACATCCAAAAGAAAAGCTACAAAAAAGTTATATTTAGTGTGTGTTGTGTTTCCGAAGAAATCGTTGGTCTTAATTGTTATTTACACATTTATTTAAATATAAAACCTAACAGTTGACACAATAAACTTTTTCAAATGAGGCACATTGACACGCCGAGGGATACCAATGAAAATACAGGGAGAGAAAGTGTATCTGCTTAATATCCACTCGACTTACGAATACATAACTTAAAGAGGAAAGCAAACACACACACACACGCACACACAAACAGAGACACAATCACCCAGGAGAGAGAGGCGCAAAAGCGAAGGAGCGGAAGCTCATTTCTCAGTTTTCCCCCAATCCAGAGTGAAGTGCGGCAACAGCGCGCGCAGGGCGCTAAATAATTTCGAACGCACCCAGAGACACAAAATTAAAAAAAACAAGTTAGCAGGCTCTAGTCGAGAAATCCCGACTAGACGATACCCTGATCCCTGTACTTTATGCATACAGTCAGTGCTTGCAAGTATGTGTGTGTGTCTACGCGCATACTGCATACACAACTTCAATGTCTTATATCTCCGGTGTTCCTTAACCGATTTTGATAAAAATTTCACAGATTTTCATTATTTTGTTTTATAATTCAAATTGCATCTCAAAGTTTTCCAAATTCAAGATTTTGTTGTTATCGATCCCATGTGTATATTGGAAACGGGAAGAGTTATCGAAAATCGGAAATAAACTTGTACTGCCTAGGGATTAGGCGAGCTTAAGTTCCAAATCTGGAGTCTCTAGCTCTTATAGTCTCTGAGATCGGTTGTCTCATACATACGGACGGACGGACGGACGGACGGACGGACAGACGGACATGGCTATATCGACTCGGCTGTTGATGCTGATCAAGAATATATATACTTTATGGGGTCGGAGATGCTTCCTTCTGCCTGTTACATACTTTTGCACTAAACCATTATACCCTTATTTCCCATTTTTAATGGGATCAGGGTATAAAAACGAGTACAATAATTTGTGGGCAAGTTCTTTCTGAGTGTTGATGATGATGATGTGATGTGATGTGATGTGATACGACAGGGAGGAACAAAAATAATTGTTATAGAGCAAAACAGCAGAGATGTGGAATAGATGGAATGTAATGTACATGCCAACAACAACAAGCACTTTGTTTAAAGAGTTTGTGCCTTTTTTTTATGTGCTATATGAAATGAAATGTACGCACCTCATTTATCATTTGATAAACTAACTTATATTTTGGCAGACAAAAATATCTTGAATCGAGTTTATGAAACTTTCCTGAACATTTTTTTATACCAATTTCAAATCAACTCTATTAAATGTCAAATAGTATTTAAAACAAAGCAAAATTGAACAACTTAAGATAACTATTTATTGCTGACTTTTCAAATTCTTAAATCTCTTAAAGTCTTAAATAAGAAATGTTTCAGATTTTCAACATTTGTTAATCACTTAAATGTGGAAGGCTGTGCAACCCAATTGACACGCTCTTAGCTTTTGTGCCACAAAATGTTACAAGAACAAAAGTTCCTCGACAGACAACATAAATTACTAGCGATGCAGAGCTCGTAAAATATGTATTTATATATAGTATATATATATATAGATCTCCCATAAGACATATCTGGGTTGTCTTTCGACTGCATTAATGAGCACAAAAACAAAATGTATGACAAATGCGTTTTAATGGCCCAAAGAAGAATGCTAGACAGAGAATTGACTCTTTAATGCTGTCGAGGATTTCCAAAAGGAATTTATGCAGCATCAAATACATAGATTTTACAATACGTATAGCCCAAAAACTTTTGTTGCGCAGCTGCCTTGCTGACGCCGCCTTTTATAAATAGGCTATTGTTGCGTTTGCGATGAGGAAGAACTTTTGAGTAATGAAACATGACATGAAATTGCTGCAACAATGTGATGCTAGAAAACTTTTGGCCCATTTAACTGCAACTGCAACTGCAACTGAAAAGCGAATAATAACGATCAAGATAATATTGATGATGTTGTCTAAGTCAAATGCTGTATTCATGCATTCCTGCGGCAATGTCGACAATTCCTTGGCACAAACACAATAATAACTAATAATAATAAACCGAGAAGAACATGGCAGCACAGAGACACGTTCTCAAAAGAACCATTAAAAATAAATCATGTATAGGCTGAGAGGGTGAGAGAGGCAGAGAAATGGAGAGGGAGCAGCTGCAACTACTCTTTTCTTCCTCCATGGATGTGGAATGCCGTTGCCATTGCCGTTGCCTTTGTATTGCTTTTGTTGTTTGGACAAGTGCCGCGTGTGATATGCCTCCATCGTCGTCGTCATCGCATTTTCCATAAGTGTGGGGGGGGAAGGAGCAGTCTTCCCTCCATCTTCTAGCATCTATTTCAGCTTGCAACTTGCCTCTCTCTCTCTCTTTGTACCTTCTCGAGTGCACATCAATCATTTGTAATTATACTCCATAGCTCCACTCTGTCTTTAAATCTTTTTTCCTTCGTTTTTTTTTTGAGTATGGATGTTGCTCTAACGGAAATGGCTTTTATTTGGGCTGCCTCCCGGTTCAGTGATCTATTCTCTTCAGTTCTGATCTGTTCCGATTTTTTGTGCGTGCAGCATTTTTTCTCATTCTCATCTCTCACACTTGAGGCATGTCATGCCATTGAAGACAATTTATGAGCTTTAGTGATATGTAATGTCTTCCAGAAGAAAACATACAACTGTTAAAATAATGTGGATATCCTCAACTAAACTAATGGAAAACTAAGCACTTAAGTAAGTATATATTCATAAATCTAGTTACCAAGTTTCAAGACTTAAAACCTTTTTTCTAGGTCAACTAAAAAATAAATCTCTTTTAAAAAAAAAATAAATAAATCATTTAAGCTTCAAGTACCTTTGTTCTAATTGCGGCTAACGAGCTTCTAACATTTGATTTTTCTAATGCTTTTAGTTTAGAAATGAAACACCCTAAACAAAGTTGTCATCAGATTCTTAACAATGTATTGTAAGAATGATTTTAGTTTCTCAAGTATTTTGTTAGTTTCCCATTCTCAAAAACCGTTTTTTTCAAGTACTCAGTTATATTTTAAAAGACCTTTTCGCTTTCTTCAAAGAATATCTTAGGAAATTTAACTTCGTATAAACTAGCTTTACAATTAACATCAAACGAGTCTCAAGAGAAACATTAAAATGCCATTAACAGAGAAAGATATTAATTCACACTTATTCACATAAAAACAACATTCGTGATAAGCATGTGAAAAATATTATTCCCGCTTGTTTCTATTCATTTTATTTGCGCTGTTTGTGTGTGTGTGCGTGCGTGTGTGTGTGTGTTGGTAAATTGTTTGCTTCCTGCAGAAACGAATACGATTTGCAGTCTATGTGAGTTGAATATTTAAAGCCAATTGAATTAAATGCGAATTAAATGTGCTGCTGCTGCTGCTGCTGCTGCACGCAGTCAGAACAAAATAAAAGATGCATTTAGCTTACAATGTTACAAACAAATACACATACTATATACACATACAACATCTGTTTGTAGTTGGAATAAAAGCTTGTTTACATTTTTTCTCTCTACCGAATTGTTGTGAAAATTGGCGCAAAATGTTTTTAATCAATTTAAATTGAATGATGACCCGCACAATCAGCGCATGGCTTGAGAGAATTAATTTTCGCATTGTATCTTATACTACGTTTGTATCTTTTATCTCAAAGCTTGTGTATCTGTCTTGAGCGCTAGCTTTGAAGAAATTTGAATAAAGTTTGTTATTTTATACACAAATTGTTTTGTTATTTTTTTTTTTTTGTAAAAATTTTTCTACATTTGTAATTTATTTGTTGTGAATTCTTTTCAGTTTTATTTGTATATTGAAAATTCCAAACATGTGCAATCATATTTTTAATCACTTTTAATTGCAACACGCGACCCAAAAACGTTTTTTTTCTTATTTTTGTAATGTTTTTTGCACATTTTTTTGTGGCAGCTCATGCGTATCAGTTTATTTATAGTTCGTTTTTCTTCTTATTGCAAATGAAGCATACGCCACGTGGGCTGCCAATCAAATACATTTTGCTTAGCTTACAACAAACCATTTATAACTGACTATCATTTACGCTGTCTACCCTTAAACTTTATAAAGAATAGAACTCGTTTGTGGGCAACTGAGACAATCAAAGTGATTGTTGTCTCCATAAACGATATCATATCAGAACGGGTCAAGTGTTTGAACTTAACCAATTGAAGGTAAAAGGAAAGAAAAAAAAACTCAAAAGCTGCTAAAAAACGAATTTAGTAATGCAAAAATGCAATATATATATATATATATATATATTTTCAGAGTATTACTCATATAAATGTGACATTATTCAATTGAATAAGAAATTGCTATCATGCAACCCGTACAGTGTGACCCACTAAAGTTAGACCATTGCCAGAGTTGAGAGCGTGTGAGTATGCAACATTGAGGCACTGTGACACTAATTACAAAGCAAATGGAATCGCATTTTCATTAAGCATGAACCAAAGGCAATGAACCGCTCTTTATCTGCCTGCTTGACTCAACACACAGCAAACGAATGAATATCTAGAAATGCGTTTATAACGAACGAGGCCCGCCAAGTAAATATCGTCGAAGTTGGAGTGAAAAAAGTTACAGTAAAACAAAAGTAAGCATAATTCATAATGCATATCACTCGGTTTGTTATACTTGTACTAGAACATGTCAACAAGATAAAGCGAGCAACGAAAAAATAAATCCAAAGCACAATTCAACGAAAAGTAAAAGTTAACAGAGAGACCAAAGAATTTGTAATAGTTGAAACATTGCACAATTCTTTTTCAATGTTTCTTTTTCTTCTATTTGTTTTGCTAGCGTTCTATTTTTGTACACTATCCAAAAGAAGGAAGGAGTTGTTGGGAGTTTTGGAAACTTAAGTCCAATAGAAAAATATGCTAACTAAAGAAAAGTCTTGCTAAATAGAATTAATTTAATACTTTTATTTAATTTAGGCTTAAATGTTAATCAGTTTTAAAAAGGTAACAAGACATTGTTTAAACAATATTTCGGTTTTGTTTTTAAGTATTTCTCTGTGACAATTAAAAGGTATCTTTAGCTTTGCAATAGTTTTACTTTTCAACACGTTTTGAACATGAATATATGGAAAACTTGTATATATTTTCAAGTGAAAAATTATGAACAATTTATTACTCACCAAGAAGAGCAACAGCTGCGCACAGTGTTAGCCATTTGAGGCGTTCAACGTTTGGCATCATCATGGAATAGGCCATTTTAGTATTTAGTTGGATATTCCGTTTGGGGTTGGCCGTGGCCGGTTGAGACTTTTGTTATCGATTTTTGTATATGCGTACAAATAAACACCCTTTATATATAGGGGGAGACAACACACGCGAACGCGTTACTTGATGAGGTTAGGTTGTAAAAACACCGGTGACTCAGTTTAGCTGCAATGAGAAAGAGAAACATACAAACATTGTTGGGATTAGATTAAGTTTTGAGAATGAAATTTACTTCCGTTCGAACAGATTTTTAAGGCAAGCAGAAATAAATGTGATTCACTGTTAGCTATAAGATAATTAATAATCTTATTAGTACACTTTAAAAATTATATGTACTATAAATTCTTTCTTTAATATATTTTCAATACTTTCTGATATTTAAAGAACATTTATTTACCAATTTATCAAAGAAAAATATTTTTAACATTTTATATCTCTGATAAACTTAATTTATTTTTTCTTTCTTTTGACATTTGAAGATATTGAAAAGTGCTTATAATAATTTTTTTTAGTGTAGCAAATATTAATATAATCCTTTCTGCCTTCCCCTTTTGAGCCGAGTGCATATTTTAATTACTTCAGTGTTGGTATATTTAATCATCGATTTTAAGCCCAGTACAGCTTGCACTAACAACAGCCAACAGCAACAACAACTAATTTAGACAATGCTAATGAAATGCAAGTAATTTGATTAGGCAAGCAGCAACCACCCCAACAACAACAACGACAACCCTATTGACAACCCTTTTGACAACCCCTTGAAAGAAAACAATAAACAAACCTTCAGCACTCTTTGGCACCCGCACAAAACCCTACTAAACGGACATGCAAAAATTGCTGTGGGGCACAAATGTGTGTTGCACAGTGTCAACTGATAGCTAAATGTGGGCTATATGGGCGTGCCAAGTTGTCAATGTGTGTGGCCCTTAACCTCAATAGGCATACAATGATATCAAAGGAACTGAAAATAAAAAGTTTTTACTCATAAACAAATTGCATTCATTTGTTAATTGCATTTGCAGTTAACTAGATTTTTTCACATATGATTTGATGCTTTTATGAATCTGTTAAGACATAAAATTTGATGGGCACAGCGCGGTCAGAGTTCAACTTTGAACACCCCGCTGAATACACATTTATGTTAATCTGTCAAATGTAATCGCGACAAACAATTTTTCCGCGTTGATGCCACATATATGGAAGTATGACATATAAGACCCGCAGACTTGCAACGCCAACTATTTATAAAGCCATACAAACGATTAGCGAAAAATTGTAGGCAAGGGAGAACAGAAAAGAAGATTTCGTTCCTAAACGTGGAAGTTTGAATACCCTTTTAGAATTGTAATCTGAAGTAATTAAGTAATCTGAATATTAATAAAAAATTAAAAAATACTAAAAATTAAATAATAAATATAATTTAAACAGCTTTTGAATACAGCTTGTAGCATATATTAAATATCAAACTTTACCGAAAACTATTTTCATCTTCTGTTAAAATAATAAGAATTGACTTTAAGTTTCAGTAAAAACAACTTCCAGGATGATTCAAGACTTCAACTTTGATTTCTTTATTTGTCTTAAGAAAAACATATACAAATCTAAGCGTCATTTCAAAAAACAACTTTTATCATCTTTCTTATATATATATATATATATATATATATATATATCAATAAAATTACTTCACATATTGTATAGAAAACTCTATAATATCCTTTGTTAGAGTATACTAAGAAAAAGCGTAAAATGCAACAACTGCAAACAGACTACGAACGGTTTGTGGATGTCATTAATTAAGCCTCAAATGGCTAAATGCTTGGCAATGGGGCGGTAGAAAATTTACTTCGACGTAGTTTTTGCCTTTTGTCATCCATAAAGTATCAAACAGCACCTCCCAACTCACCCCATCCCACCTACCATTTCCCAGGCCACTCGCGTGCCTTAAAAAAAAAACTTTATGACTGGCAGGAAGTCACGATTTCAAACACACACACACACACAAACACACGACACATACATATTTGTATCAATTTCTATGGACTGTCTGCGTTTTCAGTTTGACATATGCCTTCGACAGACATCCGACATCAGCAACATTATGAACTTGCCAAAGACGCACAAACATGGTTGTCAACATGGAACATGGAACAGCTCTAGACAATCTATCTATTTATCTGTCTGTTTGTCTGTCTGTTTGTCTTGACTTGTGTCTTTAGCTTATCCGTTAGATAGCTTAAGATTATGCTGCGTACATATTATATAAATTCCATTGGCAATTTGTTCGCTTTTTAACGCTTAATTAAAACTTAAGTGGATTTATGAACACATATGCTGAGAGCTTCGACTCTTTGCTGGTTTTTCTTTCTATGTGCAGCTTATGAATTTTATTTTTTACTCAACTAAAACTTCCACATTCTTCACTATATATACATATGATGGAGGGTGGGAGGGAATAGGAGGGTTGAGCGCATGCGTAGCCGGCACGTGGCAAAGCTATAAAGGGAGGATCAGCAAATGTTAGCTTTCGAATTGGTTTAATGAACTTCAATTCGGGTGGAAAGCTAAAAACGCAATTCACAATTCACAATTCACGACGCAGTAGAACAGCTGCGCACGCGGCTTTTGGGGGTGAAAAAAATAGAGCTAGAAATGAATATATTTATAATCTAGCAGGGTATTATCCAAACAACTATTATAGGGTTGAAAAACTAACTAAAACTGACTTTACTACAGCTACAATAGTCAAGAGATGAATTTTGTAAAATGTATAATATTTGTCTAAGTGTACAAAACATTAACAATATCGTTCAGTACTGATCCGATCAAACATTGTGATGAGGCATCATCATTTGCTTGAACCTTGGACATGATTCAGCTGCCAGATGAGAGAGAGAGACGTGCCCCTTGAAAACGATACAATACTTAAACATATGCCAAAAACTGCCAGCCTTAATTTAGAAAACATCTGGTAATCAGTCAACAGCATGGCAAAAGCCAAAATCGACGCCATAGAATACCAGAAGCAACGATGTACTCTAAACATTATTCATATTATAAAATTATTAAGAAATGTAAACTGAATTTGGATTCATAAGTTGAATAATAAATCGACTTTTCTGAAGGTTTAATTTGATCATTTTAAACTTTGACTCATTTCCCAAATGTGAAAAATCCTCAATTAAATTCGGGCGGAACTGACAGTGCTTCAATCGCGTGGTAAAATCAACGAATTACAATTTTTATTACTCATTCTTGTTTTAAGTTTGTTTTTTTTTGTTGTTTTTTGTGTTCTGTTCGTCAGATGGCAACTTAAAATGTCTGTCTGTGCATTAGGGTGCCGCTTGGGCCAATAAATTTAGCAATTTACTGCAACAAAATTCGTTTTTATTCGTTTTTGCTTTGTTTCGGAAAAGGGGATGAACGATGTGAACGATGTCTGATCCACAAAGTGCAGTGGCATCCCATATTCGTATTCGTATTCGCATCCGTTCGTCATCAGCCGGAAAGGAGCAGCAACCAAGTGTCCCATTGTCCAGCTTTGATGTTCAGTGACCCATTGCTTGGCTTGCTGCATGCTGCATGCTGCGCCTAATTGAGATTCAAGTGCACTTAATGGCCAACAACAAAAACGTTAAACAACGTTGTATTTAGTTAGCCTTGTTTGTGTGCTGGCCAATCCGTCGTTCATTTTACCCCTTTTGGCCAATGTCCATTGACATTTTATGCAGCACTCAAAATCAATATTTGCTATTTACTCAGCATCGACTCTGACGACGTCTTCGTGATTCACAAGGAAGAAGGACAGAAGATGTGATGGGAATGTGTTGCAAGAAGTTCAAAGAAGTATATGAGAGAAACTATTTAAGAATATAGTAAGGAAAACTTGAAAAAAAATCATTATTGTACATTTGCCGTTAAAAAGCATAAAATTTCAATGCATATAGTTATTAACACTGATAATTAAAGACGATCAATTCAACTGCCTATAAAAGTTGAAAAATTTAAGCCCCAATCAATAAGCGCAGACGAGTGTCAGGAACAAATTGCAGAAAACTAGTTGCAACAGCCAAAAACTTCGCCTAGCAACAGGACACATAAACGTTGCAAGTGGATGCTGATGATGACAACTACAACAACGAGAGCAAACCTGCAGCAATTCAGACCTCCTGCAGACAGAACACACAAGGACGAAGACGGAAAGAAAGAAAGCAAGACGAAAGACGAGGACGGAAGGCGCAACACTTGCGAAAAATCAAATAAAGTGGAAACAACAGCATGGAGAAAAAACCGTTCAAAGCGACAGCTGCACGGGATTTCGGTAAAGCGCTGACAAGACCCCGGGATGAGTTTCCTATAATAGCTGAGGGTTGCTCTCAAACAGATACACACACACACACACACACACACACGAGCAGCTGAGCACAATGAGTGTGGTGCGTATGTGTGCCATATGAAGGAAATTGTAGAAGATTTTTTTTAAAAAGATGCTGCTTCGAAATGAAGTGCTTAAGTGAAGGGCCTGCGTAGGGAAAAACTACCTGACAAAGACAAAAGGCAGGCTCAGGCAGGTTGCATACATACACACACAAGCGCGCACACACACACAAGCATACATGTACACAAACAGGGACAACGCAGAGTTGCTTTGATTGCTGTGTGAACTGTGTGCAAAAGGCAAAGCGCATGCGCCAAAAAAAAAATTCACCAAACAAATGCTCACAGAGCATTTTAGTAAAATGCAAAATTCTAAATGAAAATGTCCAAAACACAGGAAAATTCTTAGCACAAACAAAACAATAAATATGATAGCCTATAATTTTGTTTATTTTCTTAATATTTAAACAATCAAAACGGCTTTGCGAACAGCTTAAACATTCGCTTTGCCATACGACACAGTACACACCCTTTTGTTTGTGTGTGCGTGTGTGTGTATGTGTGTGTGTGCAGAAAGTAACAAAATTGTTTTTCGCCAAAGGGAAAACTTTAGTTGCTGGCGAAAAATCAATAGGAAGCTCTGCCAAATTCACTTTAAATCATCTTGCTATAATAAACCAAATGGGAATTATATTCTATAAATGATTTAACTGATAGTTTGAGCTTGGGGGGTGGGAAGGGCTTAGGTGTGGGCGAATATAAAACTAATAGCAATAACAACACTAGTAGACAAAGATGTTGCCAGACAGCTACAAAAATATTTACCCTTAAATCAGATCATCTGAACTTACCGTTTAGAATGGTGATTTGATTGTCTTTTGATTTTAGTTAATGTTTATGCACAAACACTTTTTTTTGTGAAGTGTGAGCAAAAATTGTAACAGGGTGCCACTAATCCACTGCTGTAGCGACTCTGCACAACAAAACTGCTGCACAACAACAACAAACACAAGCAAACAGCAGTCGCTGTTGCCGTTTATTTGGCGCTCTGCTTTTTCGTTATTATTATTTATTATTTATTGCTTTTGCATTTTATTTAACTTTATTTTGTATAAAGACACGCACATACACATACACACTGACAAAGCGCGCTTAGCGCTAGAATTAGCCACCACCAGCGAACTGGTTTGCGGGGGTGTGAGTACCGTACCGTAACCGTATAGCCCGACAACAAACTCACGCACACTCACACACTCAGGCGCATACACACTATGAATAAACGCAGACGTAAACTCCGACTTCCAATACGTTCGACAGCTATCGCTCGCGGTCCAAACCAGACTGAATTGTCTCCCTGCTTGGCTGCTGCTTGAGAGCGGCCGGCCATTTTGCCCGTGTGCTCTCTCTGGCACATTGTAAGTGTGTGCGTGAAGGGGCATTTGTTTGGGAAATTTCGATGGGACATTTTGAGCTCACACCTGTTGATATCAGTGTGAGCGGGTACAATTGTACCAAGTTTTGTACCTATTTTGTTTGATATTAGAGTGGACCTGTATAAATGGTTATGTTTCGTTTTGAATAAAAGCGAGCGATTGACAATGGTTTTCGTTAAAACATTTTTATTCGGAATATGAATTTGATATATATATTACGCATATGCAACGTACTTATAATTCTCGCATCATTTAATTTTTAAACCAAACACAACCTAAAAGTTTTTAGCATACACAATCTTAAACTTAATTACATTTAACGATGTGAGTACATATTATAAGTAAAAATGATTCGATACATATAACATAAATGCATTACGTAGGATATTTGAGCACTTTGTAAATAAGTCAGTTTTTAGGTAGACATTAATACACATGTTTAAAAAATAAAGCACATGCAAAACTAAAAACTAAACACTAATAAATAGCACTTGCTGTGACAAAGGATTCATAAAACGAAACTTTAAACCGATAATCCTAAAACTAAAGCTAATACATATATATGTGTACAATATTTGTACACAAAAAACGCAGAGATTCCATTATTAATTACTTAAATTAACAATTAAAGCGATTAATTTGCGATATCCTTTTCTTTTTGATTTTGGGATTGCTGAGCTTGTGAGTATTTTGTTTTAAAGTAACAATTGAAAAAGTCTTTTGTAGCCAGTCGCAGTGCGGTGAGGATTTTTGTTTTACATATTTAAATGCTTCAGTTGAGTATCAGAAAACCTTGGGTAATAAGTCTATTGTAATACGGTAATACGAATGTGGACGTATTTGTTCAGTACGTATATCCATTCAAAAAATGGGGAAAATGTGCTGTTGAGTATTTTCGGTTGTCGAAAAGAAATGGGAAATTGAGAGAAGAAAAGTTTTAGAGCTGTCTAAATCCCTTACCGCTTCATTTTTGGGATATTAAATAACTCCCAAAACATTTGATCGTTATCCAATCACAAGTACTAACTCTCTCTCACTCTCTCTTTATATAGAGACTTTTCAATGAAGCACTAAATTCGTGGGTAATTTTTTTCTTCTACTAATTATTGCGCGTGGCATCCTGTATAATAATTTTATTCTTTTGCCGTGTCACTTTTGTGGAGGTTGCTGCAGGCATCAAACGTTTCAACTGATCTGGATTAATGTTGACCAAAGCTTTCTCTTTGCTTTTGGCTGCTCCGCTTGTAGTTGCTGTTGTTGTGGTTGTTGTTGTTGTAGTTGTTGCCGCTGTAGTTGTCGTTTCGATCAAAGCCGTCGACTCGTCGGCTGTGGAAGATGAACCAGCGGCAGCAGCTGCCGCAGATGCATAACGTGTCAGAACTTGAAACTTGGCAAAGATATTGCGTCCACTGCTACGCTCCTTATCCTTGTACTTATCGAGAACGGTGGGTGTGGGCTTGGCTTGAACCTGAGCCGGAGGTGCTTTGAGCAGCGCTTTATTAGTATTACCCGCACCCTTGTAAAAGTCAAGTTCATAGTCGAAGTCGCTGCTGGTGGCCGGACCAGCACCAGCTGGAGCCAGTGCCCGCTCACCATAACTGGCGGAGCTGGCAGACGTCTCTGCTGCCAGATGGCGAAGCATCAGGGTAAGCTTCGTCTCGTGCTGACGCTGGAGAAGCACTGCATTGCGTTCACCTTCGAGTCGTGCTTGACGTACCGCATTGGATAGTACACGCTCCTTCCATTCCCAGGCATCGCGTTCGCGTTCCAACTGCACCAGCTGCTGCTCCAGCTTGCGAGACGAATCCCTCAAGTCAATGACTTTGACAAAGTATTTGTAGAGCAGCGTGCGCATTTCCTCCGAAGAGAGTTTATTGAGGCGTGCCATTAACATCTGTTCACCCTTTTCCCGCTGCTGACGCTCGGTGGACAGATCGATGGATTTATGGCCACAGATGAGTTCGTTCTTGAACTCAATGGCCTCATCTATAGCCATGATGGCTTCATCGCATTCGAGTAGCTTACGCTCCTCCCGCTGCGTTAGCATTTTATCGCGTTTCAGTTTTCTGTCCAAGGAGCATCGCTGCTCCAGCAGATGATCACGAGTCCGACGCAGATTGCGTATCTCGTGGCGCAGACTCTCCTGTTGGGCTGTAGATTGTTCGCCGGCGTCCCACTGTTCCAGATTCTCCGATTTCTCGCGCAGTATGTGATCGAGGTGGGTAATCCTTGCTTGAACAGCTTTAAGCTGCTCTGGATTTGGTTCCAGCTTGACTAGTGATGCCTCCTTCAAGCTCTTTAGTTCAACTTCCAGCTGATCCCGCAATTTGCACTCCTTCTTCAGTTTTTTTTGCACGTCTTCGATTTGTTTGCGTGACTCGGCAACGGATTGTTGAAGTTTCTTTAGCTTTTGGCCACTTTCGCCCGCAAGGTTCTTCATGGAACTAACATCCTGTAGACGCTGCTCAATGTGTGCAATGATCGCGCTATAGCGTTCAATTTCCGCCTTCTCTTTGCCCTGCACCAACGCCTTGGCCAAATGCTTCTTAGCCTTCTCGCACTCCGCTTCTAATTTGGCCTTCTTTTTGTGGAATCGCTGCTTGGCATGACTGCGCGTCTCCCGATTCTTAACCAGCTCACTAATTATATTCTGCTTCAGTTGCATGGTCTGTTCAATTTCTTTTAGCTGTCGCTGGCGTGCCTCAATCTCTGCATGCAACTTCCGCATCTTCTTCTGCAATTGCTCAATGGGTCCATTAACGGATCCTCCAGCACTGGTAGTGGTGGTGGTGGCCACAACACCACCTGCACCAGCTACTGCGCTCTCCAACGGATCTAACTCTAGCGGCACTTCGGTGCCTGTTGGCTGCTGGGAGGCAACACGATTTAACATCGCCAGCTCAGCGCTGCTCAAACTGGCACCCGGCTGTATGCTGCGCCGACGACCTGAAATAGAATTGATTATCATTATAAGACATTCAGTCCTCTTTCCTAACAGTTACTTTACTTACCACCAACACTGGTCTTGCGTTCATCACCCTTCTCCAGCTGTGCTGTGGGTGTCTCTTGTACAGCGGGTTCCTTTTCTTGTGTAGGGTTGGGTTCCATTTCTTTGTCCTTATCCTGACTCTGCATGACAGCTTTGGGTTGTTTGAGCATAAACTCCTCATGCTTGGCTTTGATTAAGGCATTCGTTTTGTCACGAAACTCATCCATGAGGCTCTCCAGCTTATCATCCAAATCGGGATGCTGTGATTCATTATCTGTATCGTTATCGTTATCGGAGTTTTGCTGACAGGAATTTTCCGGTTCGCTAATGGACTCCTCGGGCTCCTCTGCTTCTTGAATAGGCACCAGGGCTTTCTGGTTGCGTAACGCTTCACTGGAACTAAGGCAATCCTCACACTCTTGCTTCAAAAAGAGCCATTCCTCAATTTGTTCCTTTTCCAGCTCTGTGACAGCAGTTGACGCCATTAGCCTGAAAGTTGAAAAAGTTAGCTAGATGAAAGGAAACTATTATGGAAACCCGCTCACTTTGCAAAGAGTCCCTCTGCATTGGAAACTAGCTTGAACCATTGACTAGCCGCAAACTGCAGGCCAAAGTTTTCTCCATTGGGCGTTGAGACAGCTGCCATGATAGCTGCTTGTGTAGCCGATGCCTGATCGTTGGGCAATGTTTCCGGAGAGAGAATTGGAGTATTGTCATCGGAGAATGTGTTCATTATGACATAATTGCGTACGCACTGGACCTTAAAACCAAATTGCAGATTGCCAAGCGTCTCTGACAAATGCTCCTCCAACGGTGATATACACATAATGACTAAAGTCTGCGCTCGTCCCCCAAAGGAATCCTTGAGCAGCGTTGTGAGTGTTGTCTGGCCATAGGGAATGTTGCCATTGACACCGTACATTATGCTTGGTTCGGTTAGTGTGTTAACCACCTGCTCCAGCATTTGTAGTCCTGCATCGCGTGGATGTCCTGGTGGTGGCTCACCCCAACGTTCGCTGCCGCACAGATCCGAAAAACTTGCTGTGGACAACCGATGCTGTATCAAACCCTCCTTAGACACCCACTGCTGCTCCAGCGTCAGTGTGAAAAGCGTATGTGCCGGCAACGGCTGTTTGTTGCTCAAACCCAATTGCAGCCAATGGAAAACGTCCTCCACATTGGTGCAGTGGATATTGCCCATTCCCAGTAGGTCACGGATTTCGCCACTGCAAATCTCGACAAAGCCCACATTAACAGCATAGGTTCGCTCTACAACACAAACCAAGAAGTTTTGTTAATATTAATATTTCCATATGTTCAATTAACTCACCTGAATGCGCTGCAATGTGTGTAAAAATCTCCCTCACACAACGCTGAACAACACCTTGATCGGCCTCACCATAAACACACTCAAAGCCATGGCCATATAGCGTAAAGGTTTTTCCCATGCCTCGCTGTCCAAACGTAACCACCGATGCATCAAAACCCTCCAAGAACAAGCTAATCAATGGGAAAACCGTCTGTTGGTACACCTGACACTGTGTGGTGCTGCTGGGCAGCGCATGTGTTACGGGTATGGTGTGGGCGCCAACCTGTATCAGACCCGCTGCAATGCTGTCCAAACCCGAACCACCGGGCAGAGCACTAGGCAGTCCAAGTTGCGATAGGGCGATTGGTATCGCTTGCACGCAGCAGCCGTTGGCATTGGCATCATCGGTGTCTTCTGTCTCATTTGTATGCAGGTGATGAATGGCGTTTAGCTCGTTATTGCCATTAGCATCTATTACTGCGGTTTGCGGTTCTGTAGGTGGTGGTGTAAGTGTTGGTGACAAAGGCGCAGTTGGTGAGGGAGTCGGGGAGGACGGCTCCGATTGCGGTTTGTCTGCGGCTGCGGCTGCTGCGTCGTCATCGTTAGGCGCCTTGTGTTGAGACTTGTTTTGCAGTTCTGTGTGTGGATAAATGCGCACAGCTACTTGTATGGGTATTTCCATTGTATAATGTCGCTTTGACAACACTTTTTCACTTAAAATTATGCATTTTTGTATATATTTTGCGCATCTCAAAAATTATTGCAAAAGTTGCTAAATCGATAATGCTGCGCACTAACAATAACTATCGATGTGGGACGAAGCGTCGAAACGTCAAAAGTATCGATTATTGCTGATATTCTTATGAACAGAACTTAGTTTAAATCTAATGCGAGAGAAGCACAAAAGACTGTAATTGTTACATTATTTTATTTTCTGCAATAATAACAGCACGAATTCAACAAACTTAAGCGAAGGGAATAAACCGCATGTTTAAATTAATATCGATAAGACTATAGCGGTAAAAAGCATTCTTCTTTTGTTTCTCATGCGTTTGTGGATTGTGCCATCCCTCGTAATTATTTATCGCTTTTCACGTTGCCTTTCAGCGCGTGTTTTTTGTGCAAAAATTGTTTGCCTTTAATTGTGCACTTAAAACAAGCCGAACTCATGTCGAAACGTCGCATTGAAGTGGGCGAGACATACTCCAATAAGTTAAAAAAGTGAGTACAAACATTTTTTAGCTAATGCAATTTCTTTTAATCAAAACGTTTGTCCCCATCTGTCCTTCGCAGAGAAACTGAGGCTTCTTCATCGGCTGTAACAAATTCAGCCGCTGGAACTGTTGCCCAAATTCTTGGCGGCTTTGTGCCCAGCAAACAGGTAAGTACTGTTTAGCGACTAATTGTATAGCTTTTATCTAATATAATAATATTTGTTTGTCTTCATCTCCATATGGCAGCCTCCAACCATGAATCCCTTCACACATAAGCCTTACTCCACACGCTATCAGAACTTGTACAAGAAACGTATCTCGTTGCCAGTCTTCGAATACCAGGCAGACTTTATGCGTCTGCTTACACAGCATCAGTGCATTGTACTCGTGGGCGAAACGGGATCCGGAAAGACGACACAGATTCCACAATGGTGTGTGGATTTTGCCGTTTCCAAGGGACGCAAAGGTGTCTCCTGCACACAGCCACGTCGTGTGGCTGCCATGTCAGTAGCCCAACGCGTGTCTGAGGAAATGGATGTTAATCTTGGCGAGGAAGTGGGCTACTCCATTCGTTTCGAGGATTGCTCATCACCCAAAACACTGCTTAAGTACATGACAGACGGTATGTTGTTGCGTGAGGCGATGTCGGATCCCATGCTGGATCAGTATCAGGTCATATTGCTCGATGAGGCTCACGAGCGTACGCTGGCAACGGACATATTGATGGGTGTTTTAAAGGAGGTTATTCGTCAGCGCAATGATCTCAAGTTAGTGGTGATGTCGGCTACTCTCGATGCTGGCAAATTCCAGCAGTACTTTGACAATGCTCCGCTTATGAACGTTCCCGGACGCACACATCCCGTCGAGATCTTCTATACACCAGAGCCAGAACGCGACTATTTGGAGGCAGCCATTCGCACAGTTATTCAAATACACATGTGCGAGGAAATTGAGGGTGCGTATGCAATATATATAACTTTTAAGAGAACTCTGTTAATCTCTCAATCTGCTTACAGGTGACATTCTTATGTTCCTCACAGGCCAGGAAGAGATTGAGGAGGCATGTAAGCGCATTAAACGTGAAATTGACAATCTTGGCTCAGAAATTGGCGAGCTCAAGTGCATACCCTTGTACTCCACTCTGCCACCGAATCTGCAACAACGCATTTTCGAATCGGCACCGCCACCAAATGCCAATGGTGCTATTGGCCGCAAAGTAGTAGTATCCACAAATATTGCTGAAACATCGCTGACCATTGATGGCGTTGTGTTTGTCATCGATCCCGGCTTTGCAAAGCAAAAGGTCTACAATCCACGCATACGTGTCGAAAGTTTACTCGTCTCACCTATATCTAAAGCGTCGGCCCAGCAGCGTGCTGGTCGTGCTGGACGTACACGGCCGGGCAAATGCTTCCGCCTGTACACGGAGAAGGCGTTCAAGAACGAAATGCAGGACAACACATACCCTGAGATTTTGCGCTCTAATTTGGGTATGTCATGATTTGCATTTACTTTGTTTTCATGGTCTTTATAATCTCTATTTATTTTTATAGGCACTGTTGTGCTGCAGCTGAAGAAACTGGGTATTGATGATTTGGTCCATTTTGATTTCATGGACCCACCAGCACCCGAGACGCTTATGCGCGCTTTGGAGTTGCTTAACTATCTGGCCGCTCTGGATGATGATGGCAATTTGACAGATTTGGGCGCTGTCATGTCCGAATTTCCACTGGATCCACAATTGGCCAAGATGCTAATTGCCAGTTGCCAGCACAATTGCTCCAATGAGATACTCTCAATAACGGCCATGCTGTCGGGTGAGGCACTAACTAAATGCGCTCCGTGTTTAAGTTGAGGAAGCATAGGTATTGAGCAGTAACTGGGTGGTCCTTTAAATTGAAATATAGCCTAGCTTTTGATTAGTGTGGTTCCGTATACATAGCTCTAAGATACACAAAGACATTGACTTCAAATGGCCTGGCCCACAAGATTCAAGTTTCATGCTAGTTGAAGCTAATGTGATTGTGCAATTATTACTTAAGTTATCCCGACGTTAACTTGGACGAACCTTGACTGCACCCATTTTATTGTTATATCTAGTGCAAAGAAAAAAGTTTTTTTCAATTTCTTTGTTCTTTGCATTCAACACGAAAGTAAAGTTGCACGTGCGTGATGCATCCCAAAATAAGCACACATTTCATTTGAAATGTGATGCGCGGCACACGCTGAAGTAAAGTTAAAGAGAACTATTACTTGGTTAATAACAGCCGCTGGCTTTGAACGCACTTGCAACTCACAAATGCAATCGAATCTTTAAATCAAGCTTCTAGAATGCCTAGCTGACATCAGAAATGTAAGCACAATCTATTTGTCTATATGTAACACAAAAAACCAAAAACAAAAAAAAAAACAATGAAAAATATGTTTTGAATATGCGCTTAATCAAACAAAAACCAAACCAATTCAAACAACAAAGTGCCACAATGTTTCGTGCGTCCCAATGAGGCCAAAAAGGTAGCCGACGAGGCCAAGATGCGCTTTGCACACATCGATGGAGATCATCTAACCTTGCTGAATGTCTATCATGCCTTCAAACAGAGTAAGTAAATGGTTTGCACACTTCTTATGTTTGCTATTGTACTTAAAATTCTTGCGGTTTTCAGGCAGCGAGGATCCCAACTGGTGCTACGAGAACTTTATTAACTTCCGTTCGCTCAAGAGCGCCGATAATGTGCGACAACAGCTGGCTCGTATTATGGATCGTTTTAATTTGAAGCGCACCAGCACAGAGTTTACCTCAAAGGATTACTATGTGAATATTCGGAAGGCTCTGTGTCAGGGTTTCTTTATGCAGGTGGCGCATTTGGAGCGCACCGGACACTATTTAACCATCAAGGATAATCAGAATGTGCAGCTGCATCCGTCTACATGTCTGGATCATAAACCCGACTGGGTCATCTACAATGAGTTTGTCTTGACCACGAAAAATTACATACGAACCGTAACTGATGTGAAGCGTAAGTGCAATAGAATTAAATTCTTAATCTCTATCTGAACACAATCCTTTTGGTTATTTCAGCGGAATGGCTACTCAGTCTGGCGCCTCAGTACTATGATCTAAATAATTTTCCACAGTGTGAGGCCAAGCGACAGTTGGAGCTGCTCCAGCAGCGCATGGAGACAAAGCAGTATCAGAAGGGTTTCTGATTGCCGAACGACTTTTTAAACAAATAGCTTAAACAACATATACATATATATAAAATTTGAAATCTAACTTTTATATGCAATTTAAGTAGCAATAGAAATTTATGCGCTTAAATTGTTTTCTAATTGAGGATTTTTCGTTCGGTATAATCACAAAGAAAAGATTTATCTTTATTATTTGCCTTAGCAATAACAAAAACAAAACATAACACACACACATTTAAGAATTCCGTTTAGTGTTAGTAATAATAAAAGCAACCTTTTGTAAACCTAAACAAAATTCGTGATAAATATAGTTTTTTTCAGCCGTTTGTCTTTTGAAACTGGAAAAGTATGACCAAATATGTAGCTATAGCCGATGCAAACTGCAAGAGAAAGAACAATTATCTAAGTCAGCTATAGTTAAGGCAATCTGTATAAACTCACCGATGTCAAAATTGTGCGATTAACGCGACATAAACCGCTGGCCGAGAAATCAGAATCCACGTACAGCAATTGCTGCCAAAACTTCTTCGTCTCCTCGGCCAAAATTGGCTCATAAACTTTGCGAGCAATTTCGCAAACAATTTGAATAGTTTTCCGAGACTCTCGAGCAGCAAGATGACATGGCTCCACGACCATAAGTAAACGCAAAAAGTGAAACATTATCCAGAGCATCTGCACCCAAACATATCCAATGTCATGCTTGTTAACAATCTCGAGAAACAGAAAGTAAGCCGTTGCCACCAAGTGCAACAAACAGGACACGAGTATAAACAAAACAGCAATGCCATAGGAGCTGCAATAATTTCGATTATAATGGTTATCCGATTCTTTCCAACTAGCTCACCTGGAAAGCAAACGCACGCATTTGCCCAACGACTCGTGATTGTCAGCCATGGCGCGAATGAGTAAACTCTTGCTCTTAGCTGTAAGAAGACTCGATTGACTTGATACACTTTCTTTAATTAATATCGATTAAGTACTTACAAGCCGCATCGCTGGGTAATGTATTATCTGTATTCAATTTTGTTAAGCTTGCGTGCAAGGCCATCGGTTTGAAACTAATTGTCCGAACCGCACTTACCTTAACCAAATTGCTAGAAGTGGTATACGATTTGTCTGGGGTAAAAGGTAGAAATATAAACATACATATATAGAATGGGAAATGAAAACTTCAAATTACCAGCTAAATAACTGGTTCTTAGCATCTGATTTAATCGATCATATCGCCTGCCCAAACCATAGGCTGTATTCGCAAAATTTATGTGCAATCCGGTCAGAACAAAGTAAAGACTGTAAAATGGAATGTACCACTGTACGTTGAGCTCTGTAAATGATGAAAGACTTATATATTTAATATGAAAAAAAAGTAAACTCCTTCATAACTGACCCGTATTCTCGGCATCGATATTCATTTTCTGTGCCATTCGCACCCAAGTATTCACATCCAGACCAAGAAGTATTCCGATTACAATCAAGGAAACACTTGCCATTCCATAGGCTCGCCAACGATCGCGTCGAACGTAATTGTGCGGACTTAATGTGCTGTCAATGCGTTTGAGTCGTGTATTTAGCTCCTGTGTGGCACGCAAACCAAATACGCCACAGTAGACACCCGCTACAATGGCCAGCACAACAACTGATACATCGGCTGCTGTCACCACCTTCGATGTTGCCGATTTCATTCTAAAAGATGCGCTTTTGATTTGTTGATTTGGGAATTTTATTCAAATGGACATTCTTTCAAGTGATTGAATTAAGCAACACTCACAGCGTTTCGAATGCAACATGCAACATGCGACATTGACACACATGCAACAAACGCTGCGCACATTTAAACATACATTTTTTTAACAGGGACATCACTTGCAAGAACTCAAAGCGCTTAAAACTATTATAAACTAAATATAATAAGCAACACCACAAAAGCTTAAGCTTGATTGTAAATAAATTTGTTTTTTATTTATTTTAACATTTTATAAAGGTCTCGAATCCTTGAAGGTCCTTCACATCTAGACTCCATGAGCTTCCAAGTTAAGTGGCTCAGCTGCTGGGATTGCCTCACGAACCAAACGGGCATATGGCCTGAATGTAGGTCTTGGCAGATATGGGGGCCTCTCGTGTCCCAGAGCCATGGCGAAGACTGAGAGCAGCAACAAAACAATTGTGAACTTCATTCTGATTTGACTGGCAAAGCTTGTTTGATGCTATTCGAAACGAAAGCATCCGTTTTTATAGGCACCCAATTGAAAAGGGGATTTTTTCTGTAAGGTGATTTTTGCTCACATAATAGTGAAACGCGACATGCATAATCTTAATAATAAATCGTAGCTGAAAGGCTGATCGTTTGCTACTAAGAAATAAGTGAATACCATAAACCAATAACAAACTTATTGATAAAAAGATAACATGTAATTAACATTTCAATATAGTTTAAGTTTACATAACTTTTGGGATGACGAAGATTTAAAATATATAAAACTTGTAAGATATTGGATATTGGTGATCAAATTAACTTTTAAAAAAAAAACTTTTTTCGAACAAAATTAATTAGGAAAAAATAATATTATTTTTAACATTTTTCGTAATTTATATATGTATAAATATATATATATATGTGCTCAACAAAATTATAGAAATTGGATATTGGTGATCAAATTAACTTTAAAAAAAAAACAACTTTTTTCGAACAAAATTAATTAGGTAAAAATAATATTATATTTAACATTTTTTTGTATATATATATACATATATATACATATATATGCTCAACAAAATTATAGAAAGTTAATTAAATTAAGTATGTATTTTTTATTAAATTTCCCCGCTATGTTCAGGTCAGCACAGCTCAACGCAGATAAGACCTCGACGGAACGCACTCTTATTAAGCTGATCACGTTTGTTTTTTTTTTGTCTTTTTTGTCTCAAAACATCAACCAATATGTAAACTGTAAGTCCCCCAATACAAAAAAGTACCTGAATAATACGCACCGTTGCTGAAGCAAAAGGAAAAGCGACTGCTATAAAAGAGGCTGCATTCGTTTCGATTAGCATCAAACAAGTTTTGTCAATTCAATCAGAATGAACTTCGCAATTATCTTTCTGCTGTTTTCGGCTGTCTTCGCAATGGCTCTGGCTCATGAGAGGCCCCCATATCTGCCACGACCCACTTTCAGGCCAAATGTCCGTTTGGTTCGTGAGGCGATTCCTGCAGGCGACAGTCTCCAAGTGGAGGAACTCCCGCAGCTCTAAGATGTCAAGGATGAATTCAAGGACTTTTTAACTATTCCAAAAATATTTTGTTAAACTTTTAAAGCATCAAACATTTGCATTAAACATTTTTAAAAGATGAAATTCGATTGTTTCTTTTTATAAGTCAATATTTATATTTTAAGTTGAAATTTTGTATACAAACAACACACAAATAAACCCGATTTCCATTGGGAAGTTAATAATCATTTGTTAAGTAATTAATATATTCCTTGCTCGTCAGATACATTGTTTAACATTAACACATCTAATTATTTATTTTTAAATCATTGATTATTATGTTAGCAACTTACCGAACGGGTATTTTTGAATTTGCATCAAAAAGCAGTCCGCGATACGTTAAGAAAACTAAACAGAACAGAAGAAAAAAATCCTTTTATTGCAGTACGCGGCAGTATTCGAAATTGTTTTTTACTAACCCATGATCACACACAAGCACACCGAATAAATTGTAAATATCCAACTGCGACGGATTTCCAATTGTTTCTTAGAATCCTTTTTTGCCGAGTATGGCGCCAAGGCCAACATTTTGCTAACATAAAAGATACCAATGCTATGCTCCGAAATTTCCATGACTTAACACTTTAGCTCTCGACGAATAACTGACCAACTCTGCCTCGGGGTCCTTCGGCAAATAGGACAACTGCTTACCGTCGTCGTGGTTGTTTTCTTTTTTGTGCACATTTGACACTGAACAAATAATGCGCTCCCGTGTTTGACTATTATTAGTTGCAGACAGCCTAAGTGAAAACTTTATCCACACATGAGCAAACTGTTTACTAAAGTTTTGTTTTTTTGTCTCTGTCCTTTAAGCTGCTGTAAATAATAATTAGCGTGTGGAAAAACGTCAATCAATTAGAGGCTAAAATAGCCAATTATTCGCCCCTCAAAATACACACACGCTCTCACACACACAGCTGCAGGAGTTTTATGAATGGAATAGTAAGGATTGAGTTGAGTAAACATATATGCTATCGACAATTGACACGACATTTGCAAGCGCTATGCAAATATGGCTTGTGATCTTTTTCTTTTATTGAATACAAACATTTCGTTCCAAATACAACTTTAAGTTCTTGAATAAATCCGCGAAACAGACAAGCAAATGAAATAAAAAGCGTTCATGGTTCCTGTTATACCGATATCGACTAGTTCTACTAGTTTGCTACGCAATGGGCATTGAAGATCTCGATCCAGTAGCCGTCAGGATCCTTGATAAAAGCCAAACCCTTCATGCGACCATCATCGGGCTTCTTGATAAAGTCCACGCCAAGCTCTGCAAAGCTATAAGAGAGTAAATTCAATATTATAGATGAAAAAAATATATATATTATAATCATCTACTCACCGTTTAGAGGCAGCATATACATCTGGAACCATCAGACCAATGTGTCCAAAGCCGCGTGGATCGTTATTGCCAGTGTGATAGCTTTGATCTGGATCGCTTTCAGTGCCCCAGTTGCTATTGAAAAGCAAAATCCATCACAATCCAAGAAATACATTTATTTTTTAACATTTTACTCACTGCGTTAATTCAATGGTTGCTTTGCGACTCATTGCCCAGCTTCTACGCTCTTTCGGATCTTTGGGCACATCGGCGGGATTCTCATAGCTGTGATAAGAAACAAGTAATGTTGTGAATACCAATAGATAAGAGCTTGCTACCTTAAGCTTACCCCATGAAGTAGAGTGAAAACTTTGCCTCTGGAAAGTCCAATTTGACCAGCAAGGTCATGCCCAATACACCTGTGTAAAAGGGCAACGACTTACGTGGATCCTTGATGCGATACATGGTTTGCTGGAACAGAAAGTCCTAACAAAAATCGGGTGCAGGTTATAATTTGCCATATTATTAATGCCCGTATTCAAATTACCTTTGTGGCGCCATCTTGTTTGTGGCAAAGCTCATCAGCTTCGGCATTGGTCAGGCCGGTAACATCACCCATTTTACCGAATATTCGCTTGTTGCTACCGAGTTGGTCTGTAAAATTTCCAAATTTTTATATCTTTGAGCAATTACACGTTTTTGATAGCTGAAATAAAACAGAGCTGCTTGTTGTTAAACAGCTGTTCGTTCAGCTGGCCGCTAAGGCAAATATTTTTGCAAAACTGCACTTGCTTATTTAATTTTTGAATTTAGGAATTAAGTAATTACTGTCTGCTGTACTGATTTAGCTTTTTGATTTATAGTATACAACACGACTGTTAATATAATATCTTTGAATTTTAGCATTGCAAAAATGCAAATTACCTTTTCGATTTTCGATTACTCATATCGATAGGCTGTATGTGCGGGTGCTGCTGCAAATAAGTGTTGTGTAGCGATGTTATTCAAACTGCAAACCGATTAAAATTCAAGTTATTAATTGAAATCAATAAAATAGTCTAGTGTAAAATATACACACTGTTTTAGTATATAAATAGGTCTATGTTCGTTCACTTTATTAAATTGTATTCTGCATTCCAAGCTGTTTAAACCTTTCCATTGGATTTCTTTGTTTCTATATAAATTTACATGGTAAAGGCAATATTAAGGCCATGTTCTCTATGTGTATGATGTTTTGTTTGTTTGTTTGTATGTTTGTTTTTGTTTTTTTTTTTTACTTATTATTTACATAACGTTGCATTTGTCATTGTATTGATTTGTTTGACTGCCTTGTGGTCTTTGAATTAGAACTAATTTAACTGTTAACTCGAGCCGATCCGATTTGTTAGGTATTGCGGTATCGTTATCTCATTATCATCGTATGGTATGTGTATATACTTTGTTTTTTGGTATACATATAAATATATGTATGTATATGGATATACTATGTGAATGTATATAATAATAATAATAATAATATATAGCGTATATTTGCTTATCAATTAAACTACATTTGCTTGAATTCATTGTAATAGTTGAATAATTCCCATTTGTCTTATATTTATTTATTTTAGGCATATATTGTGCTTATGATTATCAGAATCCTTTTGTTGTTGTTCTTGTTGTTTGTTTGTTTTGTTGTTGTTGTTTTTTTGGTGTCATAATTAATATTCTATGGCATGAAAATAAATCAACATGCAATTTTTTCCAATATTACATTTGAATTAATATTGCTTTGTTGAAAAGAAAATTATTATTATATTGTATTCTCATGTTTTAGACGTTTCGGCTGTTGGTCGTTTTATTCTGGATGGTTGTAATTTACAAATGCTTTTTGATTTTTTGGCAAATTAAATGCTTTTAGTATTGAATGTTAACAAAACTGAGTGCGTTTCTCTATATTGGAAGGAGTTGAATTTTGTGTGTGTATTTTATTTTTAATATATATATTTATGCACAACAAAATTCTAAGGCATTCCATTCAGAGGGTTGGCATGTATATGAATCTATATATATATTTATGTATGAATGTCGTGTGCATTGTAAATATGCTATATAATTGTACATTTGTCGTATATGGATATAAGTTTATTTTTGTCATTTTTTTTTTCTTATATAAAAAAAAAGAAGCACGTTAATCGTTCTTTCAATGCATATTTTTATTTCATTTTTTTTCTCACATCGTTTTCTTTTTTTTGCATTTTTATTATTGCAAGCACATAACAAAATTATAATATAATAATAATAATAGTTATTACAAATTAATTAATAAAAAAAATTACAAATAAATTCAAATAAAACATGAGCTAAATAAAACATAGATGTCTTCATACCGCACAATAGTCAACGTGAACTAATTAAAAAAAAAAAAAGAGAACGGCGCTAGCAAAATTAAATACTAATTATTTGTTATTTATTTATAGGCTAAACACAAAACTTGTTGATTTTTTATATTGCGTAACAATGACAAAAGGAAATCGCATAACTAAACTTTAAATAAGCTTGACTAAAAAACGATCAAAGCTAAATATTACAAAACAAAAAACTAAGTACAAAGCATTAACTACTTTACAAATTTTATAAAAGTATGCATTGTGTTTTTTTTTATCTTTCTGTTGTTATTTGTTGTCCGTCTCTTTTGGTGTTTTGGTTGTCAAATTTGTTTTTAATATCTAAAGTGTTAGCTGAAAAATTGCTTAGAATTAAAATGCGTAATTAATGGCAAAATCCGCTGTGGTCATTCTTCTTCTTTTTTTTTTGTTATACTCTCATTTTTCAATTTACTTAACAATTAAATATATATATATATATATATATATATATAGGTGTGGTTCCATTAGAAATTAAATAATTTGTTTTGTTTGTTTGTTTGTTGTTGTTTGTTGTTGTCTGTTGTATGCATGTATTAAATCTCTATAAATATTGCGCGCGCTCTTCAGGACATATATATATATATATTCGCCCGAAAACAAGTTTCACATAACCTTTGATTTCATATTAAAATTAATGTACATTGAAATATTGGCAAACGTACGTTTAGAATTACAATTGTTGGATGCTTTCAATGTTTTCCAGCACATTTTTTTTTGGAAGTTGTACAAATAAAGTTTGTTTAAAAATTATTTCGTATTTTATATATATGTATATAATTTTTAATGTATGGTTTGTTTGTTTTTTATGTATGTGTTATGCATTATTTATCGAACTAAGAATTTATTTATATTAATATATATATATATATTTAAAAAATTTCACTAGCAATTAAATTCACCATTCAATATAATTTCAACTTAATTAAAAACGCAGTGGGAGAGGAACAGAGAGAGAGAGAGATAGAGAGAGAGAGAGAAAATGAATATCAATATTATAATAATGGGTTCGCTATATAGTTGGTGTTAGTTTTAAAGTACACAAACAAAGGCATATATAGATTAAAAGTAAATGTTATAGAATATTCCTTTTAAAAAACGGCTAATCGTCATCATCGGACGAATTGGAGGACAATTGTAGATCGTTGTGTAGCAAATCATTATGAAAGCCACCATTGGACGCATAAATGCCGGACTGTTGTTGTTGTTGCTGTTGATGATGGTGATGCGATTGCTGTTGCAACGGCGGCGGCTGCTGCTGCTGCTGTTGAGAAGGATGATCACCATTGTATGCCGGCGATATAGAACCCAAACCCAAATTGGGCAACTGATGCATATGTTGCTGTTGCATATTTTGTTGTTGTTGTTGATGCGGATGTTGCTGTTGTTGCGGCGACTGTTTCTCCGTTGGCTGTTCATCGTCGGAGCTATCATCGGAATCGCTGCCACTGTCGCTATCGCTAGAATCAGACCCGGAGCTCGTGCTGGAGGCACTCAATTCACCGCCAATTTGCTGCAAACACGCATAAAGAATTAAGAGATTGCCATAGCATGTATACTATATATATATATATAGGAACATACCTGCTCTAGCGCAGCACCTGCTTGTTCCACCGATTGATTGGCATAATCATGATGGCTAGGCGAATCCATATCCAAGGGTATGCTATTGCTATTATTGCTATGGCTAAAGGCTGCGCGTTGCTGTTGTTGTTGGAGTTGCTGCTGCTGTTGGTGTTGCTGTTGCTGCTGATGTTGTTGCTGCTGCTGCTGCTGCTGTTGTTGTTGTAGTTGCTGTTGTGCGTAGTTGTTGCTGCCGCCAAGACGACCAAAGTTCTGCTGCTGCTGCTGATGCTGTTGTTGCATGGGTGGACTGGAGCGTTGTTGAGCCAACTGCTGGCGCTTGGCATTCGCTTGCGGCAGCGCCTGCCTCTGTTTGCCCATGTGCGTCGGCATATAATCCGTCTGGCCGCTAGAGGAACCCAAATGTCCACCATTCCGCAAAGCGGCATTCAAACCAAAATCATCATCATCCGTTATCATTGGTATGCTTGGCAATGTTTGTTGGGCATTGTTGGCATGCCATCTACAAAAAAAAAAAACCAAACATAATATTCATAAACAAAAACATACAAAAGTTTGGAATAAGGTGAAAACTTACGCTGGCGCCGATTGTGGACTACGAGTGTGGACGACGGGACGTGACGGTGAGCTCTGTTGCATAGGCGAATTACGTGGCTTAAAATCAACTAGAAACGATATCAAATATGGGATACAAATAGATCGATTAATACACTTCAAAAATTGATTGGGTTCACTTACTTATGTTGTTCCGGCGACTGCCTGTGGACACTTTCGTTTTGGATGATATGCGCATGGTGCTGTTCTCCAATTTGGGTCCCGAACCGGTTCCCGAAACCATTGTGGAGGGGGGTATGGGACCGCCATTGGTGCTTGTCATAAGCGATGGTGGTGGTGCAGCAGGCATTAAGATATGCTTGTTTGTCATTTCGCTTCTGCAAAAGTTGATATGCAAAAGATGATTTTGCAGTGTTGGTTAACGTTAATAACTTAACCGTAATTACCTTGTCTTCTTCACTTGTATATTGTGATTTAGCTTTTCTAATGTGATAGCACCCGTTTCCTTGTCAAAAATGATTAAACATTCTTTTGTATATTTTTTGTGATTACCCTTATAGACTGTATGAGGCACACCGGAACTTTCTGCAACAAAAACGAAAAAATTGAGAGAAATTATTGCAAATATGTGTGAAATATTTTGATTTGATTCAGCAAGTTTTTAGCATCTTCCAGAAAGGAAAAAAAAAAAAAAAAAAATCTTGTCACTTTGTTTAAAAACAAGTTTTGCTTGCTGCAAAGTCACATTTTCAAAAGTGAATGTAGATTTTCGTCGAAAACAAAACACGATGACTTTAAAATGCAACACATTGATATGTACTCTATACCCTGGAGAGTTTTGTGGACCCAACTGCTGCGCTACTCTTTTCGAATCAAGAGACATTTAAAAAAAAAAAACTCAAGTATTTAATTCAATCTATTCGTTTTGTGTCAATGCCCCATGAAGTAATTGAAATGAGAGAAACTTTATTTATCTTCTTATTAATTTTTTGTATCTTAATGAACACTTCAACACTTTCAAGTAGTTTGAAATTCTTGTTCTTAAGTGCTTCTTTTTGGCACATGGCGTTCATTTGTTAGAGGAAAAAGCTATCGTACGATAAGAAAACAGCCTACGATAAGCGAGAGGAACAAGCAAATACGCAAGAACATGTGAATTTTCATTAATTCTCTTATGAGTCAAGCATCTTTGCGCTATAGTATTTGATATGGTTAAATGACACTTGTTGAATGTGTTAAAAATACTAAAATACCAAAAAAAAGGAAACCGCACAAGAATATCGTTTATATGTAAACACAACTGTGCATGTATATATGTATGTGTGAACTACATACACATACGCATGTAACTAGCAGACAAACATCATCCAAAGCGGAGCAAAGAGAGAGAGACAGGGAAAGAGAGAGAGAGCAATAAAACAAGGCAAGGCTGTTTGCGTGTCTGCAATTGTTGTTATTGCCGATTTTTTTACGATTTATTTTATTTATTTATTTCAACTCTTTGCTTTTTTTGGCTGACTGCATAGACGGGGTGAGTCGGGGGGTAAGTTTTTTTTTTCGCTACTGCCTTTCGCCTGTTGAATAATATCTTTGTTGTTGTTGCTGATTGGCTTACAGTTTGGAATGCACAATGCAGTGACTGCAAAAACTCAGCCAAGCGACAATAACAACGACAACAACAACAACAACCATCTTGCTCACAGTGCACACAAGTCAAAAAGCAATAAAATGAAAGCGTGCGCCAAACAACAACTACAACAACAAGAGTAATACAAATACAAACACAAACAAAAACAGAGCAACGAAATCGTATATCGAAATCCGGTTGTGCTTTTGGAATTTGTTTTGTTGTAAATAGTAAATAGCATTAATGTGTATATATATGTATTTAGATACGTGTGCAACTATGCAAGTTAGCAAATAATAATAAGTTTTTCAAATTGTTTGCCACGCCCTGCACTAATTGAGGGCCGTTTGGGTGGTCGCAATTAGACAAGTGTTTTCAATTGTGCTTTGGGTTTGGGATATCCGCATTATGCATTATTTAGGCATATTCAGGGTCACATACACGCAAAAATGTCTGAGACGTATTTAGTCAAATTTGCACTGTTTGCATAATGGTTTGCAACTCAAACTATTATCTTTGCTTTGCGTTTATTATTGATAATGAACTTGCACCGTTCTATAACCTTATCGTAAAAACACACACACACGCATACAGACACTTTGAAGTTGTATGTGCGCATGCCGTCGGCGTGGCAAAAGTTCGTTAGAAGTAAACACACATACATACAAACACACAACACACGTGTAATTTGCAAGTGCAATCAAGAACAGCTGGACGAAAACAAAAACTTCCGTTAGTATTTTTTATCCCTCTCTCTCAAATGTTAATGCATGCATATGTGTTGTAGTATGTTGTTTGTATGTAAGCGTAATGTAAACAGCTATGGAAAAAAATTCGAGCAACGACGTGCCAAAAGCTTATCACAGCAAGAAATGAGATGAAATCAAAAGAAAAAACGATGAAGTTTAGCGTTGCCACTTTGCGATTTGCATGCAGTAGAACAAAGAGAAGATCGTAAGATCATAGTTAAATCAAAGTAGATGTTGTTTTTATTTTTGCCGACACCGACACGACTTATGATTGGTGTTGTTGCCATCGCTGATAATAGTCGGTTATCGATTTACAGAGTAACAACTCTTCCTCTTACTCTTTACATTTTTATGTGAAATACTTAACTTAAAGCTAAGATAAGCACAGAGTAATTTATGAATTTCTTGCGAATTTGCAATTTGAAAGTCAACAAAAAATTCTTTTCGTCTCGAGAACGTGCTTAGATTAAAATGCATAGAATCGGTATCTAGATGAAATCGAATTGTTAAAACGTTCGCTGTATTATTAAATGTTGCACACTTTTATGCAATAAAATCTCTTTGCTTAAACTAAGTACACTTGACCGATTGTCGCTATCCATCGCCATATCCAAGCTAGCGGCTATGCGCTTTGGCATTCAACGAAGCGTTACCCCAAAAACCCAAGCTTGTTGTACAACAACAACAACAATAACTTCGACTGTCTGGCCACAAAGAGCATAGCAAAGTAATGAAGAAAAAAATAAATGAAAAATAAAACCTGAACGAACGCTCGACTGGCTGCATTTTGCCTGACTTGATGTAATTTTTCGTTTCTTTACCTCAGTTTTTTTTTTATTTATTTTTTTTTGTATGTCGGCTAGCTCTTTTGTGCTTGCGGCTGTAGTTATACACTGTGTTTATTTAAAATGGGGTATGGAGTTTGACAGAGTGGGAAAGATATAAAATATTTAACTGAATTTACTTTAAGAAAAATACATTTAAGTTTGATTGACCGAAACTTGTTGATTATAAGTCGAATCTTAACAATTTGGTATTTTATAGTCGATCAACTTTTTCTCTGTACTATTTATTGGTTTTGTACTGGTTTTTCCTATTTGATTTTCTTTTGCTTTATAACTAAGTAATGCAAACTACTAATTTGTGTCGAGAGCAGTTAGGCCAATTTTTCATATAATACCTCAAAAATGATGTCATCAGCAGACAGACAACAGGAGAGACAGAGCAAGAAAGAGCGACAGAGAGAGAGAGAGAGAGCAAAGTTAAATCAGGTCTTGGATCTCCGGAACTTTATAATGCAACTTTTTAGTTGATGAGAGAAAAGCCCAAAATGAGGGATTCATTGTGATTCATTTTCCACACTCGAGTTTCGAGCGTTTTGGATCAGTTTTGATAATTTGGGGTTAATGTTCACTGTACATCCTCGATAACGATAAACGAGAGTTGGATTTTGTTGTTGTTGTGAGAACAAGTTTTAAGTATTTATAAGCATATTCAAATACATTTAAATAGTAAGTCTTAAGCATATAAATACTTGATCCTTTTTTATTGATTTGTATTTTTGATTGACTTTCATAACTAACTAAGAAACAAAAGTTCTTTAACGAAGGTTTGTTGATATAACAAACATACGAACCAGCTTAATATCAAGCTTATTAAAAGATTTGTTTACTCAAATCGCAATTCTTCAGAAAAGTTGTTAAAGATTTTTAGGGAAAGAATAATTCATTATTGATACTCCAACTTTTTGTATACTATATTCTATATATATTCTTCTACATACAATCTTCAAAAACTGCACTTTATCGATACACTTATCGATATACTTATCGATACACTTATCGATACACTTATCGATACAATATCGATCAATACAAAGGGGTGAAAGTTTTGACTCACCTAAATTTGGCACGGTAACAGTTACTTGATTATTGGAGCCAACATCGACAGTTGCCATACGTTCCGTATCCACACTAGCTGGCTTAAAGTCATCTGGAATATCGTAGGATTCATACATCAGAACACATACAATAATAAGAGTGGGAGGGGGGTGGGGGGAGGGTAAACTCACATTTGATTGTGTGAAATGCGGTCGATGTATTTTTGGGATTGAATGTGGCACCCAATTTAAGTTCACGAACCTCATCGCCAAGATTGAGGCGTTCGGTTAGCGTTGGCTTCTGTTTGGTCATCATCATCGTTGTCCCGTTTCCGTTGTTGTTATTGTTGTTGTTTTGGGTGGAGGAGGAGTATGATGTAGGCTGGTAAGGCAGGTGGTTGTTAGAGGGTATCTGATTATTGTAATTGGCACTGGTGTGATTTTTGTTGTTAATGTTGTGGCTGTTGTTGTTGTTGTTGCTGATAATGTTGATGTTATTGTAGTGATATGCGTTGTCGCCGCCAAATGTGTCGTTGTTAGCTGTCGACGCCAACGCCAACGTTGCCGACGTCGCCGTTGTGGCAACAAAGCTCCGCTCCTCGGCAGCGCCACCGCGTTGATAATTGTAACCGTTGTTGTTTATAAATGATGATGTGTTGTTGTTTGTTGTTAATGCTGATGATGTTGTTGTTGTTACTGCTGCTGCAGTTGTTGTTAATCCTAAATCGCTGCTGCCAGCGCCGACGCCGAATCCGACGCCGCCGTTGGTGCTGCTAGTGTTAGTGTTGCCGGACTTGCGATAACTGCCGCCGTAATGTTGACTTGCAGCTGCTTTAGCTTTCAGGCGTTGTAGTTTCGATGTTGCCACGGATTTGGGAATTTTAGCGGCCGTTGAGATCGACGTGTTGTTGTTGTTTTTTTTGTACGTTGCAATGACTTTTTCGCACACACACACACACACACGCGCGCGCTTAACACGGGTGGAGGGGGGGAGGAGGAAAAAGTGTGTTGCACGCTACAAAACAAACACGCTTCAACAAAAAAAAAAAAAAAAACAACAACAACACAAAAAGAATTAAATTATCTTGAAGATACGCTGCGATACCGAGGATGAAATTGAGGTGGTCGTTGTTGTTGTTGTAGTTCTGGTTGTTAAAGTTAAAATTTTTTTAAATTAATTGCTACTCCTTTGCGTTGGCTTTTTCGTTGTCACATTTGGCATTGGTGTGGGTGGTTTTATTTTGTTGTTGTTGTTGTTTTTGTTTGTTGTATTGATATATGTAGATGCTTTTGGTTATGTTTTGTTTGATCCCGTCATTTTATTAATTTTAAATATCTGAGTTGTTTTTGTTGTAAGGCAACATTGGGGGACTGCGAAGAGAATGCAAAAATAATGATTTAATCTTTTTGTTTGTCGGATGTTTTTGCCATATGTTTGCACTGTTCACACACACTCGCACATAGTCACAATAAACATAAGTACAAACATATGTATTTAATGCGTTAAGCAACACTGGACAGCTGCACCTGCTGGTTTGACTTTGCGCTGTTGCTGTTGTTGGTGTTGTTGTTGTTGTTTTTCGCTGGCTCACATATTGACACACATTTCGCAACTACGCATTATTTATGCAAATCGTGAACGCATTTCACTAATATTTCATCAATTGCGCAAACTTCGCGAGTTATTTGAGTCTCGAATGCACATAATTTGTCGCATCAGCGACAATTCTTCTTAATCGATGAAACACAATAGAATGCAAATAAACATTCCATACATACATACATACATACATACGGCAAAAACAGAACATGTGTGTATATATGTATATAAGCGAGCAAGGCGATAACACACACACACAGAGCAGCAGCATGAACGCACACACACGCACATGGAAATATATGTGCATGTGTTAAATGTACACTTACACGTGCCGTGTAAGCGTTGCCAATTTCTTTATGTAAATTACAGCTGATCAAATAGCAAGTCTATTTATGCGTAAATACATACATACAACCAAGGGGAGTACTCAAACCATACATGTACTTGCGTACATAGTTAAGCACGCAGTAAATTATAGCATTTTACAACCTATTTTAGTGCAAATTAGCGATAATTTTGTGAAACGCACGCACACCACTTCACGTAATACGTAAGCAATCGACAAAAAAGTGAGCGGCTGGCAAAGGTAAACGACAAAAAAAAATGAGACTATGAAACAGACACAGCTGAAAAACAAGTTTGAAATAGCCGAAAACAGCAAAGCGAAGGTGAAATTTCCGAAAATCGAATTGAAACGTAGACGGAAAATATACATATGCATATGTTAGTTTATATGTACGCGTTGGTCTGTATGTGTATGTGTGTGTGTCAGTGTGCATTCTGTTGCTTGTTGCCCCTGCTTTTGTCGACAATTTTAACTTTTGCTGAGCTTTTTCATTCGCTGCATGTAAACACATTGCTAATTTAGCATTTAGTCACTGTATTATTTTTTTTTTATTTGCTTGCTTGCTTACAATTTAACAAAAGTGTTCTTACAATATTTACACGACCCACGAACGACTTGTTAAAAACTAAGACTGCTGTAATAAGTATGCCGCAAGCAAAAAAAAGACAAATATTTTCTGACAATATACCGAAAATACTAAAAAAGTGTGATACCAACCAATTGCTTTTCGATTGCGTCGTTGTCCATCGCTTGTGCAACTGAGCTACCAGACTGTTTAAATATTGTACTATGCCGCTCGACTTTTTCTTTGAAATGAAAAATTGAAAAAAAATTTGCGCTTGACTTAAAATATGTAATGTAAGCTGCTTTTTTCCACTCAGACTACTGTTGCTTTGAGTAAATTTATTTTAATGTGACAGTGCAAAGAATTTCTAAGCATGCGGTAGCTGAAATGTGTATTTTAATATGCATGCCTTAATTAAAATCGCATCAGCATTTGGCAAATCCTTTCCAAAACCAAAATAAACAACAATGCCGCCCTCAGGATTAGCACCAGGTCCTTTATACAAAGCAACCGGCAAAACAACCCTCTTGTCTTGTCTCACTCTTAAGGAACTCAAACTGCATAGATCATCATTAACATTTGCACAAAAATCCCTGCAGGCGCCGCATCAGCCAGCTACTGTTTCCTCCTGAGAGAGCGCGCTCTCATTATTGAGCGTTAATTATTGTGCCGCTGATCAGCACTTGAAGATTTCGAACGAGCAGACAGTTCGGTTCAATGGATTTTACTTCTTATTCCTTCTTGTCCTTTCCTTATCCTTTTTGATTATTATTTGAATCTCGGGCAAAACTGCGATTGCTTGCATTTGATAAAGAGAAAGATGAAATTGATACTTTTGGGCTCAGTATTTCAATGTACATTGTATGCAGTCAGAGAGTGGGATGGGGGTGTGGGCGTGGGCGTGGGTGGTCGCAAAAAATACAGCCTCTCTCTCTCTCTCTATCTCTCTTTATGGAGGTTCCTTTCTATGTGTAAGCTTTAGGCAGCCAGCAAACAATAACAACACAACACAAGAACAAAACTTTCTAACGGTATTTTGGCGTGACGCAAGCAATTTGTAGGCCCGACGACTGCCTTTCCGTTCCGTTAGTTCTTCATTGTCCTCGTTGTTGTTGCTGTTTTTTGTTTTTTTTTGTTTTTTTTCTAATCAAGCATGTTAACATTTGTTGTTTGTTTGCTCTTTTTACAGTTTCCATTCGCATTTCATTCATTCCAACTAATTTGAAAACTTTTCTTATCACTTGATGAAATCTAAAATTGCATTTTTTATGGCACTTCCTTTTGTGGCCTTTCGGGCTTCTCTGTTCTCTTCCTCTTTCTGTGTTCTGTTATTGTTGTTGTTGTTGCTGTTGTTGTTGCTAGTTATGAAGTTCCAACTGCGAATATTTTGCCGCCTATCGACACTTTCGTTGCGAAAAGTTGCTCATTTATTGCTATTGTCAAACACAAGGAACAGAGATATACACTGAGAGAATAGAAATGGAAGTTATAGTCCAGTATAATTTTGTGGCCTATATGAAAAATAGAATTAAAGAATTTATTTTATTATTTATTTATTTTATAACTCTTATACTGAAAAACATAACTTATCATTTTGAAATTGAATTAACCTCTTAGATAATTTTTACTTAATTTCCCTTAATTTTTTTAATGTACTCTAAACATTTTGAAGACAAAAACATTTATGAAAACCAATTTTCAGTCTCAATAAAAGTTTTTTTCTGAGTGTAGCTGCCATAAATTTGCTACCATTTGTTAGTACCTTTCATGTTGGCCAATTGTAACTGGCTTCCATCGTTAGTTACCCTCAATTTGCACAGTTTTGCAAGTTGGCCCACTTTGAGGTTATGTCCATCCATTCCCAGAACAATCGAAACGAGAGCAATAAAAAATGTTCGAAAAACCAAAATGCAATAGACAATGTTGCGCTGATTAAAAAGCCTGAGAAACAATTCAGATCGTTGACAAATGCAATTTTTCTAAGAGTTTAAGAATTATTTTCTCTTCATTAACTGACGCATTGTCTTAAGTGACCCCTTGACCCTTGGCCTTCCTCTGCTTCTCCCTTCTGTCTTTCCAGTAGATAATTGGGCCAAGGACAAGAACCGACAACGAAACAAGGGTGCGTCTATTAAAAATGGAAGTGAAACCTTTTGATGCTTCTTTTTCTTGATGCGCTACCTGAAAAAATTTAAGCAAAAAAAAAATCGGTAGCAAGAAGCAGCTGTAAACAACTGCCACGCCCACTGTCAAACTGTGTTTGCGCCCACTTATGCAAATGTAATTAGCAACAACTGGAAAGCAATAAACATGCCCAGGCCCAGGCCCACTGTTGCCCGATCCGACCAGCCTGACAAATGCGTCTCGATCAGGCGCCCATAAATCAATTTAAGTGGACGCATGCCCCAGGGAACTAAAGAGAGAGGCAGAAGCAGTAGGAGGTTGGGTGTTTGGGGTTGCGGCTCGGGAGTTTGGGGGAGATCGACCCACCAGGCAGCTAATTCGCACGATCGCGAAACGTTTGAAAATTGTCTGTAATTATGGTGGTGAACGTCGCAAACATTCACAGTGCCACTTTCCCAGTTCCCCACTTTTCCTCGCTACTTCCTTATAACGTAGGCAGCTAAATTGATTTTATAACTTGTATGTGTCGTGCAGGGAATAAATGCACTGAGAAAAATTAACTTAGACTAGAACATACAGATATTTTCAAAGGCAGCTTTCAAGAAAGTAGATAAAAAATAAACAGAAGATTGAAAAAACAAAACTAATTAAAAAAATAATTAAAAGGAAAAATCTTTTTTGAGGTTAGTCTAAAGTTAAAGAATTTTTACTGTTTTAATATAGAAAATCATGTTAAAAGTTGCAAAAATATTTTAGTCATTTCTAAAAAATATATTTAAAAAGAAATAAATTTACCGCCTTTGAAAATTAATTTTCCTTAAACTTTCATTACAGAAATAAGAGCTAAACTCATCTCATAAGAAAAATGTTAATAAACTTAAAATGAAAAATCTAGAAATGTAGAAAATAATTTTAAAAGTTACAAGAATATTTTAGTCCACTTTAAATAAATATTTAATAAAAAAAAGGTTTTATTTACAAACATTCGAAATTAATTTTGCTCAAATTCATTATAGAAATAAAAAGTATAGCTAAACTTATCTGTAAGTGGAATATTTAAGACTTTTCCATATGAGACGCAAGATACTGACTAAAAATCTGTAGCTAATTCTAAAAATCCAAATTATTTCTAGTTCACAAACATTCTCGAAGCATTTTTGCGTAGTGTTTGCACGGAGATGGGGCACGAGTACGTGCAACGGGTATGTGCAACGTGCATGTTGTGTGTGGGCAATAATTCATAATTTATGTGTTTTAAAATTATTTTAATGCCTTCTAATGTGACTTTTGAGCGCATCAAACTTTCCTTTGGACCAAAAAGACCCGACCGTTTGAGGCAACCATTAAATTTATGAGTATGTTAAATTTCATTGAAGTGTTGCCATCATTTCGTCGTGGGTGAAGGTAAACTAAGTGTATTATTAAACCTTATGTTCAAAACATGTCTATATACTTTATTGCTATCTATTTTATAATTGTGCCAAGATATTATCAACTTAACTTATAAAGTATATAGATTTTATGATAATTTTTATAAGATTTGCTTAACAGAGTCTTAAACAATTGAAACTAATCACGCCTAAAACTCAATCAGTGATCTCATATATCACTTTAAACTTATATACCTAATTGATATTCGTTATGGTGATTTGCGTGTATTTAGTACCATTGGATGATTGTTTGTTTGGTTTGCTGCCAGCAGCATTCAGTATTCAATTCAAGAAAATCAGACACGCATCGACCTCATGCAGTGTTGCTTGCAGCTAACAACTTGTTGCACTGTGGAGCAGTCAGCTGTCAAATCGCAGGATTGTGAAAAGATATGTTTAAAGATATTAATGTAGTGGTTTTGGTATGGCGATCATTAAAAGTTGCCAAACAAGTTTAGAAACTATATAAAATGAAGACTTGGCTCCAATGCTTATTATAATATTATTAATATATTTTTATTTTTATAGGCATATTTTTAATAGTAAGTAATATATGCTTTCTGAAGCGATGTTCTTATAAAGTTTGATAATACATTTTTAATTTTTAATCCAAACAAGTTTAGATACTATATAATGATATAATGATGAAGACTTGGCTCCAATGTTTATTATAATATTATTTTATTTTTATAGGCATATTTCAAAAGTAGAGTCTCACTAAGTGAAATATATGCTTTCTGAAGCAATGTTCTTATAAAGTTTGATACTACATTTTTAATTTTTAATCCAAACAAGTTTAGATAATATATAGTGATGAAGACTTGGCTCCAATGCTTATTATAATATTATTAATATTTCATTTTTATAGGCATATTTTTAAAAGTAGAGTCTAACTAAGTGAAATATATGCTTTCTGAAGCAATGTTCTTATAAAGTTTGATAATAAACTTTTTGTTGGATGTTTTGGTAAATTAAATTATTTTCTTATTTTCCATATGTACTGGTGTACCTTAAAAAAAATGTATTTAAATATAAGTCATTTCGTTAATTTTATTTATTTTTTATTTTAATATACGTCATTTAATTAATTTTTTCTCTTGTATTTATTTGCATCTAAGTTATATTTCTTAAAAATGTTATCTTTGTCCCACTGTACACTGTCACAACAACAAACTAGTCGCATATTCGACCCCACGTGTCTCTCTCTGCCTCTCACTCCATCTCAGTCTCCACTATCGGCGATAAATATCGCGCTCTTGTAGCTTAAGCTCACCATCTCTTTCTCTCCTTTTTAACCCAGTGGTGCGTGCCGTCAATCGTTTGTTCATTTAACGTGTCTGTGTGTGTGTGTGTGTGTGTGTGTGTTGATGCTGGTGGGTCCATTAAAACGATATCGTGGCGTGCTCGAGTGTAAGTACAAATGTCCAACTAAGTACAAACATCGATTACAAGATCACACGCAGAGCTGTAGCAAAAGAGAGAATAAAAATTGTTAGCCAACTGTGGCACGAGGCACTAACGACTATTGACCATTTGGGAATTCGTTGAAACGTAAGCGCCTTATGTTTGCGATCGCAATTGAATATATTTTGGATTGGATTCATGTTTGGCAACTTGACATGGTAGATTTTGAGGAAAAATCTTAAGAAAATATCACAATCTAATTAACTTCTTACAGAAACTTTTTACTTATAAAAAATTCCTGTTGTAAAAGAATCTTAAAATTTTGATTCTGATTTTTGAACTGAAATATGCTCTGAAGTTATAAGTAAAATGAGAAAAGTCCCTCAAAAAAATCTACTAAATAACACTAACTTTTTGAGTACCTTCTTTAAGTAGTTCCTTTTTACAGGCTAACAAAATCGAAATCTAAAAAAAAGATCCGACATTCCCAACTTATTCCCAAGATATTTCCTACTCTGCTCAATCGAAACATCTTAAAACAAGCTACATAAAGAACTATATCTTTTTGAGTACATTCTTGAAGTAGTTCCCTTTTACAGGCTAACAAAATCTTAAAAAAAGATTCGACATTCCCAACCTGTTCCCAAGATATTTCCTACTCTGCCCAATCGAAAATTCTTCTCTCTAAGTACAAGCTACATGAAGAACCTTATCTTTTTGAGTACATTCTTCATGTAGTTCCCTTTTTACAGGCTAACCAAATCTTAGAAAAAGATTCGATATTCCCAACTTATTCCCAAGATATTTCCTAGTCTGCCCAATCGAAACATCTTCTCTCTAAGTACAAGCTACATGAAGAACCCTATCTTTTTTAGTACCTTCTTCAAGTAGTTCCTAATTAAAGGCTAACAAAATCTTAGAAAAAGATTCGATATTCCCAAGATATTTCCTACTTTGCCTAATCGAAACTTCTTGTCTCTAAAAACAAGCTACATGAAGAACCGTATGTTTTTGAGTACCTTCTTCAAGTAGTTCCTAATTAAAGGCTAGTAAAATCTTAAGAAAGGATTCGATATTCCCAACTTATTCCCAAGATACTCTACTCTGCCCAATCGAAACTTGTTAAATAGTTAAACGGCAGCGTAACTAAAACATTTTGCGTGTGAAAAGTTCACACTAAAAATGCATAAAATCTGTAGACAAGTGGAACGGGGAATCTCAACTCTGGCTTCTTCGTTTTGTGCTGCTTTGCCACCTGCGCAGCTTAATAAATAATGGCAAAAAGCTTCAGACAGCCAACCCAAAGAGGCAGCCACAAGCCTGCCTCTACAGATGGGGCAGCAGTGAGTGAGGCACACACAAGAGAAAAATGATACGAAAACAAATTGAAATTGGCAACTTGGCTTGTTGAGCGCTAATTTATTAGGCAGCTTTTTTGCGACTTGTATCCCTAGAATTTTAATTGAATATTAACACCTTTGGCAGGCAATGCGTCGAGTTTTTGTAGTTGTAGTTGTTGTTGTTGCATACAGGTCGAAGCGCCGCAAGCATTTGACCACAATTCAATTTTTGTGTATTTGTTGGCGTTGATTTATTCAACGGCTTCAATTTGAATGCCTGCCCCTTAAATTTCTTTCTCTCTCTTTCTCTCTCTCGCTCTGTGTGTGGGTTTTTTTTTAGGTAGCCAAATTCAAGGATTGTAAGAGGAAATTGGTTATTTATAAATGTCAAAACAAAAAAATAAATAAATTTTTAATAAATTGAACATTGGGAAAAGTCTGTTAAGAAGACAGAAGAACTGTGTTCAAGATTTGGGTGGGAGTTATTAAAGAATTCATTACAAATTGCCGCAGGTTGAAGAATTGATTTAGTTTTGTTGGATTTTGGTAGTTTAAAGTCCTTTTGGGGAATTGAATAATTCATAAGCAAAATTGTAATAATAATTGTTAGCAGAATATATAACAAACAATATTTTATATTGACTACGTCTGTAGAAGAATCCAAGTACTAAAACGACCGAAACTTTAAAGTTATAGTATTATTAGGTTTTTCGAGGAAATTTTAAAGCACTTAGCATGTTTCACATTAACGTTTTTTGTTAGGAACATGATTAAAAAATCTAAGAAATTTATAAAAACATTTATTTAATGTATTAGGTCAAATTTTTGAATCTGTTTGACGAAATTTTAGTTGTAAAAAGTCTTAAAATTAACTTAAACATTAACGAAAATGTTTTCGGTCAAATTTTTGGATCTGTTTGACGAAGTTTTAGTTGTAAAAAGTCTTAAAACTACATTAACATTAACGAAAATGTATTAAGTCAAATTTTTGGATCTCTTTGACGAAATTTTAGTTGCAAAAGGTCTTAAAAAGTACTTTGTGTGGCTTGAAAACCTTAAAGTCAAAGTTTGTTTAATTCGATTGCGCGTAAAATGTGAATTAACTTATTTTCAGACCTGGGAAAAGTATGGATAGTCAAACAGCTAAATGTTTAAAGTTTTATAAATCTTCTTTAAAAAGAAGAAACTAAACATGAATAACAAGTAAGAAGGCTCTAGTCGAAATACCCCGACTAGACGATACCCTGAACTTTATACTTGACATTTTGAAAGAATGTGTTTGTGTGTTTATGGGTATGTGTGTGCGTGTGTGTGTGTGTGTGCGTTTGTGTGTGTGAGAGCACATATACAGCATACTTTACCTAATGTCCCATATCTTCGGTGTTTGTCAACCGATTTCAATCATAGATTATCATTATTTCATTTAATGTTTCAAACACCATCTGAAGATTCAAGATTCAAGATTTTGTTGTTTTCGATCCTATGTGTATGTCGGAAACGGGAAGAGTTATCGAAAATCGAAAACAAACTTGTTGTGCCAAGGGATTAGGCGACCCTAAGTTTCAAATATGTAATTTAACGAATTTTAAACAGGAAATTTAATCAATTATGTTAACAAAAAATAAAAATAATGATTAAGCATTAAATAAGTCAACATTTCAGTTACACAGTTATTAATAAAATATGTGAACAAGAAAAAAGAACCCGTTGCGCATGCGCCAAGAAACGTTGTCCTTGAGGCATGCAACATTCAATTAAGCTTGCCATGCAAATTGTTTTTAAAGTGTTTAATTAATATGAAAATTATTTAAATTTGTTGCGACGAGCCGCGGTTGGAGTTGGAGTTGGAGTCGGAGTCGGAGCCGGAGCACACACACACACACGCACACAATCTAATCGCAACGAGATCAGCAAGTGCCGCGCCATTATTTATTGACACCTGAAACCAATAAGCAACGAGCTGACGCAAGGAGTCAGGAGGCAGGAGTCAGGAGAGACTGGAGACTCTGGAGACTGAGGCGTTGCTGTTGTGACAGCGCAGATGGTGTCGGTGTCGTTGTCGGTGCAACAGTTGGAGCAAGGGAGTCGAGAGTTGCTGCAACTGCTGCTGCTGGTGTAACATTCCAGGCACCTTTTCCACGCTGATCATCATGTGGCGGCAGTAGGCGCGGCGTGCAACAGCAGCATCATCATCAGCAACACCATCGCCCAGTCCTACTATCTCCACATCTCTCCCCCATCTTCTTCTTTCCTTTGCTATCTGTTGTGCTGCACGCGACTCTTTGGTAGACCGCCCGCCTGGCACCCCAACACTTTACTCCCTCCCTCCCTCCCTACTCTGGTCTCTACTCGACGGTTTGATTTATGCTCGCGTAATTGTTGGTTTAAACGTTTCGCAAAGTGTCCAATTTGGTGGGCTAGCTGGACTGGAGGATTGCAGGACGGGCAAATGGGTAACGACGACGGCGACGGCGACTGGCAGACAACGTTTATGACACCACACAAGCAATATGTGAGGCACGTCCAGAGTTGCCAAGTCAAGTGTCTAGTTTGGCTAAAGCTAAATTTATTTTATATATTTCTTTTTACATATTTGCTAGCAAAGTTGACCTTAACTTAATTTCAAAGCATAAATTTAAGCTGTTGAAGGCGAAAAGAAAATGTTCATGATAAAAGAGATAAACATATATAAATATATAGATTTATAAGTGTTTTATTTTGCTTAAAAATAAATTTATCAATTTATAATTGATTTCTGACATTTTTAACTTTGAGTTAAAATTTATCTTTCAGATATAAATCGAATAAAAATATTATTAAAAAGAAACCATTTATAAACTGTTAAGACAACAATTTTAAAAGACTTTCAAGGGTTGGTTGCACAATCTATTTGTCTCTATAATTTTAAGAGTCAGAATCACAAATTGTAATATAGACTACATATTTTTTTCTTAAGGTTTTTCAAGTGAAACATGGATGCTTTTTTACTATAATGTACTATTTTAATATACCTTAAAATCATAGTTTTGCAGAAGAATTATATTTTTTTCGGAAAGTTCGAGGGAAAGGAAATATATTTTTTAAAAGGAAAAAATCATCTTGAAAAATAGTTTTTTCATTTTTTTTTTACACAATAAATATAATATACACGTATTATAATATAAAAATGTATAATTGTATTTAATATTGATAAACATTTAATTTTGCATAATAGAGTAGATATTAAAGCAAGATATGTAGAAAAAAAAGGCAAAAAACGTTAACTAAACTTTATTTAATTACCAACCAATTTCTATTCAGGGTTAAATGAATTTTGTGGGTATCTTAAATGAAGCTTTAGCTTTAATTAAACGTAAACAAAAATGTATCTAAACGAACAGAGCTACAATTAAACATATATAGTGAACACCTGACAACCCTAATCAGGGCTCAATCTTGACCACATACATATATTCATATATATAGTATGATACATGAATATATATATTTATTCATGTTATTTGTGCTTTTCGCTTTGGCTGTGCCTTAAATTTCAAACTTCAACTTCTCGCGTCACACCTCCGGGGACCACCTTGCAGCTGCTGCTGCTGCTGCTGTTGCTGTTGCTGTTGCTGCTGCTGCATGCGCTTATTTTTGTTCGTTTGTCATCATTTTTTCAATAAATTTCAATTTCCAACCGCTCCACCTTTGTAACCATCGAGGCTCGTATCCTTTTTTGCCTCTCGGCTTCTCGGCGTCTCGGCTCTTGGCCTGTGAAATTCGAAGTGTAAAATTGATTTAAATGGCTCGTGAGTGAAGCAGATAATTTTTAGTTGTCAGATGCTTGTAATATTTATGTATCCAGCGATTATTATTATACCACGATCTCTCGCCTTCGATTTGACTCAACGTTTAAAGTTACCAAACGCGTCAAAATTGCTTACTTGCAGCGCTCCCCAAGCGCTCCACTTGCATGCAGCAGAGAGGGCCGAACTTAACTCATTTTTAATATGAATAATTGTGGCAAATTATATAGCAATTGCATAATAAACATGGCCAACTTCCCCTTCCCCCTTTCACTTCTTTTGATAATTGAATTGCCGCACCAATTATGCGAACATTGTAAGAATAATGTGTAGTAAGGCAAGGAGCTAAAGGAGGTGGAAAAGGGGGCGTGTGAATGAACTTTTAAGTTTCCGGTTAGCGTGTGACTTGAAGAGAAAGGATTGCGAGAATCGAGGAGGTCTTTAGAGTGCTAATGTTAGGGTTAAAACACAAGAATCTAGAAGGTCTTTAGAGTGTTAAGTATTAGGATTAAAACGGAAGAAATTACTTTCGAAAACTATGAGTCAAATATCAATATTAAACAATGAGTATTTTGCTTAGAAGAGTTTATAATGTTCAGACTATATTCGGTTGATTTTTAAACGTCTATGTTTTCTGTAGAAGCAAAATATTTAACTTTTCCTATTCACAAGTATAAACAAGTATGAAGGCTATAGTCGAGAAATCCTTTCTAGTGGATACCCTGAGTATACTTTACGCGTACAGCCAGTGCTTGCATGTATGGGTGTGTGTGTGTGTGTGTGTGTGTACGCGCATACTGAATGCTTTACTTAACTTCAATTCTCCATATCTCCGTTGATTCTTAACCGATTTTAATAAAAAATTAACAGTTTGTCATTATTTTGTCTAATGTCTCAAACGCCATTTCAACGTTTTCCAAATTGAAGATTTTGTTGTTATCGATCACATTAATATATCGGAAACGGGGAAAGTTATCGAAAGTTTGAACCAAACATTTACTGCCTAGGGGTTAGGGTTATGTTCCAAATCTGGAGTCTCTAGCTCTTAATAATATCTGAGATTGACGCGTTCGGACGAACAGACGGATGCTGATCAAGAATATATATACTCTATGAGGTCGAAGATGCTTCATTTTGCCTGTTACATACTTTCGCATGAAAACATAATACCCTTTCAATGGGTTCAGGGCATAAAAAGATATGTTATGCTTTGCTTAGTTTAAGTTTTAAAACAGTACTTAAACTTAGCAAAGAGTTAACAATAAATATTTGAATCAAATTTTGCTTAAGTAAAATATCACAAAAGTAACTTCCTTATATAAATTCTATTTTACTAATCAATCAATTGAAACAAGTTCCTATTTAATTGAAATACAAATTATTTATTTTGCTAGCTACACACAATCGATAATGTGCTTAAAAATTGGACCGATCGTGTAGGCTACTGCATGGCCAGCCATTTGAATGAAAACATTTTTCATTCTTAACCGGAAGGATTGTACTTTCAAATAAAAAAAGAAATTTGAAAAAATATTCAGTAGTTTTTTTTTATTATAAAAATGTAATTGCATAATCAATATTATTTTGAATAATAAGCTTATGTTCAATACTTTGCCTAAGGAATCGCATATGCATACTAACTGTCAGATAGTTGAAAATTTCTCAATGCGCTTAACTTAATCAACAACTTTTATTTAATATGCGTGATGGCACACATAAATCCAACTCAAAACTCAAATACACAAAACAATGACCACAAATTTGGCTTGGAGAAAGATGTTTTCAAATATTCAAAGCTAATTACCCTCGAAAAATCATGCAGAGTTCGATACATCGGGGTTCTCAGCGGGAACTCAAGCAGCGTTTTTTGTTTTTTGTTGTGTCCAAAGATTTATGACGTTAAATTAATAATCATTTCAACTAAATTAATAACACACAAGTTGTTCGTTGTGCTTAAACCCAAAAAATGATTTACAATGTGCGTAGAATGAAATCAAAAACTATCAACCCATTCAAAATGGGTTAAAAAGGGTATAATGGTTTTGTGCAAAAGTATGTAACAGACAGAAGGAAGCATCTCCGACTCCGTTAAGTATATACATTCTTGAACAGCATCCACAGCCGAGTTGATATAGCCATATGAATGCGTCGATCTCAGAGACTAGACTCCAGATTTGAAGGATAAGCTCGCCTAATCTCTGGGTAGTACAAGTTTGTTCTCGATTTTCGATAACTCTTTCCGTTTTCGATATACACATATGATCGATAACAACAAAATCTTACCCAATCCCTAGGCAGTTCAAGTTTGTTTCAAATTTTCGATAACTCTTTCCGTTTTCGATATAAAGATATAATCGATACCAACAAAGTCTTACCCAATCCCTAGGCAGTTCAAGTTTCTTTCGAATTTTCGATAACTCTTCCCGTTTTCGATATAATCGATACCAACAAAGTCTTACCCAATCCCTAGGCAGTAAAATTTTATTTCAAATTTTCAATAACTCTTTCCGTTTTCGATATACACATATGATCGATAACAACAAAATCTTGAATTTGGAAAACTTTGAGACGGTGTTTGAAACATTAAACGAAATAATGAAAATCTGTGAAATTTGTATTGAAAACCGGAGATATGGAACATTGAACTAACTTGTAACTAGTAAGCACTGACTAAAGTATGGGGTATAGGGTATCTTCTAGTCGAATAGAGCCTTCTTACTTGTTTTTCTCTATCATTTGAGCTGTTGTTGTGCTAGGCGCCGGAGGGGTTGACAGGAGGTTGGAGAGAAGGCTTTGTTTACACAAAACACTCTATAATAATCTGTGTGTTGCGGGTCGCTTGTGTGTTATGACACAGCAGGTGACTTTTCCAAGAGTTCTTAACTAACTTCTCGGCGCGTGCGCAACGTTTTTTTTTTTTTTGGTTATTATCTTCATTTTTAACACCCCAGCACAGCACAGAATGGTTATAAGGGGTCGTTGGGGTGGGGGGGATGGACAGGGTACCCCTACATCAAACATATGATGCACTTCAGGGGAACTTTCTTTCTTTGTTGCGGCATCTGCTGCTAACCACAGAATGTTGTGTTGAAGCATCTTTTTTTTGTCTTCTTCTCATTTTCTCATTCATGTTGTACAAGATTTTTATCGCATGTTTTTTTTTTTTCATTAACATATTGCTAGATGGGTTTTTTCTACGTTTCTTTTTGTGTTTCTTTAGTTTGTTTTGTTTGTTGGTGTTTTTTTTTATGTTCTTTCTCGTTTCAAAACTGTTGTCGTTTGTTTCGGTTTTATTGGCCAGTTGGTTGGGCTCGGAAACATGATCTGTTATTATGTAAATTTGATGATTTCCTAATTCTCTAACACATATTTTTTCGTTGCTTTGTTTTTGTAGCCAGGTTTGTTTGAGGTGGCGCCAAAATTTTTTAACTCATTTCACATTCCACTGAAATCGATATGCAATTTGTGTAAAGATCTTGATAACGATATACAATATATCTAATCTTTTTAGTATATATATATATATTCCTCCTACGTTATGTGCCACAAGTCTGGCGCCACACACAACCGTTATTCTTATCAGATTTGTGCTTTGTTTACGATTCTTTGCAGTAGTTTTAATCAATTTCGAATGTCAATCGATTTTGATTTCTTTGATTTTCGATCATTTTGGGTGGTCCAAAAACAATAAAGTTTATTCATTTTTAAATGCTGTTTTATTCTAGATTGATCAAAAAAATTGTTCGAAAAACCTAAACATTTGAAAATCAGTTAAAGTTTACCCAAGTTAGGGCTATAAAGGTTTTAGAGCCATTGGATTTGGTAAAGGTCTTAGGGCCATTGGATTTGTTATTCGGCATTTTGACTAACTTTAAAAGCAGTCTGATTCCAGCTTCCAAATCATTCTCAAAAATATATATATTCCCTTCAAGAAGATTTTACTTATTTCCAGAATTTTCTTTCAGGTTTCTTTTACCTTTCGATTTTCACAAACAGAATTGCAATTGCAAAAGTGAAAAATCAGCAAACCGAGTTGATATTATGTTTCCTTGGCCAAATTAAGCCCCATCATTAACAGTAAAACTGCAACCGTAATCTAACCGAATCCTTGTGGAATCATCACAGCAACAACAACAACAAGGATAACGAAACGCACTTGCAATTATTGCAACAGCAACATCTCAGCAGCAGCAGCAGCATCAGCAATGGAAATGAAATACAGAGAGTAGCATAATTAAATGGAAAATTCTTCGTGTTAGCATCCTTGCCACACGCAGGACAGTTGGTGGGGGGGGGGGGCTTGAAGGGTTTGCAAGCCTACAAGGCTCATTGCATAGGTACCTGCACACACACACACACACACACACAATTACGCTCGTTTGGCAAATATCAATATGGCGGCCATTGCGCATGTCGCGTATGCGAATAAGCTGACCAATCAGCGACTTGTTGTTGCGTGTATGTGTGTGAGTGTGTGTGAACAGGTAGCATGGAGTAGGCGTTGCCAGCGAATAACAATAAGCAATTTACCCAATATAACCTGTTTGCATGCTATCTCTTTCACACACAGCGCAGTCTCTTTGGCAATGCTCTTACAGTCGCTGTCAAACTGCAAAGAGCAACAGATCGCGCAAGGAAATTACACTGTTTGACAGTGGTGGACAAAACTAATGAGCCGGTGTTTATAACAAGGAGACTGTATGCAACAATTTTCTATTGCTTGTTAAATTAAGTTGTTTGTTGTGGTTTAAAAAATGTTTCAATAAATAAAAATATGTATAAAAAATTTTATTTTAGCTAATTTAAAATAAAATAATACAAATTGTCAGATCTTGTAGTGTTTTTAGTTGTGCATATCTATTATTTAAACATTAAATATTGTTTAACTGTTGCCTTCACTTTGTTCCATTACTTTACTCTTCTCTCTTCCTAATTGAGCAATTTGCAGAGCAGAGAGCAGTATCAACAGTTTGACATGCACTTGCGAGCGACAATGTCAAGCAGCAGCAGCCTTCTCTCTCCCACTGCCACTCAATCGTTAGCAACCACTAACAAACTCTCTCGCATACACACACGCACACATTGACACTCAACACTCGCTTTGCTTCGGTTGGCCATTGCCGGCCTACTCGGTTACTCGGTTATTGTATTGTCAAACGGGTCGCTGTTGCGTTTAGTTTCTCTCTTGCGTTGCTCGCGTGCGGTTCGTAATTCGTTCGCTCGTTCGGTCGAATTTATCGGTATTTGGTCGCACCGCCGGCAACGATCATAATACAACAACAAACGGCAATAAACAAATGTCCGCATGCATAAATCAAATGTCAACGCAACGCACATAGAAATAGAATCAAACGTACAACTTAAATACTCAAATACATAAATCGAAAACGAAAACGTGCGCACACAAAAATATTCTTCTGACAAAAGAAAAGAAAACGGCAGCTTTTTTTATCAATCGTTTTAAATTTAGTCTATGTAGTGTTGTTGTTGTGGTTGTTCTTGTTTATATGTTTTTCCTAACCGCTCTTGTACGCAATTAATAAAAGTCGCAAATGCGGAAAAATCTTTTGCGTGAAGAAGAAATTTGCAACACGTGTTATCCAATGCTAACAGTGCGTATGAAAATATCGTTCAACACACACACAGTGAGTGTGTGTTTGTGTGTGTTTAAGTGTGTGTGTGCTTTGCCTAATGGCACATGTCTTTGAATATGCAGTGAAAAAGTTTTGCCAAACAAACTCAACGCCCTTTTCGATTTTGTTGCTGCGAAAGTTGGGCCAAAGCAAATGTGTTAAACAGCAAAAAGAGAGAGAACAGCAACAATAGCAATAAATAAAAGAATCGCAAACACGGATACACAGCTGCATTAGTGATATATATATATATATATTATCGTTAGTATATATATATATATGTATATGTATTATAGATATAAACACAGGTGAGTTAACATCTGGGCTTGAACAATTACCGACGGTCAAAATTTTTAAGCATTTTTTAAAATGAGTTAAATATATTTTTGAATATGTTTGTTTGTAAGTTTGAGTTAAGTAACAAACAAAAAATATTTATCTATTATATTAAATTAAGTTTTTGATGTGTTTTAAAGTTAGTTTTTGGCAATCCCCAAAAAACTTATTTTTTTGATCATTAACATTAACTTTAACATATTTATTTAATTATAAATATGCTTATAAAAAATTCTTAATGTAAAAAAAAATAAATATAAATATATTAGACTTGATTTACTTAGCTTTTAAAAATATTAACAATAACTTTTATAGTAGAAACAAATTGTTTTTAAAATAATACTTGTACACAATTTGAATTTGTCAACTAGAAAAGTTATAAAAATATTTTTAAATAATAAGGTATCTTGATAAAATAATAATTATAGCTTCAAAAGGTGAGAAAATTGTTTTAAAAAAAAATCTCATACTATATTTGAATATTTATTTATTTTGCAACTAAAATATATTTATAGATTTACACTGAGAATTTACTATCAATAATAATCCTTAATTTATTAATAAACTAATCGCAAGAACGTAAGAAAAATATTTCCTGGTATGTTTATTTTTAATGCAAGTTAACTTTATTTTTTTGTATTTGTCTTAGTTAGATTCTAACTTAACTTTTGACTTAATTTGTTAATTTTTTTATTAGTTAGGATTAGATTCTAAGATATTTACTTTAAATAATGTATATTATTTTTGTATTACTTACTAAATAAAAATATTTTTTTTCGCTACCAAAACTTTACGAAATTTTACTTTTAAATAATGTTTACATTACTTACACTTGTAAATTATAAAAAAAAATTATAATAAATTGTTTATCGGTTGCATTGCTTTTTTAGACATACAAAAATATTTACAGTTGGTTTATTGAAAACAAATTGTAATACAAACATAAGCTAATGTTATGATATTCAATATCCGGATTTATTGATCGCATGACTAATGCTATTTATACATATATATAAATATATGTGCCATGTTCCATGGTATCTGTGCTATATATATCTGCACCATGATTCATATTAATCAAAAACTGCAAAATATTTAAGTTCTCGTACTTAGAAAAAAAAAATTTCTAAAATTTACAAGGAAATTTACATGAACTACACATTAAATATTATATACATATATATATATATATATATATATATATAACAACAACTAACAAACTGAAACATGTAAAATTCAAATTTGTTCAAAAGTAATAAAAAAAAAACATTTTGGCAATTCGATTTGGTTTCCATTTCCGATTTAAAGCTATTTTTGCTTTTAATTAACCAAATGAAATGAAAATCAAAATAAACAAAAGCATTCCAGTTGTCATTCAATCATCAAAAGATAGAGAGAGAGAGAGAGAGGGAGAGTGAGAGAGAGCGAGAGCCCAGTGGTTTATCCGTGAGATAGTTTGCCCGCTTTTGAATTTGTTTATTTTTAAACTAGAAGAAGAAAATAAATTTATTCTTTTGAAGCAAATCATATTTGCCTCAAGAATTAGGAACTATTATAAACTATAGCCTGCTTTTTTTATTTGAATTGTTTTTTTTATTGTTTATTTGTGAGAAAGCTTTTTTGTGGGTGTTTAACAGTTGTCTGCTCGTCTGTTTTCTTGTCATGTTTGTCGCTTTTTTGCATGCGAATTGTTTATTAATATTTAAGCATTTCTTTTCTTTGACTTTGCGATCGTTCTTTCAATGTTTGGCATTTAAATATTGACAATATTTATTGGACACAGCTCGCATGTCGACATATTTTGATTTATGAAGTTTGGATAACGCCAACAACTTTTGCCAGATTATTTTGTGTGTGTTCTTCAGCTAGGGTTAGAGAAATGTAAGCATGGATCATAGATGAACCCCTTAACTTATATATATTTACCAGGATCTTAGAAAAGTTCATTTGGGAACATTTTTACGTATTTCTCTAAAAGATGTTTGAACAGACAAGATTTGAAATATATTTAAGTATAGAACTTTATTATAGAGCATATAAAGACGAGTGTGAGTTTAGTAAACTGTTTATCGATATACATCTTCTATCGATAACAACAAAATCTTCAAATATAAAAGTTTTCAACTAAGTATAGTAAACAACAAGTAAAGTTTAACCTAAGTTATCCGTTTATCGATATACATCTTGTATCGATAACAACAAAATCTTCAAATATAAAAGTTTACAACTTAGTATAGTAAACTACATTTAAAGTGTAACCTAAGTTATCCGTTTATCGATGCACATCTTGTATCGATAACAACAAAATCTTTAAATATAAAAGTTTTCAACTTAGTAAAGAACCTAAAAGTAAAGTGTAACCTTAGTTATCCGTTTATCGATATACATCTTGTATCAATAACAACAAAATATTTAAATATATAAGTTTTTAACTTAGTATAGAAACTACAAGTGTAACCTAAGTTATCCGTTGATCAAAATATTTCTTGTATCGATAACAACAAAATCTGTAAATATAAAAGTTTTCAACTTAGTAAAGAAACTACAAGTAAAGTGTAACCTTTTTTATCCGTTTATCGATATACATCTTGTATCGATAACAATAAAATCTTTAAATATATAAGTTTTCAACTTAGTATAGAAACTACAAGTAAAGTGTAACCTATATCTGTTTATCGATATACATCTTGTATCGATAACAAAAAAATCTTTAAATTTATAAGTTTTCAACTTAGTATAGAAACTGTGACACAAAATTGATCATCTGTGAAATTTACTATATATTCGGGCAAGAATTCGCTTGTCATTGGAAATATCGAAGGATATTTTCAGTTTTTGTAGTTAAATAAAATATTTCAAAGGCTTCTAATGTATATTACTTCCTTTATATGAGTTCATTGCAATAATGTTTAAAGGCTATAAACATATTATATTTAATAAAATTACGTTGATCATATAAAATTTCTTAGAATATCAAAGATCAGTTTATTTAGGAACTGTATATAGTTATATGAGTCTCCATAGTATTCAGTTATAAACATTATCTAGTTTCCCTATTCGCTTTGAGTCTTGTCTATATATTTATGTATCCACTCTAATAAGTAAGGATTGTGGCAAATCGTTCGAAGAGAGTATTAAGATATATATTAAAACTACACAAACGTTTTTAAGGATGAAACACTTTAAAGATAAATTAACAATTTACGCAAGTTAATTTACAAATTGACCTGGCATAAAAACGATTTTTGCAAACGAAAAAAGTTGGGATATTTTTTTGTGTTTTTTTTTGGCATACGAAGGGATAGCAAATTGTTGCTTTGATGATTTTACGCACTTGCGTTGAAAATTAAATTTTAATTTGCGTACAAACAGACACACACACACACGCACACACACACGTACATACAAAGAAAGTATTTCATTCAAAAAGATGCGAATCGTTGGGCGGTTGTTTGGGCAATTTAAAATGAGGATTTTGTCAAACATAGATACATTTTGTGTGTGTGTGTGTGTGTGTGTGTGTGAAGAGCACATTAAGTTGACAAATTTCATTCATTACATACTTGCAAAAGCATACAGCTGGCAATTAAATACCAAACCAAATGCACGAACAAATCAAATTTTGCGACTCTTGATCTCACACAGATACTAGAATTGCGTGTGTGTGCGTGTGTGCGTGGCTTAGTAAGCGGTTTAGCGTTTGTTTATTTCAATTGAAAAGTGTGTGTGTGCAATAACAGCTTCACATTTGTTTGATTACATTGCCTATAAACACAGACTTTCAATATTGTAGATAATAAAACGCTTAAAACAAAAAAAAAAACAGTTTTTCGTCTCTGGCTACGGATGGTACCGTTACAGAAACAGAGAGCGAGAGAGAGCCGTGCACTTGAGTAACGGTATCGGTAATTGTAGGGCTCTGCTGACAGCAGCAAGCACAGTTTAGTGTGAAGGCTTCAACGTTCCACAGTGGCTGTCAAACTGTGATGCCTTTAGTAAGTTGAACTTAATTACAATATCAATCAAGTGAAGGTTGATTGGGAAACGCTAAGTAAGCTTGTGTTAACAACAACAACAAACACACTATTTAACCAAGAATATTATTGTGTTCTCATGCATCTAATCGAACATTCATCTAACATTTTTGCATTTCATTAAAGCTAACAAATCAAACAAACTACGGCATTAAATTAAAAAGTTACAGCAACTTTTTTGTTTTTATTAGATACGATTTTAATGACAAACTAATTGGACTGCAAGCAACAAAAGAATCGTCGATTGACTTTCACGATTTGACTAACAAAACAGACGACAACTCTATAAAAAAACACACACACACACACACATACAATATAGATGCAATACATAGAATCAACAGAAGGTGTCCGCTTTCAGGTTTTTTTTTTGGGGTATGGAACGCTCCCGCATGCAAGTTAAATTGACAGGCAAACAATAATAAAGACAAGCAAAGACAATAATCACAATAACACTCAAATTAAAAGCTTATAAAAGTCAGGCACAAACACACACACGCACACACGCACACAAAGACACACATGTATAGTAAAGAGAAGAAATTAAAAATCTGACAGATAAAATGTTCGAAATCGTGTGTTTGTAGAAGTAAATTAAATATGTGTAAATCGAGCTGAAAATAAATTTAAATTGATTTTTAGGTTTATTCGAATGCCACAGAAACCAGATAAAAATTAACGCTTCGAACAAAAAACAGCAGCCAAACAGCTTAGAAACCATTTTCCCATCTAGATAAAGTATCTTTGAGGTTGTTGTTGTCGTTGTTGTTGTTGCTGAGCGTGTGGCTAGAACCATCATTGATTATATCCAGTGTGCTATTAACTAAGTTAATCATGTTTATCAATGGGCTACTTGCTTCTTAAATTTAACACAAAGGTATCTTATGGTATGTTTTCTAAAGCTTCAGATACAAATAATAAGCCAATAGAGTTTTTGGTGCATTGACAAGCTAAATATATTTCTTGCAAAAGTTATTTTTTTCGCGTTGTTTCTGAGTTAGTTTATTCGTAACTGTAAGCAATATATATATAGGGTCCGCTATCTATCGTTTTTTTTTCAACTAGTGCTTATTTCGTGAATGGTAACACTTAGCTCATGTTTGATTTGACAGATAATTAGTTTTATCCTTCCGCTGAAGGAATATGGTTGTGTATACGCTTGAACAACACTGGCAAATATTGCGACATTACTGTTAAAATTATTTCATTTAAAAACAAGTAAGAAGGCTCTAGTCGAGAAATCCCGACTAGACGATACCCTGATCCCTATACTTTACGGTGCAGTCAGTGCTTGCAAGTATGTGTGTGTGTGTGTACGCCCATACTGCATACTGCATACAAAACTTCAATGTCCCATATCTCCGGTGTTTATTATCCGATTTCGATAATTACACACGATATACACAAGGGATCGATAACAACAAAATCTTGAATTTGGATAACTTTGAGATGCAATTTGAATTATAAAACAAAATAATGACAATCTGTGAAATTTTATTGAAATCGGTTAAGAAACACCGAAGATATGGGACATTGAAGTTGTGTATGCAGTATGCAGTATGGGCGTACACACACACACACATACTTGCAAGCACTGACTGTCCAGTCGGGATTTCTCTAATTGAGCCTTCTTACATGTTTTTATTTGTTTTCATTAGTTTAGATTAGGTTCTAAGATCTTTACTCTTAATAATGTGTATCCTTTTGAAATACGTATTACTTTAAAAAACTTCAAATCTATCTCAAAAAAAAAACTTCAAAAATTGACAGAAGTAGCTGAGGGATTTATCATAAGCTGTCCAAGGTTAGTTAATACATAATAAAAAAAATCCAAAATAAAATAAAATAAAATTTGTAGTTAAAGATGTTCGTTAAAGAAGATCTGTTTCATAAGTGTTTAAGTAAATGTATTAACTAATCAGAATGTTAGTTAGTTAAACATACTTTAAAGTCTTTCTACCTTTGTGTAATTTTGTTCATTATAGCTAAAGAAAACTTGGATGTAAAACAGAAATCTTCTTACAATATTATTGCACAAAATCGCATCGTAATTGGTTGTGTATAGTATTTCGTATTGTGTTGTAAACAATTTCATCGAATACTTCTAAAGAGCAGATATATATATATATATAAATATATATATGAACGAGAATGTGAACATGTTGAAAATGTATAGCGTATTTCGTTTCATGATCGGGCTAAGTATTTTAGCTTGTTTACTTGCGTCAAACATAAGACAAGCCAAAAAGAGAGAGATAGAGAGAGAGAGAGAACAGTTGGGAATTGGATCAGTTGGATATAGTGTTAGTGTTTGCCTGGCCTAGGTTGATGACTCAAGAGCAGGCAAAGTTGGCCAGGCGTTGGTATTTTTGTTACACCAACCAACATAAGCACAAAACAGCAGCAGCAGCAGCAGCCGCCAAATGAAATGAAATTTGCTTTTCTGTATATATAATCTGCCTGCAGAGAAAGAGAAAACACAGAGAGAGAGAGAAAATTGAAAACAGATCCAAGAATATCTCGAATCGTATTGCGGCGCAGTTTGCCTCAATATGAAAACTATACGAGGTGTATACTATATATACGAGGTGTATACTATATCTATATATATATATATGTTCCTGTATATGTTGATTATCGTCATCAGATCGCATCTCTGTTTTGAAAGAATTTTCTATGTTCTATGCGTTGGGCCCCGAAAAACGATCAATTGCACTGACCTTTTGTGTTGTGCAGATATTCTATCTAGATATGTATCTGTATCTGCTTGCCACCAACAACAACAGCAACAGCCACTCGTGTTCGCATCGTCGCGACGTTGCTTTGGTAATTTTAGAATATTTTTTCTGAACACAAGAACACAAAACCATGCGCCCCATTTAATAATATTGTGTAAAAAAAAAAAGTTTATTTTCGTTTAGTTTCTTGTCATCGCTAGACGGGGGGGCATGCAACACACACACACACACACACGCATTTCTGAATTACAATCGTTGTGCACCTGTGGCATTAACTAATCAACCATTTAGCTAATAGACTTTGACAACATGGGGTCCAAAAGATTTGTTTGTTTTCGCATTTTTGGAACAATATTTCATAACTGTTTTGAAAATGATTTTGTTGTGTTTTTCTCAAAGCATATGGGAACATTTATTATATCGTACATTTATGGCAATTTCAACAGTTTTAATGTGTCTCAATTATCGTTGCCAGTTTTTTTTTTTTAATGCTAAACAAAACACAAACTTAGAAATTTGCGTGCAATAAAAATATGATAAATCTTTTTCATCGCAATTAGCTAGATAATAATGGCTCCTAGGGTTTGGTAATAGTCCATATTGTTGCCAGTTGCAATTGGGTGTTAGCATTAGCAAGTCGAAATCTGGCAGCTATATATAACACATTGATTAATTTTTTGAACTGTTCAAGAACTTAAAGTGTTATTAAAGGTAAAAAGAATCTTAAATTGTATAAAAATATTTTTAAAGCTATTTTTGTTTTGAAAGTTATGTTTAAATAAAGGCATCCTTTAACAACTTAAATCTAACAACAATTAAAACATAAATATAAGTATTTAAGTAAGAACTTTATGTGAAAAGATTCTTAAAGAAGTTTTTAAGCAACTTTTTTTTTGGGTGTGAAAGTCAGATTTAAATAATGTCATCTTTTGATATTTTGAAACTTGAATTGAATTTATTATTTAATAACAATACAAACATAAATATATTTTCATTCCAAGTAAGCAGCATTATTGTCGAAATATTTGGTCTTGGAACTGAGTTTTCCGAAAACCAAAAATTCTTATATTAAGGTGTCAAAACAAGTAAAAGTTGCATATAAAAGTTTTTTGGCAAAATATTTGAAAACCGTTTCTTAGTATTTATATTCATCTAAAAATGAAACTACTGTGAAAAACTCAGTTTCCTGATCCTTATGAAATACTTATATTAAGTTTTAAATATTTTTTTTAAATCATCTTTTTTATATTCTTCAAATAAGTTTACTTTTTATTAGTTAATCTATCGTAAAGTTTTATTTAAATCAGATTTATGTCTAATTTTACATAAGTATTCAAATATATTTTAACTCATTTTACACATTCTTTATTTAACCTTTACTAATTATCTTATCTTTAATCTAATAAGTATTCAAATATAATTTTATCTATATCGTAAGTATATATGTATATATATCTTTAATCTTATAAGTATTCAAAAATATTTTAACTCGTTTTACTAGTTTCTGTATTTTTTTTCAACATGCCTTAATCTCTTAAAAATCGGTTCATCTTGTTCCTTGCAGCGCTCAAAATACCAAAGAGAAGCTATAAGAAGAAGTAAAACCATCTCCACATTATAATCGATGAGTTTTTAAGTGAGTTGTTAGCTGGTGGATTAACGTTGAAGACAAAAGCGAAGCGAACAATTTGTTTTTGGGATCGTATCGGTATCAGTGGATCAATTGCTTTGTAGCCATTTGGCCCCACATTGGATTGCCGCCTATACGGCAGGTTACGCAAAGCATGCTGCAGCATCCCGCCACCGATTTCTATGACTTGGCCGCTGCGAATGCGGCAGCTGTGCTCACCGCTCGACACACGCCCCCCTATAGCCCCACGGGTCTGAGTGGATCGGTGGTTGCATTGCACAACAACAACAACAACAACAATAACAATAGCACAAGCAATAATAATAATAATCTCGATATGTTAACGCACAATGGAGGAGGAGGTGGAGGAGGAGGAGCAGGAGGATTGGGAGGTGGAGGATTGGGAGTGGGTGTTGGTGGCATGACAGCCACGGGACTACACCTGAACAGCAGTAGCAATGGAAGCGTAGGCGGAGGAGGAGGAGCAGGAGCTGGCGGTGGAGGCGGACTCAGCTCAGCTGGACGAGAAACTTTGCCCAGCTTTGGCTTCACCCAGGAGCAGGTGGCCTGTGTGTGTGAGGTGAGTGAACAACCCTACATCATGATTTAGATACATACCCTAGAATGAAAAAAACATAAATGCGAAAATGTTAATTTTTAAGAAAATGCTTTCTTATTCGTATTTAAAAACTTCAATTAATATTTTAACAAAAAAATAATTAAATAATGTTATTTTTGGGGGTATAAAATTCATTGTTTTTTGCATCCAAGGATATAAAGATGTTTTTATTTAGATACTACAAAACAAATATATATATTGTTTTTATTAATGATTTATTTTCAAAGTTAAGTTAAATATTTTAAGTTAAATTCAAGTTAAATATTTAAGTTAAAGTAAAATATTTTTAAAATAATTTTGTTAATGGGTAACAAAATCCATTTATTTTTTTATTTTTTTTGCTTCTAACTAAAAAAATATATACAATTTATTTTTTATCAGATATTATTCAGGAAAATAAAATTTCCTTCCATATTTGCAATCTCTCTAAAAGTGATAATAAGTTAATTTATTTAAAAATCCCAACACAACTTTTAAAGTGAATATTTTTAGCAAATTATAAAGAAAATATTAGTTTTTATATGATAATAAAATAAATAATTAAATAAAAATAGCTACAAAATACAAAAAAAGGTTAGTCAAAATCAGAAAATAGATTTAAATGTTACAAACAATAAACTTTTATTACTTGAGGAAAAGTTAGAATAGATATAGGTATATGTAGGAATTGTTAAAGATATTTTATGATTAAATATTTAAGAACTTTTAATGATCTTAGGTAACTTTCCTTCTAAAAATCAGCAAGTTAAGTTGTATCCTTGAATAAGAACAATAAGTAGAAATCGTTAAGGATATTATGCGATTAAATACATTCGTTCTAAAAGAAAGTTAAGTTGTATCATTAAAGCTTTACTAAAGTTATTCGTCTTCTTCTTGATGTGTTTGTTAGGTACTGCAACAGGCTGGCAATATCGAAAGACTGGGACGCTTCCTTTGGTCGCTGCCACAATGTGATAAACTGCAATTGAATGAATCCGTGCTGAAGGCCAAGGCGGTCGTCGCATTCCATCGTGGTCAGTACAAGGAGCTCTACCGGCTACTCGAACATCATCACTTCTCCGCACAGAATCACGCCAAGTTGCAGGCTCTGTGGTTGAAAGGTGAGACAATCCCACCCTCCACCATCTCTCTCTTTCTCTCTCTTGCTGTACCGTTGAAGTAACCCAAAAATTCTTTAACTGTAGCGCATTATGTGGAAGCCGAAAAACTGCGCGGAAGACCTTTGGGTGCTGTGGGCAAATATCGTGTTCGTCGTAAATTTCCATTGCCCCGCACCATTTGGGATGGCGAGGAGACCAGCTACTGTTTTAAGGTGAGAGACACCATTTACAACTTGTTTTTTTTTTTTTGTCTTTTCGTTGCTCCTTTTACAGAAAATAATTGCTTGCAAAAAAAGGGGGGAACCAAATGAAATCGTAGAAATGTCCGCTACCCCACCTCGGTTCAGTCCTTGCTATACCTCTGCGGTAAGCGGTACAACGGCAATGAAAAACCAGGAGCGGTAGTTCCACACTTACATACATGAAGTAGTGCTGGGCAACGCCTTCCTTTTCATTTTTGGGCCGTTCATTTTCATTTCCGGACTGACAACACTCTGTTTACACTTGTGCTTTATCTATGCGGGCTTTCAATTGATTAAAAAAGATAACAACAAATCATTTATAACATTTGTTACCAGGCAAGGTTGAAATGAAGGAAGTTACAAGTGAACTCAAATTAGAATCAAGGGAATATGAGAAATGAGAATGAAAATATGCACAAAACAAGGGCAAAAGTTAAATATTATATAAAGGTTTATTTCTTCATAATATTATAATAACTCAGAATATAAACTAGTTAAAATATCTATAGTTAAACCAAGTAAAAAATACAAAAGAATTTAGGAAACATTTGGTTAAGTAAGATAAATTGAAAAAAAAGCGAAATTAGTTAAATATTATATTGAGAGTAAGGTCTTCAGTAAAGTATTATAACTCAAAATCATGTAACATATATATCATGTAACATATATATCTATATATATTTATATGGTTTGGGCGTAAAGTTCTGTTGTAACTCTTAGAAAATTATTTCTTTTTGGAAAGTAAAGAAATCCTTTTTAGAAATTAAGCCATTGCAATAAGAAATTATTGTAAAGTTTAAAGAAAAGTAAAGGGTTACAATGATGTAGATAGCAGAAAGGAATGTTTAAGTTATCCTTGAGAGGAAAAAATGCCCATAACAATTAATCCATTTCAATAAGAAAGAACTGTTAAAATTTAAGATCTTTCCATATGTAAGTGCAACGAAGATAAAGATTGCAGAAGGGAATGTTCAAATAAAGCATAAGATCGAACTTTAAATATCTGAATAGAATCTTAAGAACGAAGTCTTAAAATTGAATTACTAAGAAGGCATACTAAACCTTTTGTTTAGTATCTCTATCTTCAAGATTTGAAGACTTTAGTCTTTCTTATAGAGAAATGTTAAATTGTACGAAGTTTTCATTAAGAAAGGGTTACAACAAAAAAGCTGGTTTAAGATCTAGGATATACAAGATGTAGTATCTAAAACCTATCATAAACGTAGCTTAAACTTAACTTAATGATCCTACATCTTAAACTTAAATAAATTTTAACTTTTTATTTCAAATATATAAAAACTTAAGAACTTAACTTATATATGAATAGGAGACATATTTAACATTTTGCTTAGTCTCACTTTCTTCAAGATTTAAGAACCTAAAGCTTTATTATCAACGTGGTAAAATAATATTTTGCTGATTTTCAAGACAGAAAAAAACAATACAAAAATAAATAAATATAAGAAACTAAAATTGAAATTATTTCAATTATTTTTTTTTTATAGTTTACTTAAATAAAAAATGTAATTATAACTTAACAAAACCATTCATAAATGTTAAAAATCTGTTTTAATTTGTCTTTTTGTTAGGAAAAATCGCGTTCAGTATTGAGAGACTGGTATTCGCACAATCCATATCCGTCGCCACGTGAGAAACGCGACCTCGCCGAGGCAACAGGACTGACAACAACACAGGTGAGTCTCCACCCCCCCCCCCCCCCACTCGTCCCACAAGACACCCCTTCTGTGTTTGTAATCTTAATACCTTGCCAAATGATTTGACAAAATTACATTTGCCATTTCATTTGTGAAAATTCCGAGATGGCAACAAGTTAATTGCATGTCATTAATCAAAGAAACGCAGACGGAAAATGATGTATTCTCTCGACTATTTATAAACACTATATATGTATATATATGTATGTGTGTGTATTACATTTTTGATATTTTACACATTTACAGGTTTCCAATTGGTTTAAGAATCGACGACAAAGAGATCGAGCCGCCGAGCATAAAGAGTAAGTTATTTTCCTCATACGAAAACAAAACCAAATAATATTAATTAAATATATATATATATAAATATTATTGTGAATTTATTGTTATGCATATATATTTTTGTGGGTTTAAGCGACAAAGCGTGCGATATGAATAAGCATTTACTTGTGGCTTGTGGCAAGGTCAAATTGTGGCTCATTGGCTAATTAGTGTCAAGGACACGGCCATATTTCACACAAGTGTGAATGCATATAAAACTATATGGAAATGGAAATATACCATATATATACCATATATAAAAATATTCAAGAACATATATATTGTTATTATTATTTGTTAAACTTTGTTTTCATAGGCATTTCGTTTCGAATGCACTTTTCATTCATATGTGTGACAGACATGGTCAAACTTTTGAGTAGTGAAAAAACATCGAAAAAAACATAGAAACAAAAAAAAAAAACATCTGCATTTCCTTTGCCTTAAGCAAACATTCGGCTTGTTGTTTTTCGCTGCCTGATTGCTGGCTAGGAAAATGTGTTTCGCTTTTCTCAAATATTAAACATCCTTTCGAGCATCCTTTTTTGTTTGCTTTCACCTATTTCTCAACTGCTGGAAGTCATGTGAAGCGCAAACAACGCGGAAAAAGAAAGGTTTTGAAGTGGCCGGCAACAGAGTGTTCAAAAGATATATATAGCCATTAGGCCTTCATATATATATATATGATATAGTCATATCAGTTAGTTAAAGCGAGAAAACTTCAATGCGCGAAAAATTGTCGTAATAAATATATATATATATGTAAAAATTGGCCGCCGTAGCAACCGCAAAGTGCAGACATAGACACAGAAAAGTATCTCACAGATACTTAGATACGCGTTTACTGCAAATGTGTATGTGTGTATGTAGGCTAGCCGTTTGTACCTACGATAGTTTTTGCACTATGTTTTGCAGCTCGTCCTCCTTACTGCTTTTTTGGATTGTTTTTGTTTTTGTTATTGTTGTTGTTGTTGGTGGTGGTGGTAACCTGATATATGTTTATGGCTCTGTTGCCGCGTCGGGGCAGAAGCAACAACAACAACGGCACAACTTGGCGCTGCTACTTTAACTTTTTCATATATGTATAAGTAGAAATAGTAGTAGTGGTTTTTGGATTTTTGGTTTGTGTATGTGCAATAGACGGAGTCGTTGATGCACTCAGAAAAAAACAATGATTTTATTGAGAATTCAAAGAAATAGCTAAGTTCATGTTAAATTCATTCTCATTGCTCAATCGTGATATATTTTCAAAATCACATAAAATTCCTTTCAATATTATACATTTTATTTTCAATTAAATATTTGGTCAAAAAAAAAAAAATTTGGTGTGATTAACTTACCAAAATACCAAAAATTGTTTAAGAATTTTTTTTTTTCACTTACCAACAAGAAATTGTGAATAAAAAATATTATATGTGGTAATGTAATATATAATTTTTAGAGCTGAAAATGCATATTACATGTTTTATGAGTATTATAAATTTTCTTATATGCTTTTAGGTGCTTAAATACCTTTATATTTATATATTTTATTTCTACATTTCGGAAGTCTAGAAATGATTTTTCATTTTTTGTAGTGTTAAGATTTGTGTTTTTCTCAGTGCATGTGCACAGTTAACTATTTATTCGGTTTTTTTTTTCAACATGTAAAAATGTTTGTTGGAGTTTTATTACTAAAGTTTATTACAAGGTAAAGTTTTTTTGATAGAATCAAAGCCGAAATATTTAATTTGCCAAACTTTATAGAAATTATCTATTGGAAAAGCTTTTCAAATATATTTTATAATGGTTAAGTTTTATTTATTTTTTTTTGATATGTTTTACATGCTATAAAGAATTGTAGCAATATGAAAGTACTTATAAAAATATGTACAAAAAAAAAGGATTCGAATTTAATGTGCCATATAATATATAATGCGATTTAGCCATAAACAACGGATAATGCCATTCGCATATAGTCAATAGCTGAGGATACGGCTGTTATAACGATCTTATAGCGATCTATCTGCATGTTAACAAATAGTATATAAAGCTTATTGGTTATCTGAAAGTTATACAAATTCGATAAACCGCCAAGTATATCCCATTTATCCGAGTATTCCACATTCCAATGCTGCTCTCCCACATACTGTAATATCGCATAATAGACACCCAATACGAGCAGGGGATACAGAAACGGTAGCATTATGAAAAATAGCAGACCGCATGTATAAACACATTTGAATAGTGTTGGAAAGGGTAATTGCTGTAGCCAAATATTGAACAGGTGCTCCACAAGAGGTTGCGAATAGTAGACGAAGCGACCCAACCACGAAACATCTGACCACTAATGCGAGGTGAGCGAAAGATCAATCAAGTATAAGAGTTAGTATAAGAGAGAGAGAGCTTACGACTTTACGCTTGTGCAGTGGTATCTTCCAGGTATTGCGCATTTCCACAGCAAATGTAGGTTTTCGTTTTTTTGATTTTATTTCTAACAATTGGGAAAATTTTGTTTATCGAAAGTTTTTTAAAATGCCTACTATTAAGGTATAAATACATACTTTCATATATATACATATCTTTCCTCAGACCATTCGAATAATCCTCACTTTCCAGGACCCTGAGTTTGTCAAAACTTAACATATAATACTAAACAGTTATTATTCCTAATGATTTAAGCTTAGTAATCCAATTTTCGCTCATGTTGTTGTTGTTTCATTCTAACCCAAAAACTCCAAAGGTTCAACAACCATCATATTGTTAAACTATTGACAGTTGAGTGGAAATCACAATTCCAGGATTCCAATACAAAATGCACACACCTTCGTCATAGCATTTGAATTGTTTCTAAATGCACAACACAATATGAGAAGAACCAGCAGCAACAACCTTAAAACTACTTCAAAATGCGAGAGAAGCAGAGGGTTCCAGGGTTCCAATGGTGCACAATTCCCCAGTTTTTTTTTTTCATTTCAGTCTGCTTGATGTTCATTTCACTTAAATGTGTGTGTGTGTGTCGATCTCTTTCGTTGAGCTGTTGGGCTCATCGTTTTTGCGTTTGCTTTTTGCCGTTCGTCGAATGCCACGGTTGGCTGGAGGGTAGCTGGAAAGAGTATCAGGTTACCCATCACAAAATGTGCGTGTGTTCTTTATTCGTTCGCCTCAGCGCCGTTGTTGTTGTTGCTGCTGCTGTCGCCGTCGTCGTCGCCGTCGCTGACGTTGACGTCGCTTCGTTATTCATTTTTATTCGTTTTATTGTACATTCTGTTTTTATTATTATGTATTTTGCGCTTTTGCCCGTCGCTGTTGCTGTTGCTGTCGCTGTCACTGCCTCTCTCTCTCGCTCACACATACATATACACACACGACGTAAATATCTGTGTTCCCGTTTTCTGGAGTTCCGTGACGCATTTGAGTTGATGGCGTTGATAATGATGTCGTTGGTGATGATGGACCGGTATGGTATGGAACTGAGACCCCAAAGGCTGTTTCATGCATACTCGTTTGAAGGGGTCGAGAAGGAGGCTACTGCTCATCGGGTGGGCCCCTCTGTGTCAAGTGATTTTGCTCTCGTACTATAATTAGATGTCGTTGTCCACCTTATCGCATAAGTGCTGTAAAGATTGCCTTCTAATTGATCCACCCCCTCTTTCAAATCTGCTCTTCAAACTGCTCGACACTGACACATTTTTCGCTCAGTGCTTCAATTTCTAGGGTTTCACTTGGTTTCCTCCTGTTTTGACCGAAGTTCTTTTGTGGCTACAAGTTGAAGTTCGTCTTTTTGAGTAGGCAATGGCATAAATGCTATAAGCTGCTTTGGGTATTAACAAAAAAAAAACAACAGAAAAGTGTTATAGCTTATAAAAGTGGAGAACAAAAACAATAAAAACCAGCGAAGTTCATTGGTCAAGTGTCAGGTAATAAGGAAAAAGAACAACAACAACAATTTCCATGAGATAGTAAATGAAAGATGAAACTGTTATTAAAGTGAGATTATAGTTTTAAGATGAATGAGAACTAGTCCGAAGAACCTCTAGATCTGTCTGCAGAAGAATTATTCTTTGATACAAGAGCTCATCTGGAAAAAAAGTTTATTTGATACGATAAAAGTAGGATTCAGTATATCTCTTAATCAAAAAGTTCTAGTTCCAGTTCTAGTTCCAGTTCTAGTTCTAGTTCCAGTTCCAGTTCTTGTTCTAGTTCCATTTCCAATTCTAGTTCTAGCTCTAGCTCTTGATCTAGTTCTAATTGTAGTTTTAGTTCTAGTTCAAGCTCTTGATCTAGTTCAAGTTCCAGTTATAGTTCTTGTTCTATTTAAAGTTTTAATTCAAGTTCCAGCACTAGTTCTAGTTCTCGTTCTAGTTTTAGTTCTAGTCCTAGCTCTTGATCTAGTTCCAATTTTTATTTTAGTTCAAACTCTAATTTTAGTCCTAGTTCTATTCCTTGTTCTAGTTCTAGCTCTAGTTCTAGTTCTAGTTCTTGATCTAGTTCTAGTTCTTGTTCTAGTTCCAGTAATAGTTCCAGTAATAGTTACAGTAACAGTTCCAGTAATAGTTCTTGTTCTATTTCTAGTTCTAGTTTTAATTTTAGTTCAAGCTTTAGTTTTAGTCCTAGTTCTATTCCGAATTCTATTTCTAGTTTTAGTTCTAGTCCTAGTTCTTGTTCTAGTTCTAGCTCTTGATCTACTTGTAGTTCTAGTTCTAGTCATTAACAGCTCACTTATAGCCATGATTTACATGATTTTTAATAACTTATTCCCCCAACTCCCTTCGCTCCCACACAAACTAAACAAATCTTGAGCTAACTACTTGAGGATTCACTAAGAAACCAAGATCAGCTGGTGTTTAGTGGAATCTTAACAAGATGAACTCAAGTCAAAACAAATCAAAGCATCTACAGAATCTACAGTCAGTAGCGATAAAGGCACACCCGAGGGTATATCCCCCCCTAGATCGAACGACACATCATATGGTTGAGATCGTTGCGAGGATTTCCAAGAAATTCCATTGCTAATAAAAATTATAAGCCAATAAATCGTACAAAAAAACAAAAAACAAAAAAATGAAACGTTGTTTCAAAATAAAGAACTGAGGAGCTGAAAACTCCTCCAAGCACTGGGGAATCGAACGCAGAGTTAACTAACCAGCGTGATAGAGTGAGTGAGAGAGAGAGAGAGAGAGAGAGAGAGAGAGAGAGGGGCGAACAGGTTGAGTTATCGCATTGCGCGATCGGTACACAAATCTCGAGACGTGTGCGCAGCAGGACACCCAACTAAACGGTGAACGTAGTCAGCGAAGAGAGGGCGAGAGAGGGTTCTGAAAAGGTGTTGATCATAAATTATCATTTAATTTACGCATGTGTGTGGTGGTGGTGTTGTTAGTGTTGTAAATGTTGTCGTGTTGTTGTTGCTTGGAAACCTCTTCAAGCTTTGGAGACTTTATCTAGCTGAAGTTGCTATTGTTATTGTTGTTGTTGTAGTTGTAGTAGAGTTGTCCCTAAGCATTGTCCCATTGTCTACAACAATGTTTCGCTTTCGATTCGGTTCACGGTTTTCAATTTCAGTTTCGATTTCGATTTTGAGATGATATTAACGATTAAAGAGTAAATATTTTATCTTCTTATATTTTTTTGTTATTTGTTGGCGTGTGGCGCATTTTATGCTGGCTGCGCTTTGTTTTGACAGTTTTCTTCTTTTTGTTGCTGTTAATAATAATTTTGTTGCTTTTTAATTGCTGTACCATACAGCTGAAAGATTGTTGGTTGAGAACGTTGGTAGAGTTCTTTTTTTTAAGTGTTTAGCAGCTGAAGCTAATGATTTTTTTTTTGGGGTTCTTCACGTTTGATCTAAAGAAAAGGAAATCTTAAGTTAATTTAATCCTAAGCAAAACATTTCCCAAACTTTAAAATCTTCTTTTAAGCAGTTTTACTTTGATAACATTTCTAACTCAAGTATAAACATATCAAATCTTAAAAGTTTTAATATTTTTCATCACATTTCTTTCTCATGCCAATTTTCTAATAGTTTCGAAGCCTAAAAGTTAAATTCTTTCAATATTTTGATTATAATAATCAACTTTAATCTGATTTCTAACATGAATATAGTCATTATATAGTTCACATCAACAAAAATCTAGTTTTATTCGCATTCGGTTGTTTTGCAGTTCGTTTAGTTAAGTTCAAGTCAAGATCCAAACATAATCCGATCATGCATTATTGCCAAGCTAATGAATCTGCTTAATGTAGCTCCAATAAGCAACAACAACAACAACAGCAACAACAATATTGAAAAAAGCTGACTTAAAGAAAACTAAAAAAAAAATCAATTGAGCAAACAAGTAAAAATTAATTCCTCATCAATGAGCATGGGACCCCAAAAACAACAACAACAAAAACAACAACAAAATTAAGTCCAAGAACAACTTTCCAGTCTGGTGGGGGACCACACACACGCACAGTGTGTCCAAAGTCTTGGTCAAGTTGAATGTTGTTGTTGTTTTTTTATATATATATATTTTTTTTATATGTATATCGGCTCTATATGAAGGATTGTCCTTGGGGCGCAGCTAGCGCGAAGGCAGTTAACTTATATATATACACTGTGCCAAATTTATGTTATGGATATAGATATATGGTGATTCCACAATCATTCTTTATCTCATTGGCAAGCGATCTGGCCAAAAAAACTTGCACTTTTATGAATCTGCGCATTTTTTATTTAATTTAAAGTAACTGTACATAAGAATTTCACAACGAATTTAACAACGAAAATGCACCAAAAACGAAGAAGTGCCTATTTAGTATTTTTAATTGTTCTTTGTTAATGTTAATGTTTTTTAAGTTCTGTTTAGCAAGTTTACGAGATAATTGACTGAATTAGTTAGAAAAAATCAAAATAAAAATTTTCCACAACAACCAGTGTGTCCCTTTTAGCTCTAAAGTGAAAATATTTAAATTAATGTCGAAACAGTTTATTGGCTTTCTGTATATGTTAAAAGTGTTTATTTATATTAAAATGCAATCAGTTGAAAATGAATGAAATCAGCTTGAAATTGCTAGTCAATGCTTTTTCGAGGAATGTTAAAAAAAATAATTTTCAAAACAAAATTTCTTAAAAAAGCATAAAAAATAATAAAATAAATAGTTTCTAAGTTTCTTTTGTTTTTGTAACTGGAACGATTTTCTATGACTTAATTTGTAGTGTGTACGGATATGTGATAAAAGTAGGCGCTGTCTCAAACTGCTTCTTCTTCTTTTACCGTTTGTCGGCTCTCTCGTTGACTATCTCTCTCTCTCTCTCGCTCGTTCACTTCCAACCCTGTCGCCCTGTGTGTGTGTGTGCCGTGTTAATAAGTGTTGCATTGAGCCAAAAGACAGCAGCAGCAGCAGCAGCGAACAGCGAACAGCAAAACCAACAACTATGAAATTCTGGTAATTTGATATCATTGTTTATATGCTGCTGCTGCTGCTGCTGCCTTTTGTTTGCTCCCCAGTTTTGGCTCGGCTCAGTGGATAGCGCTGGAGGGCCATTGCCAGGGACAGGGACAGGGACAGGGACAGAGACGGAGACAGGGATGGGCATGGCTGCCATTTCTCATTTTGAGGTTGGCTTAATGTGTGTGTGTTTGTAGTTGTGTATGTATGTGTTTTGTTTGCTCAGCCTGTTTGCATATAGATCTGTGTTTGTTCTATATATACAAATATGTATGTATATATTTTTGTTTTTGGGTAAGGTTTTTCTTTTCCTCCTTTTTGTGCCATTATCGATTATGTTTGGCAACAAACAACACAATTGACAGAGTCTTTAAATTTTGTGCAAGTCCACTTTAATGACAACGGCACTTTGACTCTAACGGTTTCCATACTCTTATACGCAGTAGCAATATAAGAGTTGTGTTAATCATATGACAGGCTCTGTAACTGTAAAGTGTCTGCGTGTGCGTGGACGCTTATTATGATGATAATTCAATTTGCCATACTCTTATACGCACTAGCAATATAAGAGTTGTGTAAATCATATGACAGGCTCTGTAACTGTAAAGTGTGGGCGTTTAATATGATGATAATTCAATTTGCCAAGTCTTATTTCAACTGCAACATAACAAAAGCGCAGCTAAGCCCACCCCTGCAGAATCTACCAAGTGTTTGACTTGACATTGGAGATCCTACGAATCCGGCTGCACAAGAAGCCAAATGGACAGCATGGCAATTATGAAGCGCTGATTGCAAGTGGCTGAAGAATCTGCAACACAGAGAGAACAGCTGGCTGCCACAAGCATCGAAAAGATGCCGGCAAGTCTGCGATTGTGTTTGCAACATCGCCGTATGTGGCATCATAGTGTATCTGTATCTGTGAATCTGAATCCGAAGCCTTAAGGTCTCTGCAACTGGCTCGAATTGCGCCCGAGTCAGCAAATAACTTGCCAATAGGGGGAAACGAGGAGACAGAGTTGGAGCAGTTAGAGTTGTGTAAAGGCCAGGCAATCTTGTCAGATCGTTCGCAATGATCTCTGGCCACAAATTTGTCGAGTGTGCGCTTAAATGTTTTTCTTCTTGCATTGAGAACCCTTGTCGATGTTGTCGTCATCAATTTTGTTGTTGTTTTTGTTGTTGTTGTTGTTGTTGGTTGAAACGGGTTCGTGGCAATTGGGAATCGCGACAAAGATTACGATTAACAAAACATACACACACACATACACACACACTTGGGCACATCGATAATGTCAGTTGCTCGAGTTTCAAATGCGCGCTTCGTGGTTGTTGTTGTTGCTGTTGTTGCTGCAGTGAATTAGCCATTAAAATGTCAGGACAGTTTAGCACCAACAAATTGAATGAACACGAATAACAAATAAATAAATTCAAGCAAAAGATGTATGTTTGTGTGTGTGTGTTTCAATTCCCAAGTGATGATGCCTGGAATTGGGCCAGCAGCAGCAATGTGAGCAAGAGGGAGTCAGCATGAGTTACGCTTCCACCCTCGTTGGGAAACGGTGGCGATAAAAACGACACTTGAAAGTCATTTACAGAATCAGCCGCAAATAATAAAAGTCAAGCTGCTTAACTTTTTGATCAGAGGTGCGAGCAAGCACGCAATACAAACGACAAACGACAGGCGCAAACACACTCTCAGAGAGAGAACGCAGCTCAAATAACTGAAACCAGATGCGACGGCGCTCTTGGGGGAATGCACTGTGAGCTACTACTACTATTGCTGCTGCTGCTGCTGCTGCTGCTGTCCGCCCCTCTCTTTTGTTTGTTTACATATGTGTGGGTGTGCGCTGACACCTTTCGTACGTGCTGTGCTCCTCTTGCTCACGTTTTGTAACCGAAACCATTTATAGAAATGCCTAGCGCTTGAAAGAGTACAAATATTCAGTCAGACAATTTTCTTCCGGTTTTTATTTTCAATTGCCCAAGCTGTCATTTGTCATTTGTTTATAAATATACCACACTTATGTATATATATATAAAACTGATGTATGTGTTGTTGTTGTTGTTGCACAGAGTAAATTAGTTACAGCAATTGACACATTTTAATTTAAACGATGTTGACGGCTGAAGCATCTGTTTTGGCAGAGTGCAAAGTTTGAGAGACCGTGGGGAATATAAATAAGAGCATAAGAATCGTGTTGAGTAACAAGACAGAAGCAGCAATATTATATTAAATGACAAGGTTACACTCAGAAAAAAAATCTGTATATTGTTTTAAATTGTCTTATATTTTTTAAACAAATTTTTTAATTATTAAATCATATCCAAATCTTAATAATTTCAGTGGCTCGACGGACAAACAACATTTGGACTCATCCAGCGATTCTGAAATGGAGGGCAACATGCTGTCCAGTCAAAGCGCACAACAACAACAGCAGCAACAACAACAACACTCCGCCGCCTCGCATCACTCCCATCACGCACAACAGCAACGGCAATCGCCCAGCAACAACAACAACAACAGCAGTAATGGCAACAGCTTGCACCAACATCAGCAACAACTGCAACACGTTGCCGCAGAGCAAAGCCTACAACAACAACAGCACCATCAGCAGCAGCAACAACAACAGCATCAGCAACATGCTGCCAGTGCGGCGGCAGCAGCAGCTGCAGCTGCCGCTAGCAAAAGCAGTGCTGCTGCAGCCGCCGTCGCCGTTGCCGCCTCCCAAATGCCGCCCCTCTCCGCCGCCGTTGCCTATTCGCATCTGCACAGTGTAATGGGCACAATGCCTATGTATGATATGGGTGAATATCAGCACTTATGATTTTAGTTGGAGGCTGCTGCTGCTGCCAATAACAATAGCAACAACAACAACAGTAGCAGCAGCAGCAGCAGCAAAAACAGCAATATCAATATCAACAACAACAACAGCAGCAACATAACCTGCGAATGGCCAGCAATGTTACGTCAACGCCAGCAGCGCAGTCAGCAGCAACAGCAGCAGCATCAGCATCCGGAAAGCTTTTACTTCTAGAGAGCAGCAATAATTAAGAAGAGCATCCTTGAATATACATATATATTTCAGTAGAAAATAGCAACAAATTTTAATTAACTATCAAATAAACTAGCTGCACTTTGCATTTTTTCACAAGAACAACAGCAAAAACAAACAAACGAAAACAGATAGTAAAAGAGAGCGTAAGAGAATATTTCAACTAAAGAGTCTCACTCATGGTGAAATTTTATGTAGTTTCACCATGATCTCATTTAGTAAAACAAAAACAACTTCATTGATCTGTGTAAATAGCTAGGCTTTAGTTTTTAGAGCGTTCGAGTTATTTGGAATGGAGCTTAAAATTTATTGATTGATTTATTGATTGATGGATTGTTGGCCGTCCTCTGCTCAACCGCAAAATGCAAAAATCAAATTGAAATGTGCAAAAGTTATAAATATATATATACAAGTATATAAATATATAAATTCTATTAAATTATTTTCAATGTAATTATAATTATTATTTTTAAAAATACATATGAGAAAATATATATAAATAATTAAAATTAAAAGAGAATTTCTCGTCTGCTTATATTAATTCAATTTCTCATTTTATCACTTTATCTCGTATTGTGCGGTGTGCACATACATTAGCCAAATCTGACCACAGTAACAAACCAAACAAACGGCACTAATCCGTGGCGACAGGTAAACTCGCTCTCAATGCTAATAGCTATGGATAATGGTAAGCTGGCGCGTGTGTCTCGTCTCACGCACACTTCCCACACGCACACACACACAAAGCACGCGCGCCTCTCACTCAGCCTCAATCTCACCACGAGCTCTCAAAACATCAGTCTCATCCTCAGCTCAGGTCGCGACGCATGTAATGAGCATGTTAATGGCACCAAACGTCTGCCTTTTTGTTTTTGCATTTTTCTGTTAGCGGGTGACCCTTCAACACCACCTGACAACGGTTTCGACGTTGGAGGGCGGCGCTTGGCAACCAGCAGAATGTACGTACCATGGTACGTAGTCTGCATTGGGGGTTGGCTGCTGTCTGACTGGCTGACTTGACGCACACACTCTCTCGTTGATTTGCTGATTGTTACAGTTACAGCAGACTCCGACGCCCAGCTACCACTCAACCATCAACCACCCCCCTCTAGTTGTCCAGACAACCAGCATACTACACACACGTGTCTGACTGATAGACGGTGTCTCTGATTGAGCTGCGTATCTGGTTACACAATATTTTGACTTCTTTTTTATCTTGCATATTGTTGATGATTTAATTAACGGCCTTAAATTATTATTTTTGTTATACAACTTTAAGATTGTAAATCCAGTTTAACAGTTCCTATTGCACTCACCATATAACTTTTCTTTTATATAATATCCCAACACAAGCACCTACACACACAAAGAAAAAGGCTCCCATGTGAAGTGAAATAATTGCGCTTTGATTGTCATTTTACTTGTCAAACTCAAGGATCACTCTCTCGCTCTCTTCAGTTGCGCTCAGCAGTTGCATTTTTCCGTTATTTCACGAGCAGCAGCAACAACTAACCTTGCACTGCTTCGTTTTGCCATGAGCAGCAGCAACAACTTACCTTGCACTGCTTCGTTTTGTTTGCTGTCGCACCCAAAGTTTTACAGTTGCTTCGTTTATCTAAAACCACAATGGCTGCTGTGCCGACTTCCACGAAAGTGACAATATAAAGGGATTACAATTAAACGGTGCACAAAAGGAGAATACAGACATGTGAAAATTAAAAGTTGAATGAGCATTTGTAAATTGTCACAAAGGAGATTTGAAAAGGATTTATTCCTTGTTCTCTTATAATCTGCCGACGCCTGACAAAAGTATGTGTATAAATCTTTAAGGTTAAAAGGTAAGATATGTGTTTCTGTTCAAGAGTGATAAATTCATATAATTTATTTATATATTCATAGTTGGGTTCACAAACATATATACATATAAAAAATAATACAAAACGATAATATCATTTACGACCACGTCTGGCAGTTTGATTTTTCCTTGATGGCGCTGGCAACTCCTCCTCGGAATCCTCACTCGCGCTCGACGTGGGTGCCACAACCTTACGTCGTTGTTGTTGTTTTTGCTGTGCTGCGGAACGTTGTGGAGGTGTTGCAGCCCCATCGCTGTCGGAGGAACTGCTTGCGCTGCTCACACTGGATGAGATTTCCTCGTTGCTGCTCTCCTGGCGCGTATTGCGTGCCCGTCTGGTTGCGTTGTTACCACCTTTGGACGCTTGTCGTCCGCGTTGAGGTTTTGTTGATGGTTTCGATGCTTTTTTTGTTCTATTGGCGCGCGTCGCACTTGGCTGAGATCCCTCAGCATTAGGGTTAGCGTTCGAGTCGTTGATTTGGAGGCATGCATTCAAGCGCGTCTCAAACTCGGTAACAACGATTTTGAGTTCTGGCTTGGCCAGCTTGTTAGTGTTGCTAATAATCAGCTTGAACGACTGATAGACCTCATCCACTTGCACCTTATCCCGGAAATGTTGCACATTGTCAATGAGCTTATTGATGGACCTCTCATTGTAGCTAAGCAAACTGAGGCAGTAGGCAATATCACGCCATTGTCGCTCCACTCGAGTCGCTGGGAAGCGGAGACAGAGCTTCTCCACCAGCGTTTCAATTTGGCGATCCTTCTGGATGAGACCCAGAATGTAACGCATAATGGTGCGATATTTTTCCTCCTCCAGCTGCAGATTAATGTCACCCAACTTGGATATAATGTCGGGCAGGACATTATACAATATATTCGATTTGTTGGCAATCTCCTTGAAGAACTGTTTTGTTATATTCTTAATCTCATCGCTCTCATCCACAATGCACACGGCGAGATCCGCAATCTGACCTTTAACCCGAATCATCTCATGCAGTATCAGATGGGAGAGCATCTTGACGGCAGTCAGACGCAGCTCCGTATCCTTTTCATGCATCTGGGCATAAAAGTGTCCCGTCCATGCCTCAATGATGTTTGGGAAACGAAATGTCAGATCGGATAGACCAACAACTGTGTTGCATTTGATCTTCATGTTTTTGGTCATGTTCAGGATGTTCATGAGGAAGGACATGTTCGTCTCACAGAACTTGGACGAGACGGTCATCAGTCGGGCCAACGTCAATGTGGCTGCCTGTTGTAATTGTTGATCCCGATACTCTCCTGGTCGCTTGCATATATCAATGATTATCGGATAGAGTTTGGACATTAAGGCATTTGGATCATATAGCAACATATCCTCACAAATGGCATTGATATCCTCGGCAATGTTATCTTCTGCCGTTGCACCCACCAAATCATCATCGGGCTCCTGTTGTGGCTCTGCAGCGACACCGGACAAACGTTTCCTTGCCTCCATGGCGGAGACATTGATTGTTTGACGTCGATGCGCATTCACCGCATTCTTGGTGTTCTTCTTCTCCTCGAGAGCGGTAAGCTCCTCCCGAAACTTCATATTATTGTAGACATCCATATCGAGGAATATCATCTCCTTGATGATCATGTAGCCAATACAAAACACAAAGCGCGAAACCAAATATACGGGCATTAAACGCGGTTGACCATCAGCCGTTTCATTTGGTTGCGTCTGGGTTTGGGTTTGGATTTGCGTCTGCGTCTGCGTGGAAAGCTCTTGGGAATAGGGTATATCTGTGGTTTGTGTAAGCGGTGTTGGTGTCTCCTCATTGCCGGCTACACCCGCTCCCGGCTGCACTATCCATTCATCATTGAAGCGTTTGATTAACTCAAACACTATATTCTGGGCAAGCACATCGGGTGCCTGACAAATGCGATAATAATACTCAAATACGCTCATTGCCAACGCATCGAATTCCGGCAGTTGAGGATGAAAGAAGAATTGCAGAAAGAGTGTCGTTATTTGTTCCACAAATGTGGCATTGGTGGCGCAACGTTTATAATATTTGTTATTAAAATTGGCATCGATGGTATTGACCAATAGCTGCAGACAGCTGGTAAAGATCCGTGGATCCTCTTTAGCACGTGCTCCCGTTGCTATATCTTCGATGATGGAGCGATTTGCCGACGCAATTGTTGATTTTGCCTTTGAGGCCATTATTAAAAGCTGGAGTGCCAGACGGGACTCATCATGTGTTGTGCCTTCCAGCTTGAGAGTGAAGCGTTCATAGAGAACCTGAATAATAAGCGCATCGATAGCATCGCTGGCAACCCATTCGGCGACTAACATCTCCAAGGCCGTATAATGTCCGTACTCGACTTCAGTAAGAAACTTGGATAGATTCCTGACCACCTTGATGGCATGCGTGCGACCGGTTGCGTCGGTGGTGAAGAGCACCTTACGGTATGCATTGGAGACTGCATCACGTTTATCTTTATCGGATGACCAGACGAGATTCAACATACGCTGCATGCCCACCTCGGTGCCACGTATGCCAAACAGATAGCCCGTCGTAAACAAATCCACAGACTCAAAGACATCCGTATTCGTTTTGGAGAGCAGCATTTCAAGCATTTTTGGCATCGCCGATGTCGCCACATGCGAGAACTCAATGCTATCCTTGAGAAATTCAACAGTTTTGATTTGTTTAAGCATTTGCTCACCCTAAAGAAATAAAGAAAAACATTATAGGTTCTATTAGATTACATTGAATTTAACTGCTTTCACTTACGCTATCAACGCAGCCATTGGCCAGGGACAAGAAGGTTTTAAAAAGCGCCAGATGATACGCACAATTCTCCTCGGGCTTTAACAAGCGTCTGTGATCAGAGATTGAATATTAAGAAATGCATTTTGTGATTTTTAGTTTGTCACTTACGTCAGCTCTTGATTGCCAGTAATGAAGTCTGCTTTACGGACTAGGACTGTTGCCTCCTTGTACTTCTTGTCCAGCAGCAGCGGTAATATCTTACGAACCAGATCATCATACTCCTCCTCCTTATCAAACTGCATATCTGGAACTAATGCAGAACGTAAAGCAAACCAATTGTAAATCAAGAAATCTAAAATACATTACATTCTCTTAAGTTCTCCTCAATGATGGGCAACAGCTCCGGTACAACGCTTTCCCATTGCTCATTAAACTCTTCCGCCTTCTTGCGTTCCTCGGCTATAACTTCATCCAACTCTTTCATAACTTCCACTTCAGTTTCGTGCTTCTTCAAAAGCTCCTCAAGCGTTAGTTTGCCCGAATACGGATTGTTCTCCAAGAATGCTTTGATCAGTTGTATGGCCGACTTGCGTACCAAACAACTCTTATCCTCCAGACGGCACACTGCTTCACGCATTACTTTTATCACATAGCTAAGCGGTATGGCGTGCTGCTCTTTCATGTGATGCCAAATATGCAGCACCTTGGAGCGCACATGTGCCGATATGTCGTTGATGTGATCCAACAAATGGTCGAGAAATTCGTCACGTGCCTCCTTCATGTCATTGGTGAGACCTTCGGCTGTAAGCTCACCGATAACCGCATCGCCCATGATCTGTAGCGCACAGTTGCGCAGGACATACGATTCACAGTTGAGCAATTCATCGCCCAGCTTGGATAGATGGGGTATCATTAGCTTCGGTGCTATCGTTGAGAATTCTGCTAGGAAATTCGAAAAGTTACGCGACACAATTGTATCCGATGTGTCCAGTGTGAGAGCTTCGACAATATCTTTCATAAGTATGGAAAACACTGTGGTTATGCCGTATTCCTCGGAGAGCAACAAAATCCCATTTGCCACAGCCGTTGCAGCATGCTCCGAGCTTCGTAGGATTTGTAGGATGCGAGCCGGAAATGAAATAGCATGATTGTAGCGCTTAATGGCAGTGCCAAAGATTTGAAACAGCGTATCGATAAATTGACGATTGTCTGCCCTGGGCTGCAACAGTTCCAAGGTACGATAGGAAATATCACACATCAAGCTGCAAATTGAAGTTTTTGTTGAAATGGTAGCTAAAAACCAGAGTCCGTTGCAAGCACTTACGTTACAAAACTTTCCTCGACAACGGGCGGAGACCAGAGCTTCTCTAACGGACACTGCATAACATTGAAGAGCTGTACAAGAAACTTGCCACGCTTGATATCCCAATCGGGATACTGTTCCAGCATTGCAGCCTGCTTGGCACGTTTTTTATGCTGCTGATTTAGCTGATTGTCCCGCAACACTTGCTGCACAACGACATCGATGCGCTTAACAGTGTTGACAAACAGATATAGCGTCATCTTTGTGAGATTCAGATAGCGGATGCGATCCTGCGAAGAGAGTGGCTCATTGGCAGCCAACAGAGGCGTTAGTTCAGCGCCCAATCTGTCCACGGTCATATACAATAGATCAAAGGCGCGCATAAGATTGCGTAGGGAAGCAGCATCGTTGGGTGTTTGTACTATTATTGAATAGTAGGCGTCAAAGTGTTCAAATATATAGAAAAGATCACGCTGGTGCACCTTAGTTTTACATGCTGCAATAGAACATAATAAACAAGCGTTTTTATTTACTGGACTCTGTTTGAATTGCAGGCGCGCAACAAATATATGTGTCTACTAACCTAGTAATTGGTCTGGTATTTCACTTGCCGGGTACACCTGCTGTACATAAAATTGATCACCGCGTGAATTAAGTAAATCATCGTTTTTTAATGGCAATATAAATTGAAAATCGTGTATTTCTTCCATTTTCAAAAGTATTTGATTGAAGCGACGCTTGTTCTTCTGGTTCCTAGAGATGGAAGCCGCTTATAAAGCGTTAACAGTCTGGCAGCACTAATAATCGATGACAATCGACAGCACTTATCAAACAAACCATCGTTATATCGAAACGCATGTTGTACGGCGCACGTTGTTAAAAATATTAAATTTATTTTCATTACAAAAGACAATCATGCAAACGGAAAACAATGCTAAACGTAAAAGGCCTAAGAAGAAGGGAAGTCGCTTTATGCGTAATGCTAAGGGTTTTGCCAAACAGGGCATTTTCGGACGCGGCACTCACATAGACGATGAGCAGTTCAGCTATTTCATAAACATCTTGGATGCCATGAAGGGCGGACTCGAAGATGTGGAGGAGCGAGGTTCGTTGGATTGTTATTGCTTAAAAGAGAGTGTAATTTTATTATGGTTTATTTTAATTTAGTCAACATGGCAAATAATGTTTTCGAACAGACAGTGGACCAAGAAATTCACTTGTCCTCCAATCAAATTGTCTCCAAGGCATTGGAGTCTCTCATTGGTTTCGTAGACGGTGAACAATTGGAGCGTTTCTTTGGCAAATTCGGCGATAATCTGCGTCCCATGTGCTCCGATCGTTTTGCCTCCCATGTGTTACAGAAAATGCTAGAAATCGCATTCTTGCGAGGATTGGGCCAAGCAGCAGCACTGGAACAGGCAAGCACCGATGCCCCCGGTTCAGCGAAGCGTGCCAAACCAAATGCTGCACAAGTCGAGGAACAATACAACCTGGAAACTGAGTTTAGTGATGCACATCGTGAACAGTGCCGTCAATTTGTGATACGCATATCAAAATTTATGCTTAACAATCTGGAGGATTTTGTTTGGGATTCGTGTGCAACACACATCATGCGTACTGCTATTCTCTGTCTGGTAGGCATGCATGTGCCCAAGATTGCATTCGAGAAGGGCGGCGCCGAGCTGGCCAAGCATCGACGGCTCTACACGGTGCCGGAGGAATGGCATGAGGTCATGAAGGAGTTTCCACAACGTTTGGAAATGTGGCCACAATTTGTAGATTTTCCCTACCAGGAGCACTCGTCAGCCTTACTGGGTGTTATATGCTTATCGCTTAGCGTGGTTGACAAGAGCATGTTGAAGCACTTTGGCAAGAAAATCTTGATGCAGAGTTTACTTAAACCTTACGTTGAAAATGGTCAAGATGCAGATGACAAAAAGGACGAGAAAATTGAAATAAAAGATGAAGAGGATGAGGATGAGGTTGCCGAGAATGAACAGAATGAGACGGCTGCAGACATAACGGAAGCTGCCCCAGCTGAACCCGAATCCAAGCCTGACGTGGTGCTTCCAAAAGTGTTTCACTATCAGTGTGCGGTTATATTGCTGGAGACGCTGCTGAGTGTGGCGGGTGCCAAGCTGCTGACACAACTCTATGCTATGCTGTTTAGCGGACGCATTGGCCATTTGGCGCAACAGCAACAAACCAATTTTGCCGTCCAGCGTCTCCTGCAGTACCTGAAGGATGTGCCCGACTTTGAGTCTGTCTTTACGGAATTGCAGCCACAGATCGAGCCGCTACTTAAAATGGGCTACACTGGAGTTGTGTCTGCCTTGAGTGGTGCATGCTTGCGTCTGGGCGCCAAGCAGGCACAGATGATAGCTTCTCTGCAGACGGCCTTACATGTTGCTGGCGATAAGGAAAAATCCAAGTTATTTTTCAATTGCCTAATCAAATTAAAGCCGCATGAACTGACTGCAAGTGATGAGTCGGGTTTTGTGCATCTGCATGGCTCGCTAATCGCACAACATCTACTTCAATTCAACAAACCCATTTACTTGGTTAACTGCATTCTGGATTTGACTGCTGTGCAGCTGGCACAGATCTTTAACACACCAAACGGATCACACATCGTCGATGCCTTTTTGCAGAGCAAATATATTGGCGAGAAATCACGTGAACGTCTTATTCGTCAATTGGATGGCTTCTATGTGGATCTGGCCATCACTCGGCATGGTTCCCGAGTTCTCGAACAGTGTTTTAAGGCAGCTCAAGAATCGCACAAGCTGCTCATTGCCAAGGAGCTGAGCAGCAAGGCCAATATGATGAAGGGTTCACCATTTGGTCGACTCATCTATACCAAATATCGTTTGGATACCTACAAACTGTCACCCAGTCAGTGGCTGGCCAGCCAGGGAAAGAAGGAGGTAGAGAAGATAGAGGAGCACTCTAAGAAACGACCAGCAAAGACAGCAAATGAACTGTTTAAGGATATTTTAAGCTAACGTGTCAAATCTGAATAGTCTAAATAGATTTATACCTCAGTAAAAACAATATTTGTGCATCATATTTTCTTCACTTTTTTCGAAACTTTTACTTGCTCGATTTTTTTTAATATTTTTTTTAAATAGGCAATCAAAATATAAATTTAATACATAAAAGTTTTTTTTCAGTATATTTAAAAATTTTTACTCAGAAACATATATAAATATTTCAAATTTTTTTCTCATAAATATCTATATATATATATATATATTATATATATATAGTATTATTTAAATCATTTGTTTATAAGTATTATTAAAGAATTGAATGTAAGAATATTATTTCAAATTTTTATATATTAATCGTTTAAATTATAATATCAAACACCCTGAATTTTTAATAATTTATTTCATAGAATGAATTTCCAAGATTTAAGCCTGATTATTTTAACATTTCCATTTTAAAAAAACTTATAATGCATAAAAACCAGTTGCCATATATCCTTTACTACAAGGTAGTCTCATTTCAACTCTTTAACAACTTTTCTTATCATTTCAAAACTACTCAAGCTGCCCTCTTTCTCAACTTAAATGTTCGCAGTGCTTATCCACTTGGCTCCGCTACTTTGAGTGTACTCAATGCAGCACTGAAATTCATTTAACGACTTGGCGCACTCTAACAGCACTCACACGCACACACACACACACGCACATACTGATGAGTAGTGCCGAAAAAAAAACACATATATGAAAAGTTGTTCCTGTTGCGCGCACACTTAGGCGAAGGAATGAGACAACGTTAAGACAAAAATGACCTTGACACGTTCGACGTTACAAGTTCTGCGCTTTACGCTACTCCCGCACTCTCTCTCTCTCTCTCTCTCGTTCAATCTTACTCTCACTCTCTCGCAAACTCGCAAGCAAGCTCTTCACGACGTGGACGCCTTTTTTGACATTCGTTTTGGGCTTACGTAAATTCTTGAAACAAACGCCTTCTTTTTTTTACTTTTTTTTTGCGGCAGCTCACAAGGCCAGAAGTGGAAAACTTGTCCATGTTAATTCATCCATCCTCGACATGCTCAGCAGCCTGAGGCAAGTGAGGCAAGTGACCCACAAGTGGCTGGACAATCGCACATGATGCAGAGAACAGAACAGAAAAAGAAAAACAGCAGGAAGCCCGGCAAAGTTCCGTGTCCATTGTGTGTGGGCGTCTAATGCGATTTGCCACACGTTGTCAAAAAACGTAGTATGTGTGTGTGTGTGTGTGTGTGTATAGGCCACAAGTTTTTTGTGAGTGGCACCTTGTTGTATGTGTGGGTTTGTATATTATTTATTCATAAACACTTCGACCATAAGTAAGTAAGTTATAACAAATTCGCTTTCATCCTCTGTTTGGATCTAGAACGCACAGCATTGACTCCGGATCTGTCACGCAATCTGCCAAAAAATAAATAAAATTGTTTCATCCGTTGTCAACTTGTAAATAAGTATTAATTACCCGCTGCAACATTGTAAATCGTCCAAGCAGCAAGCACTATAATCTTAACGATGAATGCCATTGAGTTGTTTTTCTTAGAATGTTTAGGTACTTTGCTAGAAGCAACGTAAAAGCCCCGCTCACAGCTTCTATTATCAGCGTTTGTTTATTTAGTTAATCTTTAACCTAAGCGAATTATCTGTGTTTTTCAAGCTGTGCACATAACATGTTCGTCTGCCTTTATCTTCCACTATTTATAATAATATAGCTGTTTAAGTATATGAACATTGCACATTCAAATAGAGGCGCGCTTATTTAGGTATTCGATAAATCGTCGATATTTACAAATATGCAACAAAACCTTTTGCCAGTAATGTCTTTTTCGCAAATAATAAAATATACTGAATGATTTCTTGCAGAACAAAGTATGTGTGGTCAGATGCCTTTAACATGAAACTAATAATATAAATAAAACCAATTGGTTATCCTTTTTTATTGATAAGCATGCCAGTCTGCAAGTCACTTGATATTTTATCGACCTGCCGCCACTGAGACGCAAAATTGCGTTGTCAGCATTCACTCAGTTACTTTTGAGTATTTACTAGTGACAAAGTAACCGTAGCGTAAGTATCGCCCATCTTTATATTCGAGCGAACTGTCTGAAGGCATAAAAACAATTTTTTTGATTATTTTTAGAGGCAAAGTGGTTCTGTCATCCTGCAAAAAAACTCGTGGGTACACCTACCGGTCAATTTATATGCCCTGGAAGCATCGGTCTTCCAGTACCTAACCTGGCCAATGCAGTAGTCAGATACGCTCCCGCAGCGTTGAAAGCAACACAAAAAAAACAAAAAAAAATAATAATAAAATTAAACAAAAAATAACAAGCTGCAATCCAAATTCTCAATTAAAATCGGAATATAAATTAGACACGGAAAAAGCATATAATGAGTTTTAGTTACAACAATCAACAAAAATGGATGCACATCGAAGGTAAACACGACCAGGAATTGGACTTGGGTCAAAAGGTGAGCGCCTCTTTATTCTATTACATGACAATTTTTTTGTTTTTTTTTTGATTTTATTAACAAGCATTTTTTCTTCAATTGACTGCACAGCAAACAACAACAAACAACTACAGCATGCGAGACCAAGACAAAGAGAAACTATTCAGCTGCTCGCTGAACTCATTGGCCAAACGCGATGATAACATGGAGGACGATGCCACGGGCTCTGGCACGGGCCTGGTGGGACTACAGAATATAGCGAATACGTGTTACATGAATTCAGCACTGCAAGCGCTTAGTAATCTAGCGCCGGTGACTCATTATTTTATCAACTGCAGCGACCTTGTCGAACATATTGCTAGCACGCCACGCTCCAAGCCCGGCGGTTTGGCCAAAAGCTATCAGCGTCTCATGCAGGAAATGTGGCTGGAAGTTGAAGAGCCAAAGGGTAGGTTATCTTCTTATTATCTTACCAAATGAACATGGTTAAAAACAAGATGCTTTTAGATTTTTTGGCGCCGCGGGGTATTTTGTATGGCATACGGTCGGTTCATCCCATGTTTCGTGGCTATCAGCAGCATGATACACAGGAATTTCTGCGCTGCTTTATGGATCAGCTGCATGAGGAGCTAACCGAACAAATATGCACACCAACAACGACGGCACAACAACAACAACAACAGCCGCAGCAGCAGCAGCAGCATTCAAACGAAACCGATGATGAAAATTATTATGATGAGGAACCATTGCCAAAATTATGCCACACTCCAAACGCATCGGAGAGCGAGTATGAGACCTGCGATAGCAGCATATCCGACAACTTTTCGGAGGTGCTGATGAACAACGAGTACTATTTGGCACCACATCGCAATAGCATCAGCAGCAATCCGCATTCCGATCTAACAGCTGCCCCCCAACAACAGCAACAACAGCAGAACCCTAAAACAACTCAATCGGAATCGAAGCCAGTGGAGGCGGCTCATTCAATCATTAGCGATGTGTTCGATGGCAAGTTGCTGTCTTCGGTACAGTGTTTGACTTGCGATCGTATTTCGACGCGCGAAGAAACATTCCAGGATCTATCGCTGCCCATACCCACAAGAGATTTCCTGAATGTGCTCCATCAGACGCATAGCCTAAGCGTCCAGAGCTTGAATGCCGCCGATCTGGCATCGGCACGCAGTAACGAGGGTTGGCTAGCCTGGATGTGGAATATGGTGCGTTCATGGATCTTTGGACCATCCGTAACGCTCTACGATTGTATGGCCAGTTTCTTTAGTGCCGACGAGCTCAAAGGCGACAATATGTACAGGTAAGTCTGGCCATGAATTACTTTTCTGTGTTGCCTTAATTCAAACTCGCTTGCTTTGAATTTTACAGCTGCGAACGTTGCAACAAATTGCGAACTGGCATTAAATATTCGCGTGTGCTCAATTTGCCGGAAGTGTTGTGCATCCATTTGAAACGATTTCGTCACGATCTGTCGTACAGCTCGAAGATCTCGTCGCATGTGTACTTTCCACTCGAAGGATTCGATATGCGACCGTATTTGCACAAGGCATGTAAATCCCAGGTGCCCACCTATAATCTAAGCTCGGTTATTTGTCATCATGGTACAGTGGGTGGCGGTCATTATACGTGCTTTGCTCGGAATACGCTGAACGGACGCTGGTACGAGTTCGATGATCAGCAGGTGACAGAGGTGACCCCGGATGTGGTTCAGAATTGTCAGGCTTATGTGCTATTCTACCAAAAACAGAATACCCAAATGCAACTAATACGGGAGGAGGCCATCAACTTGTCCACCTCGAATCCACTCTACGAGGGCGACATACAGTTCTATGTGACACGGGAATGGCTTTCGCGATTGGCAACATTTTCGGAGCCTGGACCGATTAATAATCAGGAAATGTTATGTCCACACGGCGGTATTCTACATTCCAAAGCGGCCCTAATCAGCCAAATAGCCGTGCCCATTCCGCAACCGTTGTGGGATTATCTATACAATCGCTTTGGCGGCGGTCCGGCCGTCAACATAATGTTCGAATGCGATATTTGCAAACGTGCCGCCGACGCTCTGGCCCGGCGACAGCAATATGAGCTGGCTGTCTTTACCAAATACAATGCACAGCAAAGCGAACTGGATTCATCGGCCATATATGCGATTGCCATGCCCTGGACGCGAGCGTGGCAGCAATTCTTACGCGGCATCACACACAAGGAGCCGGGACCAATTAATAATGAAGGTATTGCCGATGGAAGTATGCTGAATGGTTCGACCATCAGTTGCGTTCGTGCTGGCTCCGATTATGCTCAATTGAATGCGCCACTGTGGCGATTCCTACATGGCATTTATGGTGGCGGTCCGGAAATAATGCTGAGAGGACCGCTATCCGATGATGATGAGGCTGATGAGGCTGATGAGATCGTGATTATCGATCAGGACGACGATGTGCCGGATGTCGATGATGACATGGATGATGTTTCAACGGACATCTATCCATACAATCATTCGGATACCGAAAGTAATTTGGGCCGAAGCCACAACGAGAGTCCAACACTTTCCGTTTCCCCAGTGCCAGCAGTGCCAATAGTGCCAACAGTGCCAATCGAGCAGCAAGAGAAGCCGGAAACGGAGGTGCTGCCCAATGGCGCCATTAGCTCAAGCAACAGCAGCTCCCGGCGTAGTCGAACGCATAGCAGAACGATCAAAGTTGCAGCATTGCGCTTAAATATGCGTAAACGTGGCCGAAATCGTAATGCCACCAAACAGCACACGGAAATGTTTGGTGCCAAAGGTGAATATCATATAAATAAATCGAATAAATCGTATAAATCTATATTAACAAACATTCAAAAACTTCATGCAGGTCAATACAATGTTCATGCGGATGCTGCAGCTGAAACTAAAACGGATACTGAAAGTGCAAACGAGAATCGATACAAGGAACAAAAAGTGAGTTCAGCGGCAACAGCAGCAGCAACAGCAACAGGAACTGCATTTCAAAACGAATACACCATACCATTCCAAAGCGACAATTTCCAGGTCAATGGCGGCACGCGTGAGAAGACGAAGCGTGAACGAAAAACGTTGCGCAACAACAACAACAAGGAGAACGTTAAGCTTCACAAGTTTATAACGTTGCGCGAGGCGAATGGTGCCAATGACGAGACTGATATATGATCGACAGCAGCTGAAGCAAACCGAAGGCATTTTGTGAGAGTCGAACGCTGCCGATATTTAGGCCAAAATCCAAGTTTAAGGCATTAAATGTAGTTACAATACCTCACTGTTTAAATGGGGGTGGAGGCTATATTAAACAACAAAACAACAAACGAAACGTAAAAACAAAACCCTATGTAAAAAACAATTGTACCTATAAATTTAAAAAACAATTATTATACATAATTAATGTATGCCCAAACAGACGAGATACGGATGGTTAGAATGAAAACTTATACACTTAAGAGCCGAGTGTATAGGACTTTGTGTTTTGTGTTCATTTTTTAAACCGCAAATCTTAATTTTCCACCCCTCCCATCACATCCCTTCATTTCCTTGCCACAAAAAACAAAATTGTACATACTGTAGCCAATGTTTAATGGTGCGAACACAAACTAATAAACCTACTTAAAAATTGTGAAAAATACTTGATATTATTGTCAAAAGGAATTACTAATTAATAATATTCACAATATATTTATATCATCTCTGAATCCAATGCAAATGCAAAAGTACTTGAAAGTGGAATAATTGCAGTATTCACAATCATCTCTGAGTTCACTCCAACTAGAATATGCAATTGTGAATGAATTCAAACGGTTAATAAGATCTACCGTTGTCTTTTGCCATCAGCTGTTTTGTGTTTGTGCTCCAGACCAAATTGAGGTGCGAATAGAAAGGGAAATGTGTGTATATACACAAGCACAGCATTGGTCCACATTATTTTGTGTGGGATCTATTTATAGGCGCCTGTTACTCAGTTCTCTGCAAATACTCTCATCATGTCCCACATCTCCTCCCAGTGGACTCAGTGAGACGGAAAGAAAAAAGCGTGTATGTATGTAGATGCACAACTGTGCACTACAACTGCGACTAAACCTACAACAACAACGTTGTGTGTGTGTGTGTGTGTGTAAGTTAATTCACATTCATTCTCACAGAGAAAATCTATAATTCAAGTGTCGCCGCCGCCGCGCGCCCTTTAAGAAATTAGTCGATTGAAGAATCCGGTGCAAAAATGAATGCGTGCCATGTGTGTGAGACAGAAACGAAAAACAAATGCTCAAATTGCAACCAGGTTGCATATTGTTCGGTGCAGCATCAGAAGCAGGACTGGAAGGCGCACAAGATCCAATGCAAACCATTTAAGGTATGTACATATTAAACAGCTTTTTGTGAATCCTAACCTCAAAACTCAAAAAATGTTGTGACGCTTTGCAGATAGCGCACAATGAGCTGCTGGGTCGCCATTTGATTGCCACACGTAACATAAAGCCCTATGAGATATTGCTAAAGGAGGCGCCACTGATGCGTGGACCAGCTCAAATCTCGGCGCCCGTCTGCATGGGCTGCTTGAACTGCATTGAGGAGAATGATCATATCAGCTGCGAGAAATGCGGCTGGCCATTGTGTGGACCCGAGTGTCCATCCCTGGACGAGCACAATGCCGAGTGTCAGCTGACCCAGGATCGTGGTCAGAAAGTGAATGTTACCGAGTTCAATGGTCCACATCCGTTGTACACCTGCGTCAGCACTGTGAGATGTTTGCTGCTTAACGAGACAAATCCGGAAAATGCCGACAAATTTAAGCAGCTGGAATCGTTGGAACAAACGCGTCGTGGTTCCAATCAATGGAAGGCTGATTTGGCCAGCATCGGACAATTTATACCAAAGTATATTATCCTTAAGTTCAGTTAAACTATAAATATATATGATTCGTTGTTTTTACAGATTCTTTCGGACACAGAAATTCAGTGAGGAGGAAATCATGCGTGCCGTTGGCACATTACAAATCAATGGTCATGAGGTGCCGACATCGGATCCACCACATGTTGCTGTCTTTTATACGGCCTCCTTTACGGAGAACTCTTGTGTGCCCAATCTGGCCAAGAGCTTCAATAAGCATGGACACTGTGTGCTCTGGGCACCCAAAGAGATTAAAAAGAATTCACATTTGAGCATTTGCTATTCGGATGCCGTTTGGGGCACAGCCGATCGTCAACGTCATCTGATGCAAACGAAACTATTTAAATGCGCCTGCGAACGCTGCTTGGATGTCACCGAACTGGGCACCAACTATAGCGCCATCAAGTGTGAGGATCGCAAATGTTCGGGACTGTTATTGCCAAGCAAATCCGATGATTGGAATGGCAGCTGGCGGTAGGTTTTAATATTAAATACTTTAGATATATAGCTTGAAATTTTGGTTATCTTTTTAGCTGTCTTGATTGCAAGAAACAAGTGCAGAGAAAATATGTTGATGGCATATTGGAACGCGCAAGCAAGGATATTCAAAGCATGGAAAAAACCGCAGAGAATGGCTTAAAGTAAGTTTTTATGCTGTAAAAAGCCGAGAAGTAATAAAAAATTCTTTTCTCCCGTTAGATACCTTAATCACTATGCGAAATGGTTACCCACGCAGCATTATCATTTAAGCGAAGTTAAGATATTGCAAGTTCAACTGTTGGCCAAGGATCAGAAGGAACTAATGGTCCTGTCCGACGAAAATTTGAATCTTAAACTAAAATATGCAAGAGAATTGATTCAACTCTATGAAATTATTGCACCCTGTAAGTAAAAATCAAATTTTTTTTCATTTAATATTAAAATCGACGCATTTCTTGTACTTTTTAGGTGAGGTGCGAATGCTTGGTACTTTGTGCTTTGAGCTGCACTCGGCCATTGCTGAGCACACGCGACGCATTGCGCTGATGACCAGCCTCTCACCTAAGGAAATGCTGGAGGAATCATTGCTGTATGTGGAAAAGTGCGTCAACTATTTGCAATACGAATCGGATATATTTGTCGAGGGGCATATCTTAAAGCAGGCGAAAATCAATCGTGATGCTTTACGCATGGTCATTAGAATATCATAGTTATATTACAACAATACCATTTGTCCATATTTTTATGTTGTATCAATTGCTGTTTCGGAAAGTTTAACAAAGTAAACAAAAAACGCAAAAGCGTTAAATAAGTTTGAATCGTTACTATTACATCAAGCTTTTTGTCACGCTTTGTATGGCAGCCAGCTAATGTCTTGATGAACATTTCTTTTCCAGTGTTGCCTATTGACAAAAATAAATTGTGCTGTAAAACGCGTATATGCAATGACTGTTAAGTTTGAAATGCAAGAATAAACGTTTCAAGTGCGCAGACTCATTTGTTATATTTACAGTTACATTGGGTATTTCGTTAGTATCCAGCAAAGGAGACTTCAAAGTCAAATGTGTCCTCCTATGAGCTGTATGCCGTGCGGCAACGGTACTATTAAACAGTGAAAGCGGATTTTGCAAGCACAACAACAACAAGCGCATTCAATTTGTGCATTTTAATAACGCTACCAAGAACTGTGTGAAGTTAACATTACAATTATTAAAAACTAAATGAAACACTCGACTATTTTGATAAATAAAAGTATTTAAAACGCTGCTAGGCTCGATTTATACATTTTTTACAAGGTAAGTTTGCTAATTAAACCATATTACGCAATTCCTTTAAGACATATGGACAGGGTTGCTACTGTTTTGAAACAACTTGTATGTATGCATGTATATATATATATGTATTAAGACTCAGGTATCCTTACTTATGGCACGTAGTGATTCCGTGCGACATTTACTGCGTAATACAAATTTCGCATGCTAGATTTGGGCGTATGCGTAGACCTAGTATGTATGGATGTGTGTATGTATGTATGTGTTTGTGCGTTATACATCATAACATGCAAAGGTTTATATATGAATTCTTATCAAAAAAGCCTTCGCATGCATAAACAAACTCTTTAAAAAAAACTAATCGAGTGCATGGTAAATAAATCAGCTACTCGTGGCATCCTATCAGCCCCTAGAGATTCCACTCAACACTCCAAAAAAAGTGCTCGTCTTGAACATAAAAACAAAAGAAAACCACACACGCTAAATCGAATAGTAATCGTTAACACATGTACTCATAACATAGTGCAATCATTGATTGTAAATTAAAATTGTATCAAAAATTAATAATAATAATCACAAGCAGCAAACGTGAACGCTTGTTGGCTGCTGCTGCTGCTTTGTTTTGATCGTCATTAAAAACAAAGGACTTATAAATAGCATTGGCTTGTGTACAGTTCATTCTGGTTAAACGCAAACGATTATAATAAAATTTAATGTGCCGTTGCTGCATAATTTGTAATACTTTTCTCCCGACTTGTTAATCATTTACACGCCAAAGCAACTCTGAAATGCCGTTAAAATCAAGTGGACCACATTTTTTAGGCATTGTGGCGCCACATTGATGCACACGTACATAGTTAAATGAATCAATCAAATAGAATACGAATTCCACTGCTTATTGGAGTAGCAACCAATAATAAATAAATTATTTTGCATTTGTCAAACCTTCATATGCTGATCTCAGTAGATCGAGGCAGACAATTGATCCATCAACTGTGCCATTGTCATTTTATCTTTTTGAACGTTTAATTGATAACATAAATTGGTCTTAATTAATATTTATGTTTATGTGTTTGTACTTGTATATGTATGTGAAATGCCAATAAATACAAGTGCCGCAAGTGTGTACCCGAATTTTATGGCACTTTCGCTTTTTTTCGCCTTAATGTGAACAGCGCTAAATTTGCTTGTCATTTTATAGGAACAAAGTGTGTACATATTGTCAGAGAAATGAATATACATTTTGTTTACAAACAATTAAAATCAACAACTGACCTCATCGACTTTTCTCGTCTTTAGAGATTTTTATAATCAGGATATGTACAAATATTAAACATAAAAAAATATACATTTGCAAATATATGTAGTGGCAAGTGTGCCAACAAAGAACAAAGGCCGTTTTACGCACAAAATGTGCATGTATATATGTACACATACTATTGGTGTGTATGTATGTGCATTACGTTTTCTATCTCCGCATTCCGTTTTTAGCACACCATTACAATAACTTAGTGCGCTTTTTCTCTGCCCGAGTGGAGTTGAGGGTGACTGAGACTGAAAACCAAAACAAGAGCAAGTCAAAGTTTCAGAGAGCGAGAAAGACAGGGAGAGAGAGAGAGCAACAGCAAGAGAGCAGTTACCGGCTGGTGAATTTTGCACGCGTTCAATGCGTGATAGTCACGCAGCACACACATGTTTGTTGAGCTTCTATAGCTGTTGTTGTGTTGACCCTCATTTCCATTCAAACATCTCACGCCCGTTTAGCAAACAAATAGTGTGTACACACATATGCACTTACATTTGTGTATGGCTGCATAATCGATGCAATTCTATATGACGTACGTTTATACATATGTATGTAGTGTTGTTTATTTGCTATAAACTAAAACAAAAAGTCAATAGCAATTTGTAAATACAAAAAAAAATTATCAACGAGAGTGTTCTATTTTGATGTAATGCCACACGCAGGGCCTGAGGACGTGACTAATCTAACGTTGTCGTATAAAGATGCTACAATGCATATGTTTAAATATATAAGCACATATTTGTTTACAAATTTTTTAGGACACTTTAAAAATAACAATTCGATGGCCGCTTAACAACAGTTCCACGCGCCGTGGCTCTGTTTGTTTTTTGTTTTGATTATAAATCTGCCTCCTACCCCGATCAATGCATATAGTAAATAGAATATACTAATACTAAGAACATACATACGTACATACATTTTTTTTTTTCTTCTTTACTTTGAGTGTGTGGCCTGCGTTGTTTTTGTTGAGATTTTTAACTCGATTCAAGACATACAGACAAACAAATGAAATTCAAACAAAAGATAAACAAAAACATATTCGCTGCTGTACACTGACAGAAATTTAAGCGTACAAACGTTCACTAACATGGTATTGGGTGGTGTAAGTTGTATTTTCGCTTGGTTTTTGCCTTATTCTTTGGGACATAAATTTACCACTAAAAAGGATCATTGTAAATACATTTTATAATATGCATACATACATATGTATTTTGCATTTGCATCTCAATGTTCACGCTCAGTGCCATGCATTGCGTGCATGCACATACATTGCATATATACGTATGGGTGTCTGTATCTGTGCAGCTTTTGGATTTTCAACTCATTCCACCATTGTTGACGCCGTCACCGTCGCTGCTGCTGCTGCCTCTGCCGGTTAATTTTGCTTTTTAGAGTGCGCATCGTCTCAGTACAACGTTAGTTGTTCTTTGGAAGTGCGCGAGACAAGTTCAGTGCTGGAATGATTTGCTCAGCAAACCAAAAAAGAAAAATCTAAATAAAGTGTTAAAAAAGAAGTGAAGCAAACAAATTTTATAAACTTGCAGCATTTCCATGTGTACAATTACTAATTAACAACAAATACAAACAAGAAAACATAGAAAGAAAAAAAAAAATGCCGGTCGATATTTGCAGCCAGCAGCACAGCTTGATAAAGCCACTGAGGTAAAAAGGCAATATACAGTTTTAATTAGGTATCAGAAGTGCCGTCATAAATATAATGAGTAGTGAAAAGTTTAAGTGATTTTTACTGACGGCTATTATTAGTTAATAACATCAGCATTTTCCTAATCAGTTAATATACCCATTATGCCTATCTTAATGCATTATTTCTCTGATTATTTTATCAGGCGCTTTATTGAAGGTTGTGAAAATAATCAGTCAAGTAAATTGATCAACATTCATAAAAGTTGTTATGTCAAATGCTCAATAAATAAAACATATCAGTAAATTCAACTCGATTGCATATTTATATATATGTTACTACTATTATTTATAAGCACACCTGTCCACTTAACCTTTTGTTTAAAGTACTTTAACAAGTTTCGATAATCTCTTAAGCAATTCTGATTGTCAATTCAACAATTAAAGTCAGTTTCATAATGTGCGCATTACCTAAAACCTAAGAACTTTACATTCTGCCTCTCTCTGAAATCATAAAAATGTTTTTTTTTTGTTCTGTAATGAACAACAACAAATTGTGATTCCAAAAGCGAAACGCAAACAAAATGGCCTTGTTCCAAATCAAGCTATGGTGTAGTTCGATAAAAACGCTTACATACTTGTATAAACAAAATGAGTGCTAAAAAAATTACAAATTTCTCGTATTCAAATATTCGAAACATTGTTTCAAAACTTAAAGAAATGTCTAGTAAAATGATTTTTATAGTATTTACGATTATAATAAGTATTCTTTCCATATCATTTCACTTAAAGTTAAGAAAAAATATTCTAAGTGATGTTTTTATGACCTTTATATTCATTCAAGATGGATTTACATATTTGAATTTACTTATGCAAATAAAATTCTCATTAAGTTATTTTTAAACATATTTAATTTTATTTTTGCAGCGCAACAACAGATACCTCTTCTTTGTCGCTCAATTCACTGTCCTCGCTGACGTCTGCATTGCCGCCAACAGATCCCGAACATCATCATCAACAACATCAGATTAACACGCACAACATGAACAAACTGTGCCGTCAAGTGTCAATTGAGTCACCCGGACCGGGTAACAGGAACTGTGTTTTTAACTTTTTTGTACCCATTGAGGATACACCGGCACATGGCGCCCGCATTAAGATCGTGTGCGCTGGCGCCTGTTATCGTCGTCGCGATCGTTCCAATTCGATAACTAGCATGTCGTCCGTGTCATCGGAATTGAGCGATTACTGTCCGTCGGTGGCATCGTCGATGTCATCACCGGCTAACCATGGCATACGCGAGGGCTCATTCTTTCCGGGCTTTGAGGTGGCGGGCGTTATTGAGGCACTTGGCTCAGAGATCACAGAGGCCAACAACTGTGGCCTACACATTGGCCAGCGTGTCATTGTCTATCCGTTCGATGAGACTCCTGCCGGCTATGCAGAGCTATTGGTTGTGCCCGATCTAAAGCATATTGTGCCCATACCGGATAGCCTGCCCATGGAAGAGGCAGCAATGTTGCCCACTGGCGCATTGCTTGCCATGAATGCCGTCTTTCAGGCACAAACTGTCGTCACACAGATCCTCAATCAGCGTGCCGCAACTGATCCGAAGAAGAAATGCCGCATCCTAATTGTTGGTACTGGTGGCTTGGCCCTGTGGGCCGTGCGCATTGCATCCTATCATTTTGCATCGACTGGTGCGAATAATGTGGACATTACTGTTGCCAGTCTCCGTGACGAGGGTTTCCGTCTAGCTACAGAGATCAAAAAGTGAGCATTAATCGTTTGAAGTCTGTTTGTTGATTACCTTTAGCTAAACGAAATTTATTATTTCACAGTGTTAGCGTTGTGCAGTGGAACGAGTGTCTGTATGAGGCACAGTTGATTGAGCGCACCAAGGATGTGTGCGGTGGTGCTGTGGATGTTGTTATTGATTTTGGCACAACGTCTCGAAGTCTGCATCGTTCCATGCATTGCCTGTCCAAGGGCGGCGTTGTGCTTATTAGCGAGGAGGTGGCCGAAAAACTGCTGCCCAAATTCTCACGTCTCTCCAATGAGTATCAACAGGAGATAATACCAATATCGAACGGTACGGCGGAACAGTTGGCCGAGCTGGTTCAACTGGTGGCAGATAAAAAGATTGAGCCACCACCATATTCGGTATTCCCTTGCGAGCAGGCCGCCGAGGTTATACAGAAACTGTGCAATTCCGAAATACCCGGACGTGCCATCCTACGTTTCCACGAAATTGAATAGATTTCAAAGATGTTTGAAAACAGTCAAAGGCATTAACTCCTCATCTTATTATATATGAATATCTGAATTAGTTTTACTCTCACCCAAAAGTAACAAAAACAAAACAATTTAACAACACTTGCACTTAGTGTTCTCCCCCTAACCCTAACCAACCCATCCCCTCAAAAATATGAATATGTGCTTAATATTTGTAGCAAGCATTCTACGTTTTTATATGTTTTCAAATTCTCTTGAAAGCGCCCCAGTGATTTTCCAATTATTTTGTAATTTTTTAAGCATTTTTAGTATTATATATTTTCCTTTTTAATGTTTATATGGATTGTGATTGATTTTAATTTAAGCAAAAAACACACACAAACAATTTTACGACTTGATTTGCGTATTTTAACATTTATAGACCTTAAACCCAAAAAAAAAAAAACATAAACAAATCAAAAAACCATTACAAGTCGTTTATTTTATGCTTCATTGTTGATTTTATTTGATTGAACAGAAAAGATCACAGGCCATAGAACAGAAGCGAAGAGAGAAAGAAAAACGTTCATAATAAATGTTAATTATATAAAAAAAAACAAAAAAAATCAACGAAAAATATTGTTATGCATGTTTGTATGCAAAATGTTTGATTCGATTTACTTGATAGTATTTGTAAACATTACATACCCAAAAGCAAGAAGAAAAACAAACATTATACTCAACTACCACTAATCCATTAATAAAAGCATACGCATACCAATATCAATGTACAAGCCTCTCTGCTGCTCCCGACTTTGTATAAAATCGGCCTGTCTTTAATCTTCGTGAAATGAAATGCTGAAATCTTTGTCAGCTGTTTGGCTTCTCTCTCTCACTCTCCCACTCTTTTTTTGGTGACGCAGTTTGTGCTAGGTCAGTTCCTAGAAGCGGCTAAACGTCTTATCGCATTTGTGGCAGACAAAATGGCGCTCGTGTGAATGAAAATTTATTATGTAATTTGATTGAACTTTTTGCTGTAGATCTGCCACACCTAAAACTCAAGTCCCGCCTACCTATTTAGCTGTTCTTTCTTTTTGTATGGCATTGCGCGCGAATTGGGCTTCCATTATGCTAATCGTTCTACAACAAACATTTATTATTCAGTGCTGGGAACTGTGCTACCAGGGCTGACAAAAAACGTAACGATATATCGTTGATTTGTGTTTAAGATATCGATGTTTGCTCTATTGAAAATAAGTTTTGCGCCAAAACCAGCGCCCAGCGCGCTAAACTGCTGATCTTATTGTTGTATGCCGCACAACAAGAAAAAAAAGAAACAAAAGTAGAACACAACCCAATAGCTGACTAAGAATATTTGCTTGACTACATACACATATCGTGATGGTTAATAACGAAAATACAATCAGTTCTGGTCAGCAGGTCATATGGATTGGCAGCCACCAGCAGAACACATTCGTCAAGAGTCTTGAGCATAAAAACGTGTACTTTTATAAAAAGTGTGTTTACGGACCACTAAGGCTCAGTGTAGGTGATTTTATATTGGTGGCCAATGCGGATGCTGCCGAACCGGACACAGTTAAGGGTTGTGACATCGCCAAGATTCTGCATCTCTATGAATTGCGGGAGATGACCCCTAAAGAATCCTGTCGTGCAATTGTCCAATGGTACTCACGCCCAAAGGACATACCACATAAGCACTTCGATGTGGACGGCTTGTGCATTGACTTCGACGTCGAACTCATTGAGGAGCATCGTCCCTACGATAACGACGTCGCACTTGGCTCCATATACCGCAAGTGCTTAGTCCTGGAAGGTGAATCCACGCGTCCAGCTCAAAAGATTATTAATCACATCAAAGTGCCGCCAAATTGTCCAATGTTTGTGACACGCTACAAATTCCTCAAAGTGAAGAACGCTTATCGTCTCATTCCGCTCGAGATCCAATTGGATGATGTGACAAAATCGTCCAAAAAACGGCGCTCCACACGCATCGATGAAGGCTCTGCCTCGGCCCGCAAATCCATCTCGCGACGACGTGTCGTAAATAATGACGCGCCCGTTGAATTTGTTGACGTCAATGTCAATGACAACTATTTCAATAGCGAAAACAAAGTGTCTCCCATTAAAATTGTGGGTGGCCGCAGTGTGGTGCGTCTATCGGAAAAGAAGAAGAGCATCGAATCAGAGATAAATGCTAACTATCTCATGTCATCACCGTTAACCGAAAAGAATCACAAAGTTGCCACACCAACATCACGCGCATCGGCAGCGCGTCGCAATCTGAATCTTAGTTTGGACAAAGGCGGCGACAACACCGCCGACTCGGAATGCTTGAACTATTCGATTGTGCAGCAAACGCCAGATCCAAAAACGCCCTCAAATGACATGAAAATCAAGTTGCGAATCTCGGATCGTCGAAGATCGGTGCGTCTTAATTCTGTCGATGATGAACGAGATCCTCTAGAGACGATCGCTTCGTACATCAATGATACGCCAAATACGCAGCGACGTAAGCGTTTAGGTGTTTCCAATGGCGATATCTATCAAACACCAACCAAAAAGTTGAAGGAGCCAGTGGAATCTGTTGGCACTGAATCCACACCTTCCACAAGACGCAAGAGTATTCTAAAGTCAGCTACAACCAGATTAGGTGAGTTAAACAAGACTTGTGTTAAAATATAAATAGTTTTTGAATCCCAATCCCATTTTTGTTTATTTTAAACAGCTGAGGGCACGCCCAGACGCAGCATACAGCTTTCAAAAATTGTAGAGCAACGCATCTTTAAGGAAAACGATATTATATCTACACCCAAGCGCGGTGGTCCGAAATTTATCGACGCAGACGACGAGGATTACACACCAAAGAAGTCCAGCCAAAAGACACCGACACGTTCGCGCCGCTCGAGCACCACGGGCACAAAGCAGGCATCGGCAACCAAACAGGCTAAGGAGACAGCACCATTGACACCATCACAGAAGCTTAAGAAAATACGTGCCGGTGAGCTGAGTCCCAGTTTGGAGCAGCGTCATCAGCCCGTAAATGACAGACACAAGTCACAGTTGCAACTGGCACGCGAACAACTCCATGTCTCAGTAGTGCCCAAGAGTTTGCCCTGTCGCGAAAAAGAGTTTGACAATATCTACAGCTTTTTGGAGGGCAAAATTCAGGATGGGTGCGGTGGTTGTATGTATGTTTCCGGTGTGCCGGGCACAGGTAAAACAGCCACTGTCACGGGCGTCATCCGCACACTGCAGCGTCTGGTGGCAGAGGATAAGTTGCCGGCTTTTGACTTCTTGGAGATCAATGGCATGCGGCTAACGGAGCCGCGACAGGCTTATGTGCAGATCTACAAGCAATTGACGGGCAAAACTGTGTCCTGGGAGCACGCACATACGTTGCTGGAGAAACGTTTCACAACTCCTGCGCCGCGTCGCGTAACCACTGTGCTGCTGGTAGATGAGTTGGATATATTGTGCAATCGGCGTCAGGATGTTGTGTACAATCTGCTCGATTGGCCAACCAAATCGGAGGCTCGACTTGTTGTGGTCACCATAGCCAACACAATGGATTTGCCAGAGCGCTTGTTGATGGGTAAGTTAAGGAAAAAAAGAAAAAACTCGCTAAACAAATAACTTATTCCTGTATCGTCAATTTACAGGTAAGGTCACATCGCGTCTGGGCTTGACGCGTCTCACTTTTCAGCCGTACACACACAAGCAGCTGCAGGAGATTGTCACAGCGCGACTGGCCGGCTCCGAGGCTTTTAAGGGCGAGGCTGTACAGCTGGTGGCACGTAAAGTGGCTGCTGTATCGGGCGATGCGCGTCGTGCTCTTGACATATGCCGGCGTGCAACAGAAATTGCCGACGCCACGGAACAACAGGCGGCAGCAAAGTGCGTCAATATGCTACACGTGCAGCAGGCACTGGCCGAGATGATTGCCAGTGCAAAAGTGCAGGCCATCAAGAATTGTTCGCGTCTAGAACAGATGTTTCTGCAAGCCGTCGCCTCTGAGGTCACACGTACTGGCGTCGAGGAGACCACATTTATGGGCGTTTATGTGCAGATGGAGACAATTGTGGCATTTATGGGATTGGCACTGCCAGCACCGGGACGCGCCTTGCAACTCTGCTCCAAGCTGGGCGCTGAGCGACTTATTATCAGTGAGCATTCGCGACATGATCTATACCAAAAGATACTGCTCAATGTCAGCCCCGATGACATACACTATGCTCTGCGTGTGGAGGGCAACTAATTTTTATTATTATTCCTATGATTAGGCTTTAAAGCTTTTAAATTATTTAATATTTAAGCGTCATGTTTAAAAAATGTAAAGTACAAACTCGTTGTTAGGAATACCAAATAGAATACAAAAACAGTATAAATATCGTACAAAACTTTTGGTGAAAAGACGGAATAGATGAACAGATGATACCGAAAGCCTACCATAAGCAGAAGGTAAAAAGCCGCTGGCAGCAACACCAAAGCCGCATAAAGAGGCGCCACAAGGGAATGCGCTGCCCGTGAATACGAAGCCTGCAGCTGCATAATGCCAACACTGCGCTGATCCGCACGCAATGTGTGCACGATAAGGTAAAGAAAGGAATGAATCTCCGCGCTGTAGGTGTTTAGTGTGACAAAGAAGCCGACAACAATCGGATTGTAGCTTGTCTGTCCAATATAACCGGGCGTCAAATCGATGGTTGACAAACTGTTTGAGTTGCCCTGATAGAAGTAAAACATTCTGGCCACGAATATAGTCAGAATTGTCTTGTAAACATGCACCAATCGCACCGAGAATCTGCGCGCTGTTGTTCCATACGCATCGCAAAGCTTGTACGTCTCGTCCAGCGTGATAAGAAGCGTGGGTAGCAACACAATGTTATGTACTTTGTACAGCAACGACACCAGTATCATGGAACATGTTAAGTTGGTGTGTAGTAACTTTAGTAGATTGCTCTTTGGCTGCTCATCCAGCAAGCTGCGTCCAGTTTTTTCTTGCTGTGGCAGTGCTGTCCGATAGCCCAGCACCAGAACCAATGCCAAGCAGCACCAAAATAGCACCAGAACGGGCAAGACGAAACGTGCGCTGCAAAAGACATTCGATTAGACTTTATAATTTTTGCGTAATTCAATCAAAACTTACGCCATGTATTGCGGCAGCTCGAAAAACTGAACTTGACCGTTCAGGCCACGAAAGCAATAAACTAGCAGGAAAGCGATGCCATTGAAAACAGCCTGCGATGTGTCGGTGAACTTGCGCAGACGCGCCCAAAAGAGCAGCAATGAGAACACCATCAAGGTGCTTTTAATCGCTGTTAACCTGTGAAGATAACGCATTAGAATGAGCAGGATGAGCACCACAAAGATCTTGCGCTGCTGCCACAGACAAGTGGTGGCAATCTTGTGCAAGTGCCGTCCATCCAGTTCCACATTTGCTTTGGTAATGCGACGACGTAGTGTTTTAAATGCGGTTAGCAAAAGCAGCGTGTTGCCCAGATAGTACCAGGTTTTGTATTCAAATTCAATGAACGACGAAGAGCCCAGCGATAGAGTTCGTATGGCAAAGCAGAGTAGCAGTGGCACCGGCAACGGAAGGGAAAGCTTGAGGTGTCGCGAGTGTAGAGGCGGTAACAGAATTTTGAGCAGAGCTTGTGCCACATCAATAGTCAGGTAAACAGCGGCAACAATGGGCAACAGCAATAAAAGGCCCTGCAACATGGAGCTGGTCAGCACAAAATCCAACAAATGACTTCCCACATTGAGTGCAATTCCAATTGCCAGCGAGAGCAGCAACTGACCCACTTTTATATGAGACAGTTGCAGTTGCTCTGTTGCTATATCAAGGAATAGCACATTCAATAATATGTGTAAGGAGGTCTGTAACAAAAAGTGCTTGTTAAATAAGGATATCAAAACATTGTTAATATCTTAACACACCGCTGTTGTGAGCGCCAGACCTATGGCTATAAATCCATAATCAAATTTCACTAGCGACTCGGACAGCTGGCCACTTATTTCACGTGCCACACGCAAATAATTTAACTTTGCATTCTCATAGTGCACCTTGCTGGCAGCGCTGCCATCTCCAATTCGCAATGGTTGCAAGAGCTGCTTGTGCAGCAATGTAGCTTCATGATACCACTTGTAATAATCTATAAGTGCAAATATAGTTATTAAATAAATAATTTAAATTTCATATTCATGTGCTCACCACTACGACGCACACTATCGTGCCCAAACTTGACACGGGCCTTGTTGAGCAGATGGTTTGCATTGTAGAAAAATGCATACATCTGATGCTCCAGTGATAATGATTGCAACATCTCGGGTATGAGGCAGCCAATAGACATCGTTGGTATCTCAATTGACAGCAGCAATGCAAGAGTTGGCGTCAAATCAATTTGATTATAACGCTTTGTGCTGGCTCTAAAATAATTAAATGAATTTTTAATTCATGTGCACACAAAGATTGGGTAAATCTTCCTTACGTATACTTGCTGCAGTTGTTGCTATACACATAGAGTGGCACAGTGGTTTCAGCTGGCGTATTGCCACCATGTCCACCGCCATCGGCCATGCCATGATCACCAGTCAGCATAAGTAAATAGTTAGGAACATTCTTTGAAAGGCAAGATTAAAAATTGATTAATATTCAATTGCGTAATAGATATTTTCAAGTAACTCACTTTTCGATCCAATATCTTTTTGACAGCTTCATCCATTTCCTTGAGCTTATGTATAATCCTTGGACTTTCATTTCCCTCAACATGGCCAATGTGATCCAAGCCCAGGTAATGTAATATAAGCAACTTCCAGTCTCTTTTCTCCAGCTCCGCTTCCAGCACCTTGGTAACATTTTTGTCACCCTCATAGAAATCATTGACGTAAAATGAATCATTGTTAGCTGCTATGCGAGTAAATTCGCTGGGAAACAGATGCACCCAAGTGTGATCACCGGCAAAGGAAACGACCGCGTTGCGCTCTTTCAGGCGATGTAGCAGCGAATCCTTAACCTGTTCTGTGTGACCCACATTGAGCGCAATGTCTATAAAGTTGGACAGCGTTCCGGTTGTGATGCTTTTCAACCGTGGCATTGTCACTGTAGGTATGTCCACGTGCAAACTAAGTTTAACACAAGCCCTATTATGGGCCGTAGGCATTGAAGACTCATTGGGAAAGTCATCGCGCAAAGCATCTATCAGGAAAAGTATGAAAGAGTCATAGCCGGCCGGCGGGATCTTCAGACTGTGAAAGGGCAACAAGTTGTAGTTTACTGAACATGTGGCAGAGTTTATGCGTAACTACTGATAAACAACTCACTTTTCGCCATGCAGTGTTGTTGGCCGGTCGATTGGTACGGTATTTTCTTGCTCTGCAACAGTGTATGAAGCCGGAAAGAAGCCAATCAGAAAGAGCAGCGTTCCGCACAAAAAGAATGTTAGCATATATAACGTGTATGAAAGGTGATTTTTTTGGCCCTCCATCGCAAATAAGGTTTATTGAACATTACAGGAGCCTAACTCCGGTCAGTTGCCAGGTAAACAAACACTACTGCGTTCAACAGCGTTGCCAGATGGCGTTGCACATGACAGGTAATATGCGTTGGCAGCCCTGCAATAGACCAGCTGATTTAAAGCTAAAGTGCATTTGTTTATTTTTTTTAATTTATTGCGTGAAAACTGCATGCAAAATGGAAACCTGTGGCTTTATCATGAGCACAGCTGGAGAATTTGAAAGTTACTTAATGCGGTGTTCGTATTGCCTGCTAGACATAGAGATCGAGAAGTGGCAGGAATTCGTGCAGCACTTTCAAAATACGCACGCTGTGATCAGTAAATATATTCCAATAGAACAAGTCGCTGTGGATGGAGACAGTGCTATGGATGCAAATCTAGAGGAGCCAATTGAAGAGGTTACAAAAGTTAATGCAATAACAGAAGAAGGCTTTGATAGAGCCCCCTCATCTATGTCGGATTCAAGTTTGAGTGAAAATGAAACAGCTGAATCTTTAGAATCCAGCGCGCAGTCAGCAGATGAAGAGGTTCAGGAAGCGGCATCGCATTCGCCAACATATAATGTAATTAGATTGGTTTCGTAGTGTTAAATATTTATTTACAGTAACTTATTTTCTTTTAAAAGTTTAATCCATCATTCTTCCGACGAGATCCGCGCACTTTGCAGTTTATAGAGGCTTATAAAAGTCAGCCCTGCCTATGGAATCCTGGCTGTAGCAAATATAAAGACTCAACTGCTTGTAAGGTCGCATATGAAAAGATTAACATTGAATTGGAATCAAAGATATCTGTTGTATTCTCAGAGCGTACTTTAAAAGCAGCCATTAAAAAGATCCATAGTCAATATAGTAAAGTAAAAAAGCATGTTAATAATGGCAATCTTAAACCAAATTCAATTGCCTTTAATCATTACACAAGCTGTGATTTCCTAGAATCGTGTCAAGATCAAACGCACTTACTTCAAGATCAAACGCAGTTGAAGAAAAGCTCAACAATTCAGGTAATGTCGAATAATAACGTTGGTTAACAATAACTATAAATATCTAAACTTGCAGCTGAACTTTTGTAAAAGGAATAAGATTACCACAGACTTCATACAGCTCTATGAGAACCGTCCACAGCTTTACGACACGAAACACGAAGATTTTTCAAACATGATTTCACGCAAGCAAACTTATGAAGAAATGGCAACAAAAACTTTCGTTTCACATGACGAAGATGTTAGCAGCGATGATATATACCTCGCCATTCAATGCCTTCGCCGGTGGTACTACAAAAGTGCCAAGAATACGGACAATGAGTCGGAACAGTTTTATGTAAATGCCTGCGAATTTTTGCCACCCAAGACGTTCAAGCAAAAGTTGACCTGTTACCTCTGTCAGCAAGAAGCGTTCTCTGAACATGTGCTTCAGGCGCACATGTTCAAGGTTCATAACATTGGGGAGCTACCTTTCAAGTGTACCTTGTGTGAGCGAAGCTTTATGGGACGGGCCGAGTTAGCGACCCATATGCAACGTGTTCATATTGGAAAGACGCACAAGTGCAATTACTGTGATAGGTCTTTTGCGGTAAATGCGGATCTTCGTTTACACATACGCACCCACACCGGTAAAAATAACGTTCTGTGCGAGCAGTGCGGCAAGGGATTTAGACTGAAATCACAAATGAAACAGCATGTTACTGCAATACACACAAAGATCAGAGCATTTAAGTGCACAATGTGCCCAAAGGATTTTTTGAAAAAGGCCGATTTATCGGATCACATTAAGAGCCACCTAAACATACGAGACAAGATATGCACAACATGCGGCAAAGGATTTACAAGTTGCCATTCACTGATTAGACACCGGCAAATACACTCTGAAGTTAAAAAATTTGTATGTAAACTTTGTGATGCAAAATTCTCACAATTTGTTGGTCTCAATTCGCATATGAAACGTACTCACAACATTGTACGTGACAATGCACAACAAAATACGCAGACTTCAGTGTCAGAGCAAACAATAAGTTAGTTAATAATCTTACAGTGTTAAAATCCTGATCCATTGTAAATAGTAATCGTGTGCCTGGAGCCATCACTGCAGAAATAAACTGAACTTCCCAGACTTGAGTCGCACCACAAATAACAAACTTTGATTTCTACTTAAGATAGGGCCAACAAAACCAACATAATGAGCTTAGCTTGATGTAAAGACCTTGACATTGCTAAATAATTTTGTACCACGGTAATTAAGATAATTTTAATGAACAAGATATTTAAAAAAAATTTTTCTTTTTAAACTCCAGCGAGTTACAGTCCTTGTTATCGAAAAATATCGATAAGAAATCGGTGAATTTTTTACATTGCACAGCACTACTCTTACAGAAGCAGCTGTGCTCAAAGTCTGAACTCCATTATGTAGCACACAAGACTCGCGATAAACAAAGTTGTTAATTTTTGTGGCAATCTAAAATTTCTTAAAATGGAAATATGCGCCAGCGTATTAACCAATACAGACTACACTCAGTTTTACTTGAAGTGCATGTACTGTTCAATCGAAAATGAGCTCAAAGATTGGGAACAGTTCGTGCTGCACTCGCGTAGTGCACATCTTTTTAGTGATGCGGATGAAGAAAGTGAACACAGTGATATGCAATTAGCATATTCCCGAGATGAGAACTTTGATGCTTATATTACCGACAGCAGCATTAAAGAAGAGTACGAAGATTTTCCCGACGACGATATTAAGTTTGAAGTAATCAACATATACTTAGAATTTTTCCATGTTTAATTTGCCATTATCCGCTTTACAGAATCCTAATGAGTTTATGGAATCTATGGAAGCAGTAGCTGTGCAAGCACCAAGTGGATCAGAAGCATATGCATCTTCAACTTTAAATGATATGTACGTCATATTAGAGAATGGTCAACCAGACATTTCTGGCGATGAGAGTGAAAGTCGGGAGATGCAGACATTCTCTGAGGTAATTAACGAATAAACTGTTTGTAAACAATAACTAAATGTGAAATATTAGGATCATAATATGACAGATGAGGGTGACCACATTGACGAGGAATCGACCAGTTCTAGTGACTCTGATGAAGAACTGGAGGCGACCCAACCAAAACGCAGTCGAACTTTCGCAAAGCCACTTAAGCGCAAGGTAAGAAATATAGAATGTTAACTAATTTAATATTTTATTTAAATAAACATTTTCAATTTTAGCTAAAAGTTTCATTTATACGTCAAAATCCACGTGTGCTACATTTTATTGAAGAAATCAGGAACCATCCATGCTTGTGGAATCCAAACGATTTAAAATTTGGCGATAAGGACTCTGTACATGAGGCCTATAATTCATTAATTGAAGTTATGGATAAAAAAGCCGATGTAATTTTTACGCAACCCGAATTGCAGAAATCCTTACACCAACTGTTTCGACAATACACTTTAGCTAGTCAAAAGGAACATCTGACTGGAGTGGCCCAACGTTATTTCCAAAAATGTAAATTCCTTTCGGTTATAAACCCCTCCCATTCACAAAGTGACGACGAAGAAGACGATGACTATGCTAAAACGGATATAATACAGGTAAACAAAAACATTGCAACTGCAAAAATCAACACTTCATATTTCTAACGTTTTTTTCTTGTTATAGTTGAATTTTAATGAGATCAACGATATGACTTCTACGTTCATTGAGAAATTTGAACACTTTCCCGAGCTGTATGATAGCTCTGCAAAAGATTTCAAGTCCCTAGAAGCACGTACACAGGCATACAATCATATAGCGAAGTTGCTGGCACCAAACATACGAGTCAACGAAACTGAAGTTCATTTAGCAGTCATGAGATTGCGTAAATGGGTCTGTATGACACTGCGACGCGTTAAGTCGAAGGAACTGCGTCGCTCCTGCTCAAAGTCTGAACTTCATTATCTAGCACAGTGCAGCTTTTTGCCGCCAAAATCAGAGGGATTTGTGATCAAATGCGAAATATGTGATAAGCGATTCTTCATTGACTATAGTCTCCGCACGCATATGGTCAAGGTACATAACGTGGGCGAACTACCGTATTTGTGCTCCCAATGTCCGCGTCGGTTCGAGAAGCATCACGACATGGAACGCCACAACTTGCGGCAGCACTGTGAAAAGTTGCTAAAGTGTAAATTTTGTGAAAGCTCATTTTCCTTGAAGGCAGACCTAAAGGTTCACACACGCGTTCATACTGGCGAAAAGCCGTTTGTGTGCGAGCTGTGCGGAAAATCATTTCGGCTAAAACTGTTACTGGATTATCACATAAATGGCTTTCATTTGAATCTGCGGCCTTTTAAATGTGATATATGCCCTAATACATATCGAAAACGAGTTCAATTGAAAAATCATATGAAAGGTCATTTAAATATTAAAGACAAAAAGTGCGAAGATTGTGGAGCAGCATTCACTTGTCCAACAAGCCTTTCCAGACATCGAAGGGTATGCTCATCGAAACACAAAAACGAAACTTAAATTTTATAATTTCATTTCTGTATGCTATTTATATATATTTATTTTTTTATTTAAAAAAATAAAATTAAAAGAAATTTATTTTGCGCGCCTATAAAATGTATTCCTTTCTTGATGCTGCTGTTCAACACTGTGAACCAGCTGACAACTATCGATATTTAGCAAATAGATGATTTTCTTTTACCAGCAACAATACAAACTAATTTGTAATTGTTTACTTAAAATCATCAGCCATATTTGAATGTGTTCAATATGGTGATTTGTGGCACAGTTCGAATGTGTAACAATTATAAGGAGTTCGTTATAAGCTGCTCGCACTGCAAAAGCGATTGCGACGTTGTAGTGAGTCTTGAACGATGGGAAGACTTTGTCTTGCACATAAAAAATGTACACAAAGTGAATTCGGATGAGGACAGATGGTCCTGTACAAGCAGCATAGAGATAAAATCAGAACCAATACTAGCTAGTGACACAAGCGAAGGTGAGGAAATTCAAGATGATAACAAGGATTGCCTAGCTGAGGAAGCATTTGTAGATTTGCCTACCGTATCGACGGACGAAGAGGAAGGCGATAACGATAGCGAATATGACAATGATGAAGACGAAGTAAGTACATAAAACTATTGCAATACACTGACTTATTAAGTTTAATTTCCTAAACCAGATGGCAGTTGAGTGCCAAGTTGATGATGATTTCCAAACAGACGCTGACGGAGAAGAAAAAAAATTTACGCCAACAGTTAAAGTAAGTACTTGAAAACAATGGGTTAATGAAACTCAAAGACCTAAAAATGAAAGGTCTTTTTTCATTTGTTTATTTGTTTAGTTTAACCCCACATTTTATCGGCGCAATCCGCGTATTACACAATTCATAGAACTGTACAAGGCAAAACCATGTCTCTGGGATCCCAAAAACTCTGCGTTTAGGGACAAGGAAAAGCGCACAGCTGCCTACGCTTCGTTAGTAGATCAGCTTAAAACAAGTATTAACGTTCATCTCACTCAATACAAGCTGAAGAAATGCATAGCTAGTTTGCATAATCAGTACGCGACCATAAGCCGTCAAAAGCGCACAAAGAAATTAACAAAATTACCTTTGTATTATCACGAAATGTACAGTTTTTTAGGTAAACGAACTGATGTTAATGAAGCGGAAACTGATGATGAAAGTACAGAACTTAGAATTAAGGTAAATATGCGGTTTATTTATTATTTGTAAGAAAATTCTATTATTCTGTAATATTATTCTCTTTGAACAGTTGGTGTTTACTGAACCAAACCAGCTGACAAAGCATTTTATAGAGATGTATTCCAAATTTCCACAATTGTATGATCCGTCGCATAAAGATTTTGCTAATCTTCATGAGCGTAAAAAAGCATACATTGAAATGTCTTATATGCTTGCGAGTGAGATTCCCCTTGAAATCATTTCCCATTACGATGTTTATGATAGTGTTCTCCATCTACGTCAATGGTACTCTAGAAAAATCAAGGGTCTAACGGAAACACAAACGATCGGCTTACTGCAGGCAGAAAAACATTACATTGAAACATGCAAGAGATTTTTGCAAACCACAACATTCCGTCAGAAAATACCCTGTGAAGTGTGTAAAAAGAGCTTCAGCACGGATCATGCACTCCAAGCACACCAATACAGAGCCCATAAGACTGGTGATGGCGGTTGGTTCAAGTGCACTCTCTGCGATAATCATTTCGAGCGACGTTGCCATTTGCAGCAGCATAATCAGCGTGTCCACATGGGCAAAACTTTTAGTTGCGCCTTGTGTGATCGCAGTTTTGCATTTGCCAGTCAACTAAGCAGTCACACACGCACCCACGACGTAGCACACATAGCTAAACCATTTGTTTGTGAATTTTGTGGCAAATCGTTTAAGCAAAAGATTCAAATGAGCAATCATGTGACTGCTGTGCATACCAAAATTCGGGCATTCAAGTGCACAATGTGCCCCAAGGATTTTCTAACCAAACGCGATCTCAAGGATCACATCAAGGCGCACCTAAACATACGCGACAAGGTCTGTGAAATCTGTCAGAAAGCATTTACCAATGCGAATGCTTTGGTCAAACATCGTCACATTCACAAGGAGAAGACGCTGCAGTGCAGCTTGTGCAACACCAGGTTCTCGGAACGCGTTAGTCTGGGTGTGCATATGAAACGCACACATAAAATAATTCGTAATAGTGCAAAAGTCGCAGAAGCAACAGAAACCGCAGTGTATTCGCATACTTTCCCACAAGTTAAAGAGATGTCAAATAAATAAAACAAGCCTAAAAAACTATAATTTAAAAACTGTTTGTATTCTGTACAAAGTACCGTTTGTTTGGCTTTCATTGTTTTACAACACTGCAATAGCAGTGGCAGCCGCTGTGGGAATCAGCTGTTTTTTGTTTTGATTTTTTAGCGAGTCTTACGGCAAACGGTTACGTGCATCGGTTTTTAAGACTATGAGAAGTATTCTGGTTAAACTCTGGCAACAGTGCGATGTACTGCAAAAGCTGCCTAGTACTGTTCTTGCCAATGGTCGGAATTCCAGTCGGAGCAGTCGTCGTTTGTATGCCAGCAATATTAAAGACAATCGAAAACCAAATCCAAGTGAACGTGAAAGACCACACTGCAATGTGGGCACCATTGGGCATGTCGATCATGGCAAAACGACGCTAACGGCGGCAATCACAAAAATACAATCCAATAAAGGCCTGGCCGACTACATGTCCTATGAGCAAATCGATCGAGCGCCCGAGGAGAAAGCACGCGGCATCACCATAAATGCCTGTCACATTGGCTATGCCACAGCGGATCGTACCTATGCTCACACAGACTGTCCTGGGCATGCGGACTACATTAAGGTAAGTCCTTATATAAATTTTTAAGAATTAAACTAATTCATAAAACCTTGCAGAACATGATTTCAGGCGCCTCGCAAATGGATGGCGCTATTCTTGTGGTTGCCGCCACAGACGGACAAATGCCGCAGACCCGCGAACATTTGCTGCTGGCCAAACAGGTTGGCATACAGCGCATTGTGGTGTTCATAAACAAGGCGGATCTTGTCGATCAGGAGGTTCTCGAGCTTGTTGAGATTGAAATGCGCGAAATGTTATCGGACTTTGGTTTCGATGGCGTCAACAGCCCAGTGATTTGTGGCTCTGCATTGCTGGCGCTACGCGATGATCAGTCCCAGTTTGGTGTGCCCGCCATCGAGACGCTGCTGCAGCACTGCGACACATATATACCTACACCCCAACGCGATGTTAAGGCGCCCTTCATACTGCCAATTGACAATGCATTTACAGTGCCTGGACGCGGTACTGTTGTCGTTGGCACTATCAAGCGCGGTACTATTTTGCGCAATGCCGATGCAGATCTCTTGGGCTTCAATCAGAACCTTAAAACTAGTGTCAGTGATATACAAATCTTTCGCAAGAGCGTGCCCCAAGCGCTCGCTGGTGAAAATGTGGGTGCCTTGTTACGTGGCATTAAAATTGCATCTGTTGAGCGCGGTATGTTGTTATGTGCATCTGGCTCAGAGGATATATCCAATCACTTTGAGGGCTCCATGTATTTGTTGTCACGTGCTGAGGGTGGTCGCTCCAAGCCCATGCTGTCCAAGTATATACAGCAGCTATTTAGCATGACATGGAATCAGCCAGCTCGCATTGACATAGGTAAGTTGTTTGTTTAGTTGAATGCGTTTAAAGAGTCAGTACGAGCCGCTTATCATTTTCAGTGCCCAGTGAATCAATGTTAATGCCTGGCGAGCATGGACAGGTGCGAGTCACATTGATGCGTAAGATGGTCATGACGCCCGGTCAAGCGTTCACAATACGCGAGAATGGAGCCACTGTGGCGACGGGCATGATTACCACTCGGTTGTCATCACTCGATCTGCCCAAAAATAAACTATCCAAGGCGCCGGTTAATTGCTAACAGCTTTTATTAGACGCGTACATTTCGTCATTGTACAAATTCTACTGTTTAAATTGATTGTATATGTGTTATGTATTTAATATATATAAATATTTAACATATTTTAACCAAATGCTAACAGTTAAGGTTTTCAATTTCCATTTTTGTTTGCGGGGGATCCATTTTTTGAATCGCTCTAATACATACTACATATAAATTACAAAAAATATGAGAATACATAAATTGAATACATCGAATCGGTATTTGTATACTTATTATCTTAACACTTAAAAGTCTCTGTTTTGCAAACGGCTTTTTTTAAGGCAACAAATCGGCCTTATGTATACATACATTTCTATAACATTAATATGTTTTGTTAAGTAAATTTTGTATATATGTATAAGTTAAGGTACAAGGTTTATCTTTTATTGCAACTTAGGAATGCTTCTTTTTTTTTTGTTGGGAGTTTGACTCCCGGCACATGGTAATATTTATAATTTTTTCTATATTGCATTGGCTGGAAACCTTCTTTTAACATTTAAAGCTACAAGTCAACTAAAACGGCGGGCAAGGCGGATTTACCAAGGTCTGCCAATGTGGATTAATTTAAACTAAACAGGAACTACATTTTGAAAATACATCAACATCATTTAGCTAGGACTCGTATAATACAAAAAAAAAATCACGAAAATATAATTTCGATGACGTCAAATGGCAAACGTTCAATAAATGGTCACACGCCTATAATATTTAGATTTTTGTGAGGAATTCATCGAGATTTAAATGCGACGGTAGCTCAATATCCTCCAGCTTAATGTCACTGTACTTGAACACCACCTTGAAGGGATGTATAAACTCTTGATCCATTGTAAACTCATCGCTCTTCGGCTGTAATAGAATTCATATTGTTTTAATATATATATATATATTGACAGATTAAGATTCAAGTTCAGTTTTACCATTTGGCGTTCATTTAGCTTTTGTGTTAGTTTGTCCAGAAATACGTTGGTTATTTCACTTTCATAGTCATCCAGCTTGTATGATTTCATAACCTTAAGCACCTGAGCAGTATTAAGCGACGTACACAGATCGCAAATTGTTTGGACATCCTCCTCACTCTTGCGAGACTGCAGCAGCTGCGATACTTGATTCAGTGGCGCCAGGGGCAGCAAAACCTCATTAGACTGTGAATTCAAAAAGAATAGATTAATAACTAAAGTTATTAAGAAGTCTTTTGCTCTTGCAACTCACCATTCTCTTATCGCGCACCCAATCCTCAATGCAGCCCAGATTATAACGTATTATCATGCCCGTCTCCCACATGCAGATGTCGCCGCGCAGCATCAAACAATTGAGCGCAACTGCACAGACAAAGTACAACAGTTGGCTAAATATCTGCTCGGCGTAAACACTATCCAGTCCAAAGTGCTGAAATTGCTTGTAAAAAGTTTCCAGCTGACCGATGAGCTGCTTCCATGCTGGAATGTTGCCATGATCTGGTGATGCTAGAGGATCAGTGTTCCTATTGCGCATGCCATGTGGATGTCGAGTGCGCTGAATCTCATCATTGTTTAATATGGCCGGCACAATCTTGGCATCGAGCAATCCCTGTATTTGCATCACGAGCGCTTGATATAGATTCACAATTAGATCGAGTATTACGCGACGGTATTCGAAGAGATTAAAATTCTTTAGTTGCTGTTGATTTTGTTTCTCTGTATTAAATTTCACATATTCCTCAATGTCGCCGTATTGCTTTAATAAATTCAGTAGCCTGTAAATAAAATAGAAGTTTTAGCAAAATATTCGTGAAGAGCTTTTAAATGCAACTTACGTGATTGAGTTGACCAACCAAATGACGCGATTTTCAATTGGATGCGGTGTTCTATGCATTTTCTTAATTTGCATTACAAATTTACTGAGCAGCTCGCGCACGTCCTCATCAGCGTTGGTTAGATCAGTATAGCTGCAAAACAGTTTAAAGCAGATTAGTTAAGTTTCTTCCTTTTCTTCGCGAATCTCTTACCGTATGCACATAAAGATGAGATAGGCTGGAAAGCCGGGCAGTAGACCGACCACAGTGCGCGGCGTTAGGCTGCTTAGCAGACGTTGCAAGATTTTATCCAGATCACTGTTGTGGAACTTCATCAAACCTAGCGGATTTTGAGACTTTTGTTTGGTTACATTGGCTCCCACATCGTTGCTACTGCTGTTGCCCTTGTTGCGTATCATTTCTTCCTCTAGCTTGTGCTCCAGCTTGCCGCCATCCTGCCTGTAGGCCTTAAGTTTGGCATTGGCCAGCTTGAGCTCATCCTGAACCAGCAGATATTGTGTTATGGCCTTCTTTAGCTCCAGTCGCAAATAGCGATCGTTTTGTTTAAGTGTGTCCACACTTGCCTGATCGAACTCATCGATGCTCTTGAAGAGCACCTCTTGCATTTCGTCCTTCTCACCATTGAGTCTCTCGATGGACTGTGTCATTTCTATCAACTTGCTGTTGTGCTCGTCAGTAATTGCCTTTAACTCCGACTCCAGCTGCCTGTTGACCAGCTTCTGTGATTGAAATGCCTCCATTAGCTCATGCACATTGCTGGCAACTAAACTCTCTGGCTCAATCGAGCGCAGCGATTGGCTTTGTTGCAATAGAACCGCCTTTAATTGAATGCATTCCTCGCGACGTCTACGCACCTCCTCCTGCAGTGCGGCATGTTGTGCTAAAAATACATACACCAAGGGAGAGAAGGAAGGAAAAGGAATGGAGGCCATAAATGTAAAAACTGAATAAGAACGCCCCAATTACGATTTTTACCATTGAGCTCGTTGATCTCAACACCGTGCTTAATGCTCGTGCGCAGCTGATCGTAGTCGCTGCGTAGCTTCTCGTTCTCTACCTCAAGCTCGGAGACGCTGTTTGGCAAGTGTGTGTGGCAAATAATATACATAATATACATAATTGTAATTAGACTACCGCTAACTGTTTGTGTGTTTTGTTGTATTTCAAATAATATTTGTTTAAAAGTTGCCAAAATGCTTGATGCTTACCGGAATGAGTCCTCAGTGGGCTTATTGCGACTTGCCAACTTGACATACTGTTCCTGCAGGCTCCTGTGCTTTTGCTTCTCCTCCTCGAGTATGGAGCGCAGCTTCACAACAATGCTAGTGCTATCAAAGAATGAATCTAATGGAAAACAACCACAATTACATTTTGGTTTAAATCAAAGATAATGCCATCACATCGAATTTACCGTTCTTGCTCATCAAATCCGGCGACCTGTTAATGTCCAGAGTATTTCTTGCAGAACTGTAGCCAATGTCATCCTCGTTCTGACTGGAGGCATTGCTGGCAGACCGTGTATGACGCATGCCATAGCCGCCAATGCCATTGTGCTGTTGTTGCTGAAAGCGACTCAGTTCCTCCTTGAGTGAATAGTTCTCGTTCTCAATTACCTCCTTGTCCTTGATGGCACGCTGATACGCTTCATTCAGCTCCATTGTTTCAATTTCGGCTAGCATGCGCTCCTCCCGGTCGCGTTGACTGCCCTGAGCACTTTTTGCCATTTCAATCATTGAGCTGACTTGCATGCGCAACTCCTCATTTTCCATACCCCACTGTTGCTTCTGTTGGTCCCAAATCTCTTGCGTGTGTCCATTCTCCTCGAGCAGTTGCATTTTCTCATCGCGCTCTGCTTCTAATTGCTTGTTAAGGGCTTGAATCAGTTTATCCTTATCCACACAGGCGGCCTTCATTATCTTGAACTCTTGCTCCACGCTTTTTTTCATTTCTAGTTTCATTCTACGGCACAAAGGAAAGCGTTAATTCAACATAGAAACCTTAACTATACATAAATACTGACTTCAACACGCTTATCTCGCTGGTCTTATGCTTTAGATTGCTGTTGTCCCGATTTAGCTCATCAATACGCTGCTGCATCGAAATGATCTTGTTCTCCAGGCCCATATACTTGTTCGTCATATGTGTTATGGTCTTAGCCTCCGCCTTCATACGCTTGAACTTGCGACGCGCCAAGAACCTTCGCACAGCCGACTGGCAAATGATGATACTACGTCGGCGCTTCTGGTAGGCGCGGCGTGCCAGCACACCGCGCACAAAGCGCTGTATCTGCACGGCCCGATAGTGATCTCGCATGGCATAGAATCTATTGCGCGCTAGCATGCCACGCGCATATTGTTGTATGCCAGCGACCGAGTGGCACAAGCGTAAATAGCGACGCCGACATACCCAGCCACGTGCATACTTGGACAGGATTAAAGCGGCGCGTGCTTCTCGTAATTTCTGGGCACGCAGTCGAGCCAAATAGCCGCGTGCATACCGCTGTATGCCATAGACAATGGCCTGAAGTTTGAGGTAGCGGCGGCGCTTGATGAAGCGTCGCACCACCGACTGCACAATGGTGATGTACTTCTTTCGAAGATTGGCGCGTACCTGCTCCAGAAAAGCGACCTGTCCGGCTCTAAAGAAGATCTGCGTATTGCCAAAACGATACTTGTCCTCGTCCGGTATCCACTTGACTACAATATTGCGGCAGGATTGCTTCATGTCGTTCTTATCGACTTGATTGCGATTCGCTAACAATTGATATCGCATATAGAAATCGTGATATTGCCAGCGCGATGGAAAACCTGCCGCAGAAATGCGCACAGTTTCCAGTACGCCACATGCGCGCAACTGCTGAACAATCTTGGCCGTTTCCCACTTAAAAGCGATCTTGTCATCATTGGGCTGAAAAAAAATTGTTTAATGGTTTTTTTTTTAAATTTTTATTTAGCTTTATATTTACTTACTTTAATGCACCGCACATAATGCGGTGTGGTTGCATGCAACGTTGAGATCAAAGAAGCCAAACTCTCCTGGAACTGTGAGCCGACAGTTTTCTTGTGCTGTTTCGATGGCACAACCTAAGGCAAATAAGAGCAAAGCAACATAAAATATATAATGCACAGTAGGAAAAAATAAACATAAAGAAAAGTTCATTAGAAGATATAAGGAAACTAACTCTTCGACGCGTCTCATTGAGTTGCTGTTGCATCCAGATTGGCGATGTGAACATTGGACATTGGACAGTGAACAGTGAACAGTGAATGGTGGACAAGCGTATGAAAATACAAATTAGCAATACAAATATTACACAAGGAGCTCAACTAAGTAGCAGTTTGTAAGACAGCTCACAAACCTGTTTACGATTCGCGCTAATCACGACGCGACCACCTAACGTTGTCGTATTCTTATTGGCATCCGTGCTGAGTGTGTCTACCTCTTCGAGGATCATGACTTGTTTGCATAGCAACATATTGGACTGTGCCATCACATTGGTCAACTCCTTCGAGACCGTATCACGATTCTTTTCCAAAAATCCATTCACATCATACTCCACCGTGTCCGAAAAGTGCTTAATAAAGAAACCTAGAAATAAACAAATTTTTAATCATTATCTGAATAATATGTGCACTGTACCCACTTGTGGTGCCAAATCGTGGTTTTTCAAAATGCGGGTATTTGGAACACTTTTCAACTAGTTTGCCGGCCCAGTTCTCATCGGAACCCTTTGGCATCTACAAAACAAAAAAACATTAGGATAAACAATAGAATAACGATAACAAATTAATTGTTACTAACTCTGCACTCTTCGTCGAGCAGATCGAGCACACCAAGGCGGGTCTCAATTAGATCAATGCAGGGCTGATTGTCATAGAAATCGATCATGGTCCAAGTGATGCCTTCCTTGAGATATTCCTCCTGTTCAAGCTTGAAAACGTGCTGATTGAATTGCTGCTGGAGCTTTTCGTTCGCATAGTTTATGCAAAACTGTTCAAACGAGTTCACCTCGAACGTTTCGAAGCCGTAGATATCGAGCACGCCAATGAAGCTGCACTGTTTGCTACCATTATATAGACTCTTATTCAGTACACCAACAATATACTGAAAAAGTTTCGCATAGATATGCTTGGCCAATGCATCGCGAGCGGCCATTGCCATCTCGATATTGTTAGGTATCAGTACATATTCATTAACCGACTCTATCTTACGCATCAATAGCCAGCGTCGCAAATCATCAGCATTGATCTTCAACAGATCTCCAGTAACTTGCAGATGCAAATCATTTTGCTGAAAGTAAATAGATACTTAGATGAACAATCAAGTCGATTGGAATTGCATTTCATTTACAAATATATCACAAGAATCTGTGTCTTCTTCATCGCTGCCATCCTTGTACTTTTTGGACACCTCAACGTTGCCCAAATGCAGAATGCCAGCAAGTATTTTCACTATATCCGCAATTTGCGTTATGGAGAAACCCAAAACAGTCATTGCCTGCACTGTTTCATTGAACTGATCCGAGTCGGAGACACGTTCAATATCGGGTGCGCCACCCATGTTCAAAAACTGATAGCTATCCTGATGATCTGCAAGTGCACAAGCAAAATGTTAATTAGTCAAGATTCTTTTTTTTTTTATAAGCTTAAATATTTACCGAGCACTAGTTCGGGATATTTGGCACGCGCCGCGCACAACTGATAGAAGATGTGATAGTTACGTTCTCCTTGCGCCTGGTAGACGACACGAGACTTCTCCAACAGATATGTGTGCATTGTAGCACCTTGCAGATACATTACACCCATTTGGTTGGTGAACAGCAGCTTGGTGAACTTGCCAAAACGCGAGCTATTGTCGTTGCGTGTGGTCTTGGCATTGCCAAAGGCCTCCATGATCGGTGAAGATGCCAGCACCTTGCGCTCGACCTGTGTCTCCGACTCGGATCCGCCAACGGCAGCAAAATAACGCATCGCATACTTTGCCGAAACGGTTTTGCCCGCGCCGGATTCACCGCTAACAATGATGCTAAGATTACAATTCTCACGCTCCAGTTTTGTATAGGCCTCCTCCGATAGCGCGAAGATATGCGGCTCCAGATCGCCCATGGCATGGCCACGATACGCGCGTATAATGTTTGGCCCATAAAGCGGCAGATCCGCATAGGGATTGAAGGCCACCAGTATAATGCCACAATAGGTGTAAATAATTTGACGCTCACAGAAACGAACGCGAAGATTATAAAGTACGCCCGGTTCGTGTAGATACGACAAGGTGGTCAAATCGTTTTGACCCACTAGAATGGCAGGATTACGCAGCGGCGGCAAATCACTGCCATCCTGCTTGAGTTTAATCTCTTTTAAGGCACCCGATTCGGTTTGGATTTTCAAAAAGCCGTCACCCTTGCGATAGCTGTCCTCCAATGTGGCGCTCTCCCACACCTCTTCCGCATGGGGTATCCAAATCTTGGAACCCTATGAATAACACACAAAAATAAAACAAGTTGTTAATGAAATTCATAAACATGACCTGCGACAAGTTGTCTACGTTTGTGTGTACGAATGGGAAAGCAGCTTGAGCCGCATAAAGCTCGGCGCTTGTCGTAAGCCGCAAAGCACATTCGCACACACAAACACACACCTTAATATAAATACACACGCTAATATATATAGAAACATGACATCTTAATTGAAGCCAACGCAAATAAGACAAAAAAAAAAGCGACACGCTTATCAGCGCGAAAGTTCTGATAAGAAAGTGATTCATTTCTAATATGTATGTTTTGGTTGCTCGTTAAAAATGCACCATGACTCTGCCATGACATCAATAACCAAGCCTCGGGACTGCTTGTAACAAATCAAAGACATGCAAAAATGAAATTGGCGCACAAACACACACACACACACACATACATACGTAAACACACAGAGTGCACGTTGTTATTGTTATTATGTATGGGTTTTTATAAGCCCCCATTCTTAACACTATTGGTCGACGACAGCGACAGCGCACAGCAATTGCCAACAATGCACTTGTGGGGCATCAATATATAATATGTGTAATGTACCTTTGCGTATAACATCTCTTCGCTTGACATGATTACAGCGTGATGTTTTGCTTCCCAAGTAATCCAAGTACAGCTCTATCTCACTTAATGCACCCCACCGCTACTCCAAACACCAGCAGTGATGAGTTTGATATGCGCATAAAACTCGTTAGTTTTGCCTCTTCAATTTCAATTGAATGTGGGTTAAACCCTTTTTTGCCCTTTTTTCTCTTGGAGTCGTTTGATCTGACTTGTTGTCGTTTACTTTTTTTTTATAATTTTTTTGTATTTAGAGTGTCATTTTCGAGAAATTGAAATTTTACTTTAGAAATTGAATTTAAACTAATTAAACATAAATTTTTACAACATTGGTAATTTTGAAGACACCTAATAACCAAAAACAGTTCGCCTCGTCGCCGTCTCTAAACTGATTTGACTGACGTAGAATGTTGTGTTGCCAATAGAGCAGGGTTGTCACAGCACATCAAAGTTCTGGCCAAAATGAGCAGTGAGGCAAATGCAGATGCATTTATTACAGGATGACTGTTGGTATGTTTTATAATGCTTATAATAATTAATTAATGGTATTTTGATAGTATTATATTTCACATAATTCGAATTTGAGGCTTTCGCGGCAAGAAAGGCAATACGATTTACAGCACTGTATTTGTCTCGGCAACCATTTACCAGCACTGCACGTCTGCGTCGCAGCTGCATCTGTCAATATTTCCCGCGCAAAGCCAGAACAGCGCGTTGTCTTATTAACTCTTCAACAATATACAATTGCTGCAGTTTGTTGTGAAAAGCATAAAACGGATTGATAAAACGCACAAAATATGTCAAGCCCCGCACGTTCACCTAATGTCGGTTCTGTAACACCGAAACAAGGAACGCGCACGCCCACAAGAAGTATGTAATTTCTTTGAGATTGGGCTAACAAAATAATCATATACATGTTTGCAAATAGGAATTACTGCACAGGATGTGGATACGCCAATGCGTATGGGACCCGGCCGGCTGCCTGTTAGGCCCTCCGATAACATTAGTCTGCCGCCCACGTCGCCGGCAAATATTAGTCTGCCTGCCACAAGTCCTGCGCGCGGTCTTGGTGGCATGAGTGAGATTGATTTAAGTTCGCCTCTTAACTATGGCACGCCCAGCTCTATGGGTTCTATACGCACACCGCGTTCGGGCATACGTGGAACTCCATTGCGTGCGCGCCCAGATATTCGCACGGATAAGCGCATCCGTCAAGTGGCCATTGGAGGCACCTCGGGCGTATGTATCTAAAATAGTTTTATCACTTTATCTATTTACTAACCTACTCCTGACAGCTGGAACCTATTGCTGAAAAAGGTTCAGAGACGGATCCTGTGTCCGAATCCTCACAAGCACCGCAGCTGGTTGTTTGGGGCACCAATGTGGTTGTGAGCCAGTGCAAGTCCAAATTTAAGTCATTTATTATGCGCTTTATCGATCCAAGTGCCGAGCAGGATGAGATATCTGAAAACATTGATGTTAATCAGCCATTGTATTTGCAAAAGCTGGAAGAGATTCACACATTAGAGGAGCCCTATTTAAATCTTAACTGTGCTCATTTGAAAACCTTCGATCAGGATTTGTATCGTCAGTTGATATGCTACCCACAGGAAGTAATTCCCGGCTTTGATATGGCCATTAATGAGATGTTCTTTGAGCGTTATCCAGCCGCTTTGCTCGAGCATCAGATTCAAGTGCGTCCATTTAATGCTGACAAGACGCGTAATATGCGCTCTTTAAATCCTGAAGACATGGATCAGCTAATCAGTATAAGTGGCATGGTTATTCGCTCATCGAACGTCATTCCCGAAATGCGCGAAGCGTTCTTTATGTGCAATATCTGCTCCTTCTGCACAACCGTCGAAGTGGATCGCGGCCGTATTTCGCAACCAACGCTGTGCACCAACTGTAACACTAATCATTGCTTCCGTATCATACACAATCGTAGTGAGTTTTCGGACAAACAGCTAATCAAGCTGCAGGAGTCACCGGATGACATGGCCGCTGGCCAGACGCCACACAATGTTCTGTTGTATGCCCATAATGATCTTGTGGACAAAGTGCAGCCAGGCGATCGCATTACTGTCACTGGCATCTATCGTGCCACGCCTTTTAGAGGCAAGGGATTAAATGTAAAGAGTGTGTATAAGACGCATATCGATGTAGTCCACTTCCGTAAGGTAGATAACAAGCGATTATACGAGGAGGAAGAGGGGTAAGCAATAACTTCTAGTCTATACCTATTAAACTCTTAATGTATTTTATTTGCATTTGCAGCAAGGATCACATTTTCCCACCGGAACGCATTGAGCTGCTGCAGTTGCTGTCAAAGAAACCCGATATCTATGATCGCCTGGCACGTGCCATTGCGCCCTCGATTTATGAAAATGATGACATAAAGAAGGGTATTTTATTGCAACTCTTTGGTGGAACCAAAAAGACACACGCTGCTCTAGGTCGCCAACACTTTAGATCTGAGATTCATCTGTTGCTTTGCGGTGATCCCGGCACATCCAAATCACAAATGCTGCAGTACGTCTACAATTTAGTGCCTCGTTCGCAGTACACTTCAGGCCGTGGCTCATCTGCTGTAGGTTTGACCGCCTATGTGACCAAGGATCCAGAGACACGTCAACTAGTCTTGCAAACGTAAGTTATTTAATTGCTCAAAATCTTTCGAGTCGTATCACAAATGTTTATATTTATATATTTAGTGGCGCTCTTGTGCTGGCAGATAATGGCGTTTGCTGCATTGATGAGTTTGACAAAATGAACGATTCTACGCGCAGTGTTCTGCACGAGGTAATGGAGCAGCAGACCCTCAGCATTGCCAAGGCAGGAATCATTTGCCAACTGAATGCTCGCACTTCTATACTGGCAGCAGCCAATCCCGCCGAGTCGCAATGGAATAAGCGCAAAAATATTATCGACAATGTACAGTTGCCACATACGCTGTTGTCGCGATTTGATTTGATTTTCCTGGTTCTGGATCCACAGGATGAGCTGTTCGATAAGCGTTTGGCCAGCCATTTGGTATCTCTCTACTATGTGACACGCCACGAAGAGGAAGACACTATGTTTGTAAGATATAATGGATTACAAATTTATTGCATGTGTATTCTAATACTCATTATTATCTTTGCCTTGTAGGATATGAGCGTGTTGCGTGACTACATTGCCTATGCTCGGGAGCATCTCTCGCCGACACTGTCGGATGAGGCTCAACAGCGCCTGATTCAGGCGTATGTGGATATGCGGAAGGTGGGCGCCGGTCGTGGTCAAATTTCGGCCTATCCCCGTCAGCTGGAAAGCCTCATACGTCTGTCGGAGGCACATGCCAAAGTGCGACTCAGCAATGCGGTTGAGTTGCTGGATGTTGAGGAAGCTTGGCGTCTACACCGAGAAGCTCTAAAGCAGTCGGCTACAGATCCGCTATCGGGTAAAATCGATGTTGGCATTCTGACCACCGGTTTGTCCACAGCTGCTCGCAAAAAACGTGCCGATCTGGTGGCTGCCATCAAAGAAAATCTCAAAAAGAAGGGCAAGGTACCCACGGTGCCATACCAGAAACTATTTAAGGAGATCAAGGAGGGCTCTCAAATTGTAAGTTATTGTGTTTGTTTTTTTATCTTATTTAAACTTATTTGTCTTTTATTATAGCTTATTACACGTGAACAGTTTGAGGATGCTCTGAAAGAGGTTCAAGATGAAGGCGCCATAGTTGTTATGGGCAAAAACACCATACGCATTTGTTAATTTTCGTTACAGCATAACAGTCTAAATACATCATTCATTCCTAGAATTACGCAATAAAGTTTTTCAATAAAGATCTGGTATTAAATATTAATAAAATTACAAACCTCTAACCAAACTTACCAGCAGCTCTCTAAAACAATTCACGATTTATATTTTTGATGATAATATGGGGTTTTTAGTGTACGGTTATAGTTTTAATTTAAGACCTTATATATGATTCTACATCGTTAGGATAAGGAGAAAAACCAATACTGAAACCAAACATACTAAATCAACTAATAGAGATGAAATTAAATATTACCGCCAGAAAAAAAAGAATTTCCGATAAATTAAGGTTGCCCGCCAATAGTTTCAATGCAAGCTAAATATAAGTGTTACCGCTCTCAAAAATTAAAAAATACTTAATGCCCGCATGTATGTTGACAACTCTATTATTACCGCACTCGCTCTATTGAGCGAGACAACAAGCGAACCATTAATAAGCAGGCATAAGCACGGCATAATAATAAATGCTTTGTTTTTCAAGCCCTGCTGCGAGTGTAGTAAAGATTGGATTGTACGAGCGCGGAGGGCTGTTGCGTCACCACACACAAACACCACATCCCATCCCCCCCCACAATCAGTTCACACGGCAGTCAAGGAGATCAGCTGACAACGGCGCCTGCACCAACAGCACCACCAAACACAGTATCAGTAGAAGCAGCCGCAGCAACAGCAGCTCCATCGCTTAATCATGGCTTCATCGTCAGCGGGAACATTGGAGGGAACACTGAGCAAGTGGACGAATGTGATGAAAGGCTGGCAGTATCGCTTCTTTGTCCTGGACGAGAATGCGGGCCTGCTATCTTACTATACGGTAAGTGATCAACACTACTCACTCTGAGTGTGCGTGTGTGTTTCCCTGATAAGTGATGGAAAACGGTTATTTTTATCTACTTAAACTGGTGAAGCTTTAATAGTTATCTTATCTGCCAGGCAAAAGCAATCAGCATCGCTTCAACCATAGGCCGACAATTAATCAAATTTCAACACATATGTATGAATCTTTATTTTTCATAGTACATTCGTATGTATGTACATATGTATGTAAAAGTATATGTATGTACATAAAGTGGACGCTCGCAAATTATGCTATTGTTTGTTTGTTTTGTTCTATCAGATTTAAGAATAATTACAAATTGAAAGCGAGTGGATCCAAAGCGTTCTCAAATTTTTGAAAATATGTGTTTGCTATAACTTTATTTTCCTAATTTCATTATTTTTGATTTGACTTTAGCTTGAAGTAGTTTTGCTGCGCTCAGGAGTATTATAAGACTTAGTATAGAAATCGTAGAATCCATAAAACATTAACACAATTACAAATATAAAATATATGAATACCCTCGGATCCACACCGCAAGTACACGACACAATGGTTGCATGGATTAAAATAAACGTAAACTGCACCATTTGCATCATAGTAATCGACTTTTTCACTGGCCTCAGAGCACGCACAATGCTCTTATCTGCGACAGCGGCAATAAGATAATATGAATACATAATGATATGTATGACGGAGTTAATAAATATGGGAAATAGCGCATCATAGCCTGTGAACGAAAAAGAGTATAAATATTCCTCCTAATTTACAATAACAATAACAATAACAATAACAACTACATACCACTTTTGTCATTGTAATTAATTAGCACAAACATAAGCGTTAATGTGGTTATGTGATGAAAAACGTGCAATTTGGTGACTTGATTTTGCTTTTGGCGTAGCACAAATATCACTGTTTCCATTAGCTCCGAGAGCTTAAGCCAGAAGAGGAAATATGCCAAATTAAAATGACGCCTTAAGCGTGTCGGTGTCTCCTCCAAAATGCTGCATCTCCAAAAGAATATAATATTGTTCTCAGTAATTTGCAGAATCTGTAACACATAATCAGGATTTTCAATAATTCAAAATATGCTATTACTATTTGATTTTTATTCTTACCTCAAAGACAACATATATGCATGAAATGACCTGCACAATATTATGGACTATGATCAGCTTTTTCAGTTCAAACGGCTTACGAAATAGCATGAAACTTTGAAAAAAAAAGAAGAGAAATTTCAATTGTATTCGTTGTGTTTTTTTAAGCACCCAGCAACACGAAAATAAGTCAATTGAATTGGTAATTTTTTGTATGTGCAAAGGACTTTGTACTTGGACTAAACTAAATTTCCAAGCGATTCAGTTTAATACTTACCCTGGTCCCACTTCGGTGACAAAATGAAAATATATCCAAAGAACCGTTAACATAAACCAGGGAGACGCCATAATCGCTGGATGAGTGATCTTAAAATCTAATGCAACCCAAAAAAAAGTAAAAAATGATTACAAACAGATTGAGAAAAACAGGAAAAATGAAAATGTTTCAATCTCTCACTTGTTTCACTTATATCCATGTCCATATTGATTTATTCCTAGATAGTCCTGCTGACTATAAATATTTTTACAATGTATATGTTTGGGTACGGATTTTAGGAAAGGCAAAATTTTGCGTTCCAACGCGACCGACTTATCGTTGATGTATGAGCTATGGCCAATGTTCGCATTGAGTTTAATCGAACTGCATTAATTTATGCAAAAATTAACTCATTTGAAATTTTATCGTCTGCTTAAAACGTCACACAAAAAGCAGACGCATTGCTATTTGCGTAGTTGGTTTTAACAATTTTTGTTTTTTCTATTATTTTCAGTCCAAGGAAAAGATGATGAAGGGCGTGCGACGTGGCTGTGTCCGCTTAAAGGATGCCCTTATTGGCATTGATGATCAGGAGGAGAATACATTTACCATTACTGTGGATCACAAAACCTTTCACTTTCAGGCACGTAAAGTTGGTTTTGAATTAAACGATTAAACGGTTTGACTTCAACCCTATTGTATAAAGCTAATATACCCGTAATCTAAAATAATACTTATATACCGTATATGCGGAACTTACCATTTCGGATAAAATTCTTTTGTATTAATGCATTCTTTATGCTGACGACAAAACTTTTGAACCCTTAAGTCACACTTTTATGCTTTAAATCTAATACGCACTGATCGTAATTTATGCAAACACATGTATTTACCATCCACTTTCAGTACGGATATAATTAAATACGCACAAAACGTGTAACAATGTTACTATGCACCCTTGAACAGAATATGCAAATAATTTCGATTACAAAAGCGATCTGCGTCATTAGTATAAACTTAATCCAAAGAATGCAAGGGTATCAAGTCCTCGGCCATCCGAACATAATGATTCCACATTAAATATTTCTTTTATTTTTATTTTTTTTCGAAACATTTCACTGATTTTGTGTATTGTTTCTGTTTCTCTGATTTGGCGCCGCTGTTCAACTTTATAACGATAAAACTTATTGGCAAACGAAACGAACCACCCAACAACCCAAACCACCCCAAACCACCCGAACCCAACCACTCGAACTACATACAAATGTGCAGGCGCGGCATGGCGATGAGCGTGAGCAATGGGTGCGACGTCTGGAGGACACAATACGACGGCACGCGAATCGTTCGCGTCTATGGGATAGTCAAAGCGCCTTTTACCTTACCGGTGGCTATACGAAGGAGTCAAGTGGCGGCAAACGGGCCAATCACTTGGAGCTCGTCGCACGACGTGTCTCCGAAGCGGATGCCTATCTGCAGCTTATGATAGAGCAAAGCAATGTGAGTGTGTGTTTAACTTAAAGCTATAGCTAACTATTACATAAATCTCAACTTTTCCCAACAAACAGTCGTTGGACAAACGTATCGCTGAGCTGAGTGACGTAACGGAGCAGGCCAAGTGCAAGGCGTTACAGGATAACGCAAGTGTGAGTATAACAGTCAAATTTATTAATAACAATTAAATATTTGGCTGGGTGAAGCTCACCTCGAGGTACAACTCATCTCGAAAGTCATTCGATATCTTTTGCATCTCGTCATACGATAGACGCCAATAGTTAGCATCGACGGGCATAAAATGACAAGTATCCTGACACTGACGCACCTGACGCACAGCAACAATAGTGCTTGCCTGGATAGCTGCATCACGTCCGCACAGGCACAACGTGGCATTTAGTTGCAGCTGATCGTTCGGCGTCACTAGCCAGATGACAAACACCTGATCTCTGGGATTGGCAACACGATGAGCTTGCTTCTTGAGCTTACGAACAATTGCTGTCGTCTTGCAAATGAGCACCACGACAGGCACATCACTCTTCAGATGCCTATGTTGCTTGGGCAGAAAACTATTGTATACGATGCCTGACGACGACGTTGGCCTGAGCAGCTGTTGCAACAAGGTGCCCGCATAGGCGAGCAATCCGATAACTTGATTCTGTTTAAACTGACAGCTACGTGGCTCAAAGCACAGCTTAGCACGCTGTCCCTCGCGCACCTGGTGGCATCGATTGCCGGCTGCAAATTCATTATCATGATCCAACAGATAGTGCAGCAATAGCAACTGGCTATCAACGCGTCGATGACAGTCATCAAACAAGCACTCACTTGAGCCACAACTTATAACCAGCATTTGCTCCTCCTCCTCCACTTGTTGTTGCTCCTTGAGCTGCGATACATCTACTCCATCTCCATCGCCGCCTAAATTATTTATTTCTGGTTGCAATACCTCAATGGCATCGTCATTATCCGGCATGCCACTTATCGCTAACTGATGCAAACCCTCGTGCAAATCTTTCAAATGTACAAGGCAAAGTTCCTCTATGCGCTTCTTACTGCGAACAAGCTCCTCCTCACATCGCTGCTTATAGCGTTCAAACTGTTCGCGTATCGCATCAATGCTGTGCTCCATTGGATCAAGTGGCTCATCATCCTGTTCGCGTATCACATCAATGCTGTGCTCTATAGGATCAAGTGGCTCATCATCCATTTCGAAATGGGTTAGCTAAACTAAATTTGTGAAAAAAAAGCGTGAAACGTGTTGTAATTTGATAATCAAATGTGAAATGTAGTTTAGTTTAGTCAATGTTTGCCTAGAGCAACATTAAATCAGATGAATTATTGATTTTCAATGCAAGTTCAGGGTTAGCCTAGGGCGTATTATTAGATATGCAAGAGGAGGCATGAGAACTTTGGCAGCTTGCGCCAGCTGCAGACACAAACCAGCTGCTCATTTCACTGGCAAACTTCGAGGCAAACTGTATTTCGGAACAAAATAAATAAGCACGTGTCCGTCCGGGCTGGCGGGGCACATTGGGGCAGTCCATCCGGCATGGTTATTTAATCGAGGTCTTGACACCTTTTCGTGCTGGTCTTTGTATTTATTTATTTTTGTTTTTTTTTTGTGTTTTGTTTTTTGCAATCGGCGTCTAACTTTGGTGTTTTGGCTTTCTTGCATTTTGCAGGCGATGTTGGATCATATAAAACACTCGATTGTAAGTTTACAAATTGCCAAAAATATGGCGCACCCCATCAACGGCATTTACAATGGCCCCACCACAACAGCAACAACAACTGGCATGATGGCAGCAACAACAGCAGCGGGCATCGCTGCATCTGCGGGCAGCGGCATGGCAAACGAGGTCAACAAGAACGAACTATTGGTTGGCGACGATGACGACGATTCAGCAACGGAAAATGGTAAGTGTTCTCCTCTATTCAAATGTAAATTGTATTTGGCCGGTCACATTTTTTCGGCTCGTTCATTTAATATGTCCCATTTGTTTTTACAACATCATTAAGGGTATATTCACTTTGTCATAAGGTTGACTGATTGAGTTTTCTAAAAGCAGGAAATTGGGGGTATAATATTTTTAGCATTAAATCTCATTGCCTTAACCTTGTCTCAGATTTGAAATTAAAATACTAAGACATAGAACAAAAAAAAGAAGGGTATAGTTCTATCTGTGATCGGTGTCCGTCTTTGCATTTTGTCCGATTAACATGTAAATATGCAAAGAAATGTATTCTCTTATTCTGGTGTAGAGTATAAAAGCTAGAATGTAGATAAATATATGCATAATGTGTATTCATAGCACGAATACTATAAAATTAAGTATGTCATAACAAGTAGTCAAGGTCACATACACATATATCAACAGGGCCAAGTTGGCAATTGAAATAACGGTGAAATGCAATTGATTTTCTTATTTTCCGTTTAATTGCAGCAACCACAGCACCATTAGGTCTCATTGTACCTGCAACCTCTTATTCTAGCAGTGAAGGTGAAGAGGATTTCTATGATGCATATGATGATCCGTTTACAAGCGTGGGCAGCTCACCAATTGGTTGGTAAGTCAAGCAAAAAAAAACAAACATAATGCTGTGTAATAGATAAAGAACAAATAGATATCTCCTTGGGGTTGCTAGGGTTGCCATGTGAACGAATGCCGGTTAACTCAATGCGTACAACTGCACAAACGGTCATACGTATGTGTATAATTGTGTAAACTGCTCTCTCCGTTGTATTTGTAAAGCGCATGCGCTTGGGCCCATGCTAATGCATGTTGCAGTTAACGAATCATACACACACACACACACGAACATGCGAACGTACGTAGTATTTATTTGGTCAGTCGCCTGTGAATAATATATGCAATTTTCGCCAAGTAGTAGCCTTATGCCGATTTGGCAACGCTACCACGTCACAGCTGACGAACTGTTATTTCGTCCACAGCTCAGGACTTCGGGGATATCGCACGATTTACGAGCTTGGTCCTGGCAGTTTGTAATTGCGCTCGTCGCTGACTGTTGACTGTGCGCCTTTCTTTGTTTGTTTTCTTTTGGTTTTTTTTTCAATCGCCGAATATATGTGTACATAGAAAACTACTTCAATTTCGGCAACAATATTGGCAAAGGTCTTTGTTGTTTTTTTCTGCTGTGTGTGTAACTGCGTTTCCTTGGTTCATCGGGTGCTGTTGTGTGTATGTGGAATCAGTTTGATTTATTGCGCAGATCTGGCGCCGCAAAGTATGCAAAACAAAAGTTTGCACTCGCCGTTTTAAAGATTTGCGTGCAGCTTTAATTGCATTTGTAAGCGCATCTCTGACAGCATTGCCAGTGTTGCCATGTTTAAGAAGTGGGTACGTCGCGTTAGTATCAGGTAAGCACCACTTTATGCAAGTGTGTGTGCGTGTGTATTGCATGTTTTGCCCGTCTACTTATGTATATGTGGTATTTATAAACTTTAAATGAACCAAGGGACATATGGAGGGTGGCGCCAAAACAAGAGAGAGAGAGAGAATGAGAGACAACGCGTGCCGAGGCTTACATCATGCCAAAGAACTTAAGTTTTGTCGATTTCTCATAGTCATAAATAACTGATGTACTCTAGTTGAATATTAATCAACAAGTTTGGAATTGCTTTTGCAGCGCCACGCGTGGCTTTGCTGAGACATCGCTTACGCACGACAAGCCGCCAGACAGCTATGACGATGTGTCCGGCGGAGCAACAACAGCAACAACAATCACAACAATAGCAACGGCATCAGCAGCAGGAACAACAACAGGAGCAGTAACGCTGCCCGAAATCGATGAGACCGGATCAAGCAAGGTGCCAAGTTCACGCTCTTCCAGCTATGACAATGGCATCGATTATGATGCCCTGTATGAGGAGGAGGAGGAAATGGACCTCAGCATGGAGGCGCATGGCTCAATGATAACGCATCTGTTGTCGCAGGTTAAGATCGGTATGGATCTAACTAAGGTGGTGCTGCCCACATTTATATTGGAGCGGCGTTCACTGCTTGAAATGTATGCCGATTACTTTGCCCATCCCGATTTGTTTCTCAAGTAAGTTCTACTATAATATTTACTATAAATTTAAAATTTCAACTGACATATTTGAATCCTTTATAGAATCTCGGACCTGGATGACCCTCGTGATCGTATTGTGCAAGTTTGCCGCTGGTATTTAAGTGCTTATCACGCCGGACGTAAAAGCGCGGTGGCCAAAAAGCCCTACAATCCCATACTGGGCGAAGTATTTCAATGTCATTGGGATCTTCCAGGTAAAAGTAGATTTCAAACGTTATATTAAGCTTAGTGTATTGTTATCGTTTAACTATTTTCCAGATGAATCCGAAGACGGGCAAGAGGTGCGCGATGGTCCTGTGCCTTGGTGTCGGCGAGATCAGCTTACATTCTTAGCTGAGCAAGTGTCGCATCATCCGCCAAGTAGGTCTCAATTAAATGCGCAACCATTGAATTGCTTAGTTAATCGATTTTGTGCACAGTTTCAGCCTTTTATGCCGAGCATTATAATAAGAAAATTACATTTACCGCTCACGTTTGGACTAAATCGAAATTCTTGGGTCTTTCGATTGGTGTGCACAACATTGGTGAGGGCGTTGTAACACTCGTGGATCGCAGCGAGGAGTATATTGTAACGTTTCCCAATGGTTATGGCAGGTAAGAATAATAATAATTAATAATAAGAACAATTAATAATTAAACCATTTGACGTTACAGGTCTATATTAACGGTGCCTTGGATTGAGCTGGGCGGCTCAGTTGAAATAAAATGCCCACAGACTGGCTACTATGCCAACGTGGAGTTTCTCACAAAGCCTTTTTACGGCGGTAAGCGCAACAAAGTCAGTGCAGAGGTAAGTTCCAACTAAAACGGAAGTAAGCACATTTTTTACATGCTGAATTTCTTGACATAGATTTATTCACCCAATGATAAGAAGCCATTTGTTTCGATTGCTGGCGAGTGGAGCGGCCTTATGGAGGCCAAATGGCATGAAAAGAACGTAAGTGGCATGCAGCATTAAATTTCAGTTGTATTTATTGTGTATGTAGAATTGTGTATTTATTAACCATAAGTTTCTGTAAACCTATTTGTTAAAGTTTTAACCTTTTGGCTATCCTTTCTGTACCTGTGCGCCTTAAACGCTGAAACAATCAACAGTTCGCAGCGCTATATCCATGTATCTATCTATCTATCTATCTATCTATCTTTACTGTCTACCTTATCCACACCTATCTATAATCTATCTTTAACCTGCTCCAATTATAGTTTATTGCGATAATTGTACTTTTCTCTTAAATAGTTTGGGCTCACATTTCTCTGTGTGTGTTTACTTTGTTTATCTAGAAAATTAAACCTAAAACCAAAAAACCAATACTTAACTGACTGCCTGCTCTTGTTTCGAAATTCCCTATACATATTGTTGTGTAGATGTTGTATGTGTGTGTGTGTGTGTACTGTTTTTATGTTCGTTCAAATGATGAATACGACATACATCTTGAATTTTCTAGAAAACCGAAGTATTCGTCGACGTAAATCGCATACCCATATTTAAGAAACAAGTTCGACCAATCGTTGAGCAGGATGAATATGAATCGCGACGTGTTTGGAAGGAAGTGACAGCGGGACTCAAGTAAAATGATCATTTCATTAACCATAGCTCTAACTGCATTTTATTGTTATGCGCAAGCAACTAATAGAATTTCTAATTTTATTTTATAATGAACAGATTTAATGATATTGAACGTGCCACCAATGCCAAATTTGTTGTGGAACAGCATCAGCGCGAACAGGCCAAGGTGCGCAAGGAATACGATTTGGCTTGGGAGCATAAGGTAACGCAAATATTCTTCCATATGTTTTGTTTACATTTTGTTAACGGAAAGATTTATAATTTATTTATAGCACTTTAAACCCGTTGGCGATAATTGGATATACACAAAGCCGCTGAGTCAGCGCATGTATTTGCAGGAAAAGGAGGCCAAAAGATAATGCATGAATAATGGATAAGAACAACAAATGCCAACATATATCAATATATGTCGTACCATATGTGATATGTGTGATTCATATCAAGAATGAGCCTCAACTATAATGTATAATTTCCATAAGTGCGCAAAACCCCTCGAACACAGACGACGATACAACGTAACAAATGCAGGAAACTAAATGTTTTATGAGTATAATGAATTATAAGATAAGCGATTCAGAATCCATCATTGTGTGTCCGTTGATTAATTGTAAATAGTTTATATACAAGTACAGTAAAAAAAAAGAAAGTAAACGCCAAGATTAAGTAGAGAGTTGAAAGCAACAATAGTTGAAAGACATAATGTTAGCACATAAAAACAATGGTTGATAAACGATGAATCTAATAAACTGCAATAACATACAATTAAACATTTAATTATACATATAAATACAGAGCAAAACACTTTAATAGTCTCTAATGCAACATTCTCGTATAGAGCAATATTTATTATGAATTAACAACAATATTAATGCAAGCGTGTTTCAAAGGCAATCGCAGTAAACTGCAAAACAAAGAACACCTTAAACAATACCTATACACACACATAATAATACAGAGACACTCACACAAACACACACACTAAAACATTACGCGATACGTATATCAAAAAGTTGTAGATTACAAAATGATAGAGGTTTAAGCATAGAAATTCTATTTTTTAAAAAAAGACTCTTAATATACGAAATACAATACAAAAGATATCTACTAGATACATACTATAATAATTAATTCCTGTTTTCAAAACTTTAAGCTGCACAATTGATTTTGTCAAATAAAACAAAAAGAACTAACAATAACTTTAGTATTATACAAATATATTTTCAATTCCATTGTCACAATAATAATAAAAAAGAAAGCTTTACTTACAAAAAACCCACAGCCAAAACTCCAACGAATTGTCCGTTTACAGTAATGAATGAAAAATATTAAATAACAAATACCAATTAATAGTATATTAAACAATTGAAAGCATATAATTAAGTTGACAATTTTCAACAATTCAACAATCACACGGCAAAGCAAAGCAATATTTTCTTTGTAAACTACCGAATACTCTCACGCAAAATGAAACGAATAAAGAATATTACGCTTTTAAAACTGTTAAAATATACACAAGAAACGGGTTTTCACTAAAAACAGCTACTTAAATTAAACAACTTATATTTTTACAATTATCTGTATATCGTATACATTTGAATTTAAATCCGCCATTATATTAATATTTCAAATAAAATTCGTTCTTAGCGCAATATGTAAATTAATTTAGTTATTTTTTGAAATGTGCGAGTAACGCGCCTAGACGCTTGTTCATTTGAACGTAGTTTTAAGGTGGTGGCAACGCTGCCATTTGACATTTGATAGTGGTGCCAGCCATTTCGAAAAATTGACGTGGCTCTAAATTTTAGTGTTTAGGTGTATGAAGAGACTGAAATTGCAATGCGAAAACTTTTGCACGCAATTGGTCTATTAAATTAATCGGTGAATCGGAGCTGGCACGGTGTTAAATTATTGTTTCATCAACGCACTAGCCAACATAGGTGAAAACGCGAAAATCGGCCAGTGCGAATCAGAGAGCAATAGATATTGTGTGTGTGTGTGTGTAATACGAGGCCGAAGCTCGCAAGGCAGCGCCGTTGTTCATTGACAGCTGAAAGCGAAAAATTTCGTTAGTTGTGTTGCAAAAGGAATTGTTAACAAAGAGATTGTGCTGCAACAGTAATAAATAAAGGAACATATTGGGCGAAAACGCAGTGAAAAGGGTGTGCACGCTACAGCAATCAATTAACGAGCGTGCAAAGAAGAAGCAGAGCCAACTACAAAGTGCAAGTGCTGGTCAAGTACACAGAGTGACACATATATATATACATACGCACGGGCTCACACACGTTCCAACGCCCTTTTTCCAGCGATCCTATTAGTTTGGCAAAATTGACAACAACAACAACAGAAAAGGTAAGCTGAAAAAAAGGCAATGGGGCATACTCATGTCTGCTGTTGCTGCCCGTCGACGACGTCATCAACGACACAGAAAACTTTTGTGTACTGTTTCATGCAAAAGGCAAACAATTTAGCGTTTTTACACTGCCAATTACAGTTGATAAAGCATAATAAAGCGCAGCACCTATTTTAAAGAGCTTTTTGAGAGATCAACAGCAGCAGCAGCAGCAGCAGCAACACGCTAAGCTTAATCTCTCACTTCCAATTCATCGCAATCTCAGTTCAATAAACGCTTTATCAAGTCCGCCGACTTTGTTGAAGCAAAAATTTGTCATTCTTTTGTTCGCGTAGTGCGTGTGAAGAAAGTGTGTAAAGAAATTGGCTTGACAAAGTTACTTTGAAGGAAATATGGAAATTAAATGAATTCGCTGCGCAAAGTGCAATGAAAATAGCCACTAATTGATAGGCAGCTCTCAATTGGTAATTGGAAACGCGTAGTGCTGTGTAGTGCTGATTATAAATCTTGCCCACCCATTTAAAAGCTGATTGGTTAAGATTGTTTGGGTCTTAAGTTGTTGGGTAAAGGGATGGTTCGCTTTCAAAAACCCTCATTTGGTTATTTATATTATTGATTTCGTACCCCCATATACTATGTTAGTCAACTACTGAGTGCCCTAGAAAAGAACTATGCCAAAGCAAAGCCAGCACAAACGCAACTGAATAAATAAAGTTTTTTTTTAACAATGCAGATGTTCAGTATTAAAACAGGCAGCCCCTACGATTTATGATATTCTTTTAGAATCGAAAAAAGTGGTTTGTAGACCACCAAAAAATGTGACATTGACAATTGAAAAGCGTCTCTTATTTGTTATCTTAGCACGTTTAGCTTGAATTATGCTGAATCATATCGTTCTGTACTTATTGTGTTAAGGTATTGGCATTGAGCTGATAAGATAACAAGCACAACACTAAAAAAATAGTTCCATAGGCTCGGCCTTCATGTACTCGACATGTTGTCTAAAATAAGATGCGTGCGTGCGGCAATTTAAATAATTAGCATTCATTAACGCTAATTTATGTTTTTTCAGCTGCATCCCATGAATTAGAAGTGCAACGTGAAGAATGTCTGCATACAATACAAGTTATATGCCAGCTCCACCAAATGGCAATCAGAGCAACATGGTTAATGGTCAACCGCTGCTGCCACAACAGCAACAACAACAACAGCAGCAGCAGCAACAGCAGATGTATCTGCAACAGCAGTTGAAACCCGCAGCGACTGTGCAGAATCCATCGCAATATCATCAATCAGCGCAGTATCCTATTAATGCCACGCCCATGCAGGGAGCTGCACAGCCGCCGCTTCAATTCAATAGCAATGTGATGAATAAGTTTTTGCCGCCACCATTGAATAACGGTCCAACGTTGGCGACTGCCCCGCTTAGTAATCTGCCTCCTCATTTGCGACCGGCGACGCTTAACGGACCTGCCACTATCACACCTGCCCCCTCAGCTCCTGTATCAAATGGCAGCAATGGTGCATTCAGCGCCAACTCTTCGCGCACAGCATCGCCTGGTCTAATCAACAACAATGTTGCCGTCAGTCTAGCTAATGCGGAATTGGGTGCACCACCACCACCACCAACGACAACGCCTTCCAGGCAACAGTTTGTTCCCGGTCCATTGGGTATGACTGCAAAACCGGCGCAACAGCAGCAACAGCAACAGCCACCTCCAACTCCGTTGCATCATAATCTGCCGTTGCCTTCGCAGCAGTCGATGCCCGGTCAGCAATCCCAGTTTAGTCAGTTGGGCTCAACGTTGCCACAGCATCAGCTATCAAGACCGCAACAGCAACAGCAGCCACAACAACAGCCGCAGCAGCAACAACAACAACAAAATATGCCACCCGTCAGCCAGGTGAATAGTTTGGCGAGCAGCATGCAAAGCATAAATTTGTCGCCAATCAATGGGTCGGTGCAAACGTATGCACGCAAGGATACACGCGGCGTAGCTGTGGGCCTGGATGGACAGCGTGCATTAGATACAGTCGGAGCAAATACATTTCTATCAGCGAGTGGCACAGCGCCACCCCTACAAAATCCCATGGTTGTGCCGTTCAATGCTGCTGTGCCCAGCAGCAAGGGTCCGGCGAGTGTATTTGGTGGTGTGACTGCAGCGCCAAAGGTGGCGCCAAGACCGCCAATGGCACAAAAGATGACGTACGGAGTACAAGCTCCGGCACCAGCTCCAACTTCAGTTGAGCCAAATAATAATGCGCAGCCTGCATCAGCTGCTGTTCCATTGCCGCCGACGGGACAAAGGCCGCAGTGGAAGCAACCATTCGCTGCAGCATTGTCCAGCCTGCCCGGTGGAATGCAGCAGCCGCAGACACTGGGATTTATGCCGCCACCGATGTTGCCACCAGGTCAGTCGATGCCACCTCAGGTGCAACAACCGCCGCCCTTTGGCCCGCCACCAACTACGCAGCAGCAGCCACCACAGCAATATCCCTATAAGCAAGGCTTTCCACAAGCAATGCCACCTCAGCAGCAGCAGCAACAACAGCAGCAACAACAACAGCAGCAGTTACCACCTCCGGGCATGTTTGGCGCACAGCAGCAGCCCAGCAACGCGCCGCTACAGTACCAGGGTCAAGGAACGGCACAGCAACCGATGAGTGTTACACAGCAAGGTTTTAGCCGGCTGTGGGGACAGGATACCATCGATTTGACGCAGCACAGGCATATCCTAACGCCGGCAACGATTGCGCCATCAAAAGTTGTGCTACACAATCAGTTTCACGAGTCCATCAACTGTAACCCGAGCATAATGCGCTGCACATTGGCCAAAATTCCGGAGAGCAATTCGCTGCTACAGAAATCGCGACTGCCGCTTGGCATAGTCATTCATCCATTTCGTGATGTCAACGTAAGAAATGAACTTTGTTATGTTAAATTATTTGATGTCATCAATAATTTAATTTTTAACCATTTTAAATACAGAGTCTGCCCGTGATACAGTGCATTAATATTGTGCGCTGCCGCTTGTGCCGCACCTACATAAATCCATTTGTCTACTTTGTCGACAGCAAAATGTGGAAATGTAATCTCTGCTATCGCGTTAATGAGCGTATGTTTATCCGAATCTAAGGACACGAACTGTGATTAATTGTTTTATTATACTATACAGTGCCCGATGACTTCCAGTTCGATCCGGCTACAAAGACCTATGGCGATGTTACACGACGACCCGAGGTGCGCTCAAGTACGATTGAGTTTATTGCGCCATCAGAGTATATGCTGCGTCCACCACAGCCGGCCATGTATCTGTTCCTGTTTGACGTTTCGATCATAGCGCAACAGAGCGGTTATCTGGAGGCCGCCTGTTCGGTGCTTAATCGCCATTTGGAAGAGATGCCGGGTGATGCACGCACTCAAGTGGGTTTCATATGCTACGATAGTTTTGTGCACTTCTACAGCATGGCTGAGGGATTGAATCAGCCGCATGAAATGACGCTGTTGGACATTGATGATCCATTCTTGCCGCGTCCAGACAGTTTGCTTGTCAACCTCAAAGAGTGCAAGGAGCTGGTAAGAGATTTGCTTAAGCAGCTGCCCAAACGATTTGCCCACACACATGATCCGGGCTCGGCACTAGGTGCTGCCCTCAAGGTGGCATTCAAGCTGATGGTGAGTTACCTGCTCAGCAGTAATAAAAAGAAAAACCATATTATATTATATAAATATATATTATTATTAATTACAGCAAGCATCAGGCGGTCGCATAACCGTATTTCAAACGTGCCTTCCCAACAAGGGACCCGGAGCGCTGGAGCCACGTGAAGATCCCAATAATCGCTCGTCTAAGGATGTTGCGCATTTGAATCCATCAACAGATTTCTACAAGCGTTACGCTCTGGAATGCTCCGGCTATCAGATTGCATGTGATCTGTTTCTTATGAATCAACAGTATAGCGATATGGCCACCATATGTAAGTATGATTGAACAGCTTTTAATGCAAGTGTATGTATTAAAATATCGATTTTTCCAGCTGGCATAAGCAAACATAGCGGTGGTTGTGTGCACCACTTTCCCCTTTATCAGAAGACCAAGTCCCACATGGTTGACTCGTTTAAGGAGTGCTTTAAACGCTACCTAACACGAAAGATTGGCTTTGAAGCAGTGATGCGCATTCGCTGTACACGGGGCTTGCAGGTGCATACATTCCATGGCAACTTCTTTGTGCGCAGCACAGATCTGTTGTCGCTGCCAAATGTTAATCCGGATGCCGGCTATGGTATGCAGATATCGTACGAGGAGAGCTTAACCGATGTAAAGACCATATGCTTCCAAGCGGCGCTCCTCTATACGAACAGTGAAGGTGAGCGACGGATTCGAGTGCATACTGCGTGTCTGCCGGTGACAGCCTCTCTGCCTGAGGTTATGCATGCCGCCGATACGGAAGCCATTGTGTCCTTACTCTCGAAAATGGCAGTGGACCGTTCTATAGCATCGAATCTATCGGATGCGCGAGATGCGTTCATCAATGCGACCATCGATGTGTACAATGCATTTAAGATTGCACAAAATCTTCCCTCCGGACAGTCTGGTCAGTTAATAGCACCACGCAGTTTAGCGTTGCTGCCGCTCTACATTCTGGCGCTGCTCAAGCACGTAAGCATTAAGAATGTCAATTGGTTGTTGCATTTTTAGCTAAGATTTGTTATAATCTGTTATAGCCCGCTTTTCGCGTGGGCACAAGCACGCGTCTGGATGATCGTGTGTATGCTATGGATTGTATGAAAACGTTGCCACTGGATCAGCTTATGAAGTACGTTTATCCCGAGCTGTACAAATTGGATGCGCTAATCGGTCATGTGCGAAACTCTAATGAGTCCACAACGCAAGATGATGATGACGATGACGATGAGCTGCTGCCGGAAATTCCACGCTTGCAACTATCAGCAGAACAGTGAGTTTAGCACTTATTAGCAGCACTTAAACTTTTGGGAATAAAATAATTGTGTATACTTTGCAGTTTGGATTCGCGTTCCATATTCCTGATGGACTGCGGTACAGTGATTATGATTTATGTGGGCATTAATGTCCCCGCCGATGTGCTGCAAGATTTACTTGGTAAGTTAATATAAAGATTAATCATAAATCTCAGATAGTAATGCCTTACAATTTCAGGCATTAGCTCAACGGCGGAACTAGGCGATTATGTTTATGGTTTACCAAACGTTGCCACAACCGAGAATGATGCGCTTATGCGTTTTATATTACGTCTTAACTACGACAAGCCATATGCGCCTGTAATTCAAATAATCAGGTGAGTTTTTCAATAACATTTACTAATGTCATCTTTGTATTAATTACAAACGTTTTTGTTCAAGGGATACGAGCGCGGCAAAGGCACAGTTTATTGAGAGATTAACAGACGATCGCAGTGAATCTAGTTTGTCATATTATGAATTTTTGCAACACATTCGGGCTCAGGTTAAATAGTATTTAAGTCGAAAATCCTACTACTATTGTATGCAACATAAATATGAGTTGCTTCGAACTTTTAAAGCAAAAACTCTGGTGACTAATAAGTAGGCAGACAGACAGCAGGCCTGACCAGGCGGGAGTAAATGCAACCAGCTAAAAAATACATATATATATATACATATATATATAAGATACGCATTGGATGTTCATACAAACCTCAAACAGAAGATGTGTAGTAGTTTATGCATAAGACATGTAACCAGGAATATGTTGGGTGTATTATAATTAATTGCAAGCGTCGCCTGAAGATCGTAGCCCGTTCTTAAAATAAAAATAGTACTCCCCCTCTGCTTAGATAAATTTATAAGTGCATGTATTTATTTATTTGTTGATTTAATGCACTTAAAAAACAAGAAAACTAATTACAAAATTAAATAAAAGTCAAATAAAAAAACTAAAACTATGAAAAGTAAAAAAGCTGTCACAATATTTTTAGCTTATAGCCTGCAAATACTAATTAGAAGAGCAAAGTTTTATGTTCTAGCAACAAACCCAAATGTAAATTCTGACTAACATGTGCTTTGCGTTTCCAAACAACCAAGCTTTAAATTATATAAAACTTTAGCTTTTTTTCCACAACTTACTTGTTTTCCTTTTTTTTTTATTAAGTTGCTTGCTTGTTATTGCTTATATTTAAGCCTTGCTTCCGACGTATTTATTTTCCAAATAATTATTTTACAAATGTATCTATAAGGTATTGGATTGAAGAAAATGTGGAGCTAATTGCAAGTTAGCTCATTGTAATGTAGTTAGCCAACTTATTTCAATATTTATATTGGGTACAGTAGATATAAACCAGGTATTGTGTGAAAATGCATTGGACTCCTAGAGAATGTTTGTCTTAAGTTAAAACCATACAAATATACATACTACATACTTAAGATAAATATACAACGAAAATGGAAGGAAAATCACTTAGATAATTCAAAAAACATACATACATGCAAAGTACATGGTTGAATAACTTGTTGTACAATTGAAAATATGGCAAATATTCAACTTGTTTCATACAAAATGTATTAGCTACCAAGCGAAATTAATGAACTTATGATGTACCATAAAATGAAGTATATACCTTATACAGAAAAGGCAAAAATAAACATTTTAAATAAAGCAACAATATGTGTACAGCATTTACTCAGAAGTTTTAAATGTAAATCCATAAATTATTACATAAAATCGAGGTTTAGATGAAAATATTTTGGGGTAACGATTAAAAAAGTTCCCGACCGCCTTAAAAATACCAAAAACAAACAAGAATAGCAAAGAAAACTTTAAACCGAGCCAAAAGTTCCTCAAAATGGATTTAATTTAATATCGTTTTTCTCAGCATTTTTTAGATAGAGCCTTAAGTTATGCCAGCCCTTGGCTGAAATGGAAGGATAATATCATCGAAACTGCTGGAAAAAATAGTGCAAACGGGGATTAAATCGATAAGATCCCATTGTTGTAGCTCCTTAAAATACCAAAAACAAAAAAAAAAACTCAAAAAAATTGTGAAAAAAGCTGAAAAATCCAAAAGTGCTTAAAAATAAGTAACGGCAGTTTTTCAAAGAAATAGTTTTGACTAAAACCATTGCATACGGCATAGGCCGTTTATTAAAGTCAATATTTTATGCATTTTGAGTTTTAAGTTCGTTTTAATCAGCGGTCGGGGAACTTTTTTAATCATTACTAAAAAATATTATAAATAGTAATTACCCCATGGCGAAGAAAAATATTTACTTTTTACTCACAAAAGTTTCATTTCAATTTTGGGTAATTTACCCAGGCCGAGGAACTGCTATGGAACCGGTTATATCAGCTTAAACAAAAATATTTTGGGGTAATGAATTAAAAAGTTCCCCGACCGCTGCCTTACACAGAAAAAGCAAAAAACAAATAAACATTTCACTGAGATTGTAAGGATACAGCGCTTATCTGACTATCTCAAATTACAAACATGTGTGCCTTATCCATTTCTCTTGCACTCTTAGTTTGTCTATCTGTATGACTTTGAGTGCGTACAATTTTTGTATACAAATGTCGCCGCAATCGGTACTTGAACAAATTGTTCTCAACGAAGTGAAAACGTAAAGAAAAGTTTTCGTACTGATTTATTGAATAAAAAGTCATTCTTAATGTACAGAATTCTTAGACGATAAGATTTGCTTAGGACTATTTATGCTATTTTCAAGTTGACCTAAACAATCATTAGTTATCGATGCGTGTACTGATAACATGTGTTAATATTATCTTTTTTACGACGCTGCCTGTGATCCTATCTGCTAACTGCTGGCCGCTCGACATATGGTGTGAAACCCTATTTCTAATCACAAACCATGGCTCGGGTGCATCTGCCTGACAGATGGTGTGAAAACATATTTCTAATCACAACCAATGCGTTCATCTTATTTGCAGTGTAACTGCGCTATCTGCCGTTTAAGATTTTCTGCTCTTGATGAAAGTGTACAGTATGTGACAGACAGAAGGATGCATCGGTCACGATCCCCATTTATGATTATACGTAATAAAAATTCCTTTACTTCCTATTGCGAGCTAAAGTAAACTTCAATGTTAAATATCTTTGGTAATTCATAAGCGATTTCGATAAAGTTTTAAGAGATGTCGAAGTTTCTAACGTTAAATAAGACTTTTTGTTAATGAAAACAAACTGCGGTATCGAGAGGTTTCTATAGTCAAAGAGAAATGGATTGTGTTTACCCAGAAACCGTTGATATGAGAGCATGATATATATAATATAACATATTTATATTATTGAAAAGTGTATATTAGTTTTGACATGAAATGTGTATCGCGTAGACCCCATTAAGTATATATGTTCTTGATCAATGAATCGGAATTGCTGTATCCGTCGGTATCTATGTAAACTACTCCCTCGGTTTTTAACTATCGAGCTGAAACTTTGATTATGGTCTTCTTTTTGTTGTAGTTTGATAATTTGTCAACATCGGTCAGGAGCACTATACCATATAGCTGCCCTAAAAAGTCAAGTTCTTAAAAGAGATTTCCTATAAATATTATTCGGCAAGCCGAAGATAGCCTTCCTTATTTGGCTTCGTTTTCGTTTTAAATTTGAACCCACAAACAAGTGTGCTTGTTCAAAAGGTAAGAAAAAAACGTTGCTGTGGTTTTTAAAATACACATACTTTAAATATTGTATAGTAGATATTTATAGACAACAAACACTTATAAAATACAATATTTATATTGTATAGAAGATATTCATAGAAAAAAAAAACACTTCTAAAATACAATATTTATATTGTAGATATTCATAGACAACAAACACTTATAAAATACAATATTTATATTGTAGATATTCATAGACAACAAACACTTATAAAATACAATATTTATACTAAGATTCTATAAAATTCGATTCTGGTTACAATATAAATTCATCAAACGCTGTTTGTTTCCCTTCTTTGAGTTGAGTTGAGAAACGAATTAAATTTCACCAAAATTAAACGCTTCTTTTTTCTTGTTTTTTTCTGACAGCCGGATGCCATGACAAAAAGCAATATCAGTAGACGAGCTCATTTTCAATTGAATATGTTGCTTACTTAGCTATTTTTAGAGATTAAATAAAAAATAAACTGAATCAAATTAGAAATATTGTGATTATGAATGAGAATTGAATTTTTCCATTCCTAGAATTATATGACCTTTTTTTGGAACACATGATTAGGTTCTTTGATGGTTCTTATCTCTAAGTACATATAAGTATATATAGTACATATATGTATATATATAGTACATATATCAATAGGTTGAGAATACTTTTTAAACAGATTTGCTGCTTATGACTGAAATGCTCACTCGCTTGCGATAAGCATTCGATGCTTAAACTTAGCTTAACTATAATATAATAAATAGTAAGTTGAATAAATAATACAAACTAACTAAACATTCGATGCTAAGAACTTACCTAACTAAACTAAACTTAACTAAATAGTATGTTTATTAAATAGTACAAACTAAATGACTCGAATTCATTTCCGTTAAACGTAATCACGGTCGAGGTGCAACAGATTCCTAGAAAGTGCAAAAAATCAAGATTAATTTAAGATGCGAAATATTAATTGTAAGGACATACGGATTAAAGTAAACGGAACGCAAAGGATATTTCTGCTTTGGTGGCACCCGTATGCCATTTCTAATCAGCTGCTGATCCTCGCCACCGGCCGTGGGAACAATGTATTTAGCGGCAGTCTCTTTGGCTGGATTATAATTGGCCGCTGCAATAACATTCAATAATCTTGTGGTATACTTTTTACGTTCCTGCGGCTTTATATCTTCGCTCTGTGATTGCATTGGTTTTGGCATTATTATTGTTTTTGGTGTCAATGGGCGTGGTGGTGTTGGTGTTGCACGTTCCGGTTGTTGTGTTGCAGTAGTAGGGGGCACTGCCAGCTCGTTACTGTGCTTTGCATGCTCGTGCTTAAGAAGAAAACTTTCTCGCACATATCTTTTCGAACAGAAATTGCATTTGAGTTTCCTTGGAATTTGTTTTCCATTATAATTTTTTTTTGGCTTTGCTCGGCAACGATATTGATGTGTATCAAGCGCTGCCGAGTATGTAAACTTCCTGCCACAGAAATAGCAAGAGAAACAATTCTTATCTTTATTTGATTCGAGAGGAGCAACAGGAGCAATTTCATCCGAAGGTGAAACAAGTGGAGCAGTAACAACTGGAGCAGTTAAAGTTGAAGATGTCAAAGTTGTATTTCGGCATAAGTTTTCACCAACTTTTTCTGGAGGACTTGCAACAGGAGGTGCAACATCTGAAGCTTTCAAAGTTGAAGTCGGCATTGTTTTTGTGTTTTTGTTTGTTTTGTTTCGATATCGGCACTGCTGTTGATGTGCATACCAAGCATCCCTGTATGCAAATTTATTGCCGCAGTTATAGCATGAGTACAATCTATTATCATCACTACTTTCAAGAGCTGGAGCAATTGGAAATGGTGGTGTAAGAAATGGAGGTATATAAAACGGAGCAGTAACAACAGGAGCAGTCACAGTTGAAGCTGGCATTGTTGTATTTCGCCATAAATTTTCACCAACACTTGCTGGAGCAATTGCAGATGGAGGTGTAGGAAACGGAGCATTAACAACTGGAGCACTCAAATTTATAGCTGACATTGTTGTATTTCGCCATAGATTTTCACCAACACTTGCCGGAGCCATTGCAGATGGAGGTGTAGGAAACGGAGCATTAACAAAAGGAGCAGTCACAGTTGAAGCTGGCATTGTTGTATTTCGCCACAGATTTTCACCAACACTTGCTGGAGCAATTGCAGATGGAGGTGTAGGAAACGGAGCCTTAACAAAAGGAGCAGTTGAAGTTGAAGTTGAAGCTGACAATCTTGCACTTTGCCATAATATATCCTGGGCATGGTTTGATATATGTTGGCGCAGTTTCTTATCATCGGTAAAGTGCTGATTGCATACAATGCATGGTACCGTGTTCAAATCGCCAATTGGTTGACTATCGTTCGCAGATAGAATTGATCTGATTGTTGGCATAATTGCACCAGGAACGCCTTGCATCTCCAGCGGTGAAAGTGGGGGCGTTGCCAACAGGTATGGCAATTGGGCTCCAAAACTCTTCTGATGACCAACCCCTATTTTTGGGGGAGGTTGGTATGGTAGTACTGTGCCCATATACTGTATATCATCGTCATCGTCATCCACACAAAGTGTGGACGCTGGACTTTTAGGCAACTCGCATTGGGTCCTTGGCTATTAATGCAATTAAATTTTTCATTAATTTTGGCACTTTGTCAAATAATATTCGAGATAACTTACAAAATTGCGATCCATGATTATTGAGTTCTTATCACTTAAAATTACCAAATTAAAATTGTACTTCTAATAGTCTGCTATTTTCCCGCTCAACTAACGTTGTGCTCATGTAGAAATTCCAAAATAAACTGTGGCGATTACTTGACTGAGCGTCTCTTTATGTACTGCACACACACAAGCGTACTTAAACACATTAGAATGCATGCGCTCACACACGAATTCCAACTTATCTGTGCACTGAGGGCGAGATGACGCTATCCCTTTCTTGTTTAATATTAAACTCAACTGTTGTGCTCTCTACCTGTTGACCCCTCGAAATCGAACTTCTCTTTTGCTACATTGCAAACTCACTGTTCTCACTCACAACACAGAGCGAATACAGTTAGAGACACGTACATACAATGTATGCAAGTAATTATGCTTATTCTTCCTCTTCTGTTTGCCTATGCAAGCAAATAATAAACTTAGATTTTTGGCGTTATTAATGTTTGTGTGTGTATTAGATATTGTTAAGACACTTTAAATGTTTAATAATAAGAATGCAACATTGATGCTCGCAAGTGATGTGCAAATGCAGAGCAAAACATAAATCGATGCGTTTTATGTATCGTTTTTTTGCAGTCTCTACACCTTTTTTTATAGACAGCTTGTTGCTATGGCAACTGTTGCGACACGTAGCGAAGATGACAACAAAAAGGATATGTGATAAATAGACCGCGCCTTAATATGATTCGTATGTACGTATCGTAAACTAAAATAGGACACCACGTCACTACTTTGTATGTTGAGCTGGATGTTATGCAGATGGCAGACATATGTATGTACTTTGTCCAGTCGCTATGAGAAAATATGCGTCGTAGGTCAGCAGCTCTTATTTCTTAAGTCATTAAACATCAACGTTCGTGGTTGAAGTGGCGACCATGACACCACGGACACTTGTATTTAAGTCAAAAAACAACGACATTCGGTTTTTTTTTCTACGGAGATAAAGCAGCATCCAAATTTCATGTATTTCATGTTGTTATCAGCTAAATGTTGTTATTATATGAAGCCGTATTAAATTTGTATACTTATCAAATTGTATATTTTCATTAATATCATTTTTTATTTGTTTGTTTAGACATATTTCATAATATTTGCTTTATTTCTTAGGTGTGTATTGTATTTCAAGACCAATTTTTTAAACGCACTAACTACGATTACAATTAATATTAATTATGTATTTAGTACTATATATGTATGTATAAAGACTTAACCCTTAACATTTATGGCCGGGTGCTAAAATATTTACAGTTTTTATTTATTTGCCCACAAAACATTTCATACGTTCACGCCTGAGATAAACGAGGGAGGTAGAGAGGGAGAGAGAGGTTGTTTCACATGCTGAGCCTAATATTTACAATGTTTTAAAGAGGGTAGCAAGGGGGGAGGGGGGGGGGGGGGTTTGCTTATACTATAACGATTACGTATGAAATGTTAACCCTTACGTTTTTGATTGCTTTTATTTGTGTCTTAAAATACATTAGAGCTTAGCTATCATAGGATTAAAAACAAAATACAATAATGATGATTATTATGTTTTGTATAATATGAATATGACTTTGTGATCCAACATCGATCGTAGCTGGCATATATATATATATGCTAGCTAACAATTTGATGCTTGATAGGAACATGAGCCCTTATACAATGACATTGCTTATGTGTGTGTGCCTTAAAATACAATCCGATAGATGTGTGTATGTGTGTAAAAATATACATATGTATATGTATGTTGTTTGTATGTGCATGAAGTGTTGTTTATTGTTGTTTTGTGCTTTGTTTTTATTTGTATAAATTAACATTAAAGATGATTCTCAGTCAGTAGCACTTCATCCAATACGCCTTCGCGGTGAGTGCGTATAAAAACTTCTTGGATCGGTTGATATTAGGCAGTCGATTGCTGCCCCTGCTCATTCGATTCTAAAACAATAATAAAGCATAAAAAAATAACATTAGTTACAAGCCACAAACAATAATAAAGAAAAGAAAACAAATGTTAAGAACAAAATCAAAAGCGGCGAGTTCTCAATTCAATTAGATATTAACATCATTGTTTGGCAGCCACACTAATTATGTGTGTGTGTGTGTGCGTATGTATAGGTGTTTGTGTGTGAAAGGATTAGGAAAGCTTTCAAAGCTCCGCTTAACATGAAAGTTAGTTAAGAACTCTGAACAAGAACAATAATAACACAATTTTGATATCTCATTCACCTACCGAGTGAATATTTAGCCAAAATATATATATATATATATATATAGTAAAGTGTATATAAGAAACTAGAATCGAACTGTTTCCAAAAGCTTGTCACGCTCGCTCTCGCAAAGCAATATCTGTGCACATGACCAAACAATCCGAATCGAACAGATTTTTTGCGTTTTGCGATGGTGCCAATCTCAAATCATTAGCTATTGAGAAAGTCGCCGCAACAAAAAAGATTGATAGAAAATTGAAAATAGTGAATAGAATAAGCGGTTGCAATAAAAATTTCTTACCCAAAGTGGCGCGTGCCGCATTGCCTTTGTCTCTGATTATATAGCAGGCTGTGAATAGGAAGAATATGCCACCAAGAACCTCCACAAAGGTTGTGGAGAATAGCGAATACTGCAGCGATTCGAACGACAGAACATCATCAGAAACCTATGTAAAAAAGTTAATATTCGTTTATTCGTTGTTAAATATTATTGTTTATAAATGTATACACTCATTAAATTCATAAGACCTCATACACAGAAATAAGATGCACCCAATATTTGAGCTATAATTAGAAACCTGATGATGTATCGAGCCATCTGCACCCGAGCCAGGATCATGAGAGGAAATAGCTTTTAAGATCACGTAACGAGCAGCCGCCACTTGACCAGCAAATAGTATTACAGACAGCGTCATACATAATGTACTTTTAAGATATGGTACCTTTGCACACATAGGTTAACCTTTCATTGTTTATGTCAACCCATAAAACATTATCATAACTAACCCTAAGAAAGGCATTATTTTCATTCTTTCAATAAAGTCCGTGTCCTACAGAATCTTAGTACTTCAAATACAAGTCTTTTCACTCATTTTTTCATCCATCGCACCTACTGTGCGCAACAAAGGACCTCCCTCTCCGAAGTCCAACTAGTTTCAAGTACAAGTTGTGACGTTCTTTTAGCAGTCAAACACCATTCATTCCATTCAAACAATTATAGTTATGATTAAAGTGCTTACATGTGATGTGGATAGTGGCATCTGCATATGCTGAATACTTTCCGTAACCGTTTCTGTGGCATTTTCCAACACTTGTGACATGCTCTGCAAGCTATTTTGGCTAATTAGATTTGTGGGCGATACGATCAGACGATTCTTAATAGCAACCGATATCTGTGCAAAAAAAAAAAAGAGTTGCATTTAGAATTGTTAACGTTTATCTTATTTATGATTACTTACTGCGCCCACCAGATACGGACTGCCGGCATCTCCCAGCGCGTGTGAAATGAGTATTTGAAAGGCTTCGGCCGTTGAGCGACGAGTTGGCACTACCACATACTATAAAATGGGTTAAATGGGTTAATCAATGAAAATCAATAGAGCTTTAAATCAAGAAAACAAGCAGTGTTACCAACAACAAGAACCACAACTAATAACATAAAAGCATGGCAGGTGATAAGCAATTTAAAGTGTATGTGCGTTTGTGTGTGCAAAAAGTTGCAGTTGAACCAATTCTGACATGCAAAAAGCTCACAAGAGATGACGCCACTTTAGAATACGATAGATAGCATCGTCCGTGTAGTGGTTTGAGTCACCGATGAAAGTTGCATTCAAGTGGGAACAGCTGGTGTTGTGTGTGTACGCGCTTGGGAACAGTTCTATACGCTCCACCGACCCGACCCGACCGACGAACTAACTGAACGACCGATCAAATCTGTGACTGTGGCAATATGTTGTCTACATTTTACAGTTTAACAACAAAAATTCAAATACTACAACATTAACTGTTTACTGTTATAATCAAATGAATGTGTGTGTGTGTGCTTGTGTGTGTAATGTGCTTTTATATGTATGTGTGAAAAATCAATAATAATAATAATAATAATAAGCAAGAAATCGTGAGCAAAGCTGATTACAGATATCAAATTGTAGACGCAAACAAATGAAAGCTACTGCTACTTGAAGCTATTTATTTTTGTTCTCGGTTAGATAATCAGTGAGAAAAACCATTTTGCGTTTGTTTTTTGTCTATTTTTGTAAACAGGACAGGAAATAAAACATTTCTCTTACGCACCGTGACAAAAAAAAAAGAAAAAAAAACGAACGGAAAGTTTGCGATCTCAAAATAGCACAAATAAAACGAATACGAAAACAAATCTTATGGCACAGTTTAAATATATTGAATGTTACGCATTTCTTAACAGCTGATCGTCAGCATCATCAGCTGTTAATGGAACGTGACAGATGGGATAACATAAATAATATTTAAGCAAGGGAATTTCGAGTTTAATCAAACCTTGACAGATTCACTATGGAATGAGAATTTCGTTGCTGTTTATTTTTTTGAGGGTTGCAAAAAGCTGCATTGGGTAAAGTAATTTGTTTGCTGTTCTGTCATTTTGGGGGTTGTAATACCCTTGAGGTTATTTTTTTTCGTTATGAGGATGGTGTGTACTTCAGCAATTGAGAGGGTGACAAAAGCCCCATTACTTAGGGACGTTACAATGCAAGGCATGTCAGCATTAATAAGATTAGATATACCGATTGTCATGTAGAGTTATGCATGAGGACTTTAAATAAGGAGATTACTTTTGGATTGTTCTTAAAGAGCATGAAAAAGGAAATACCAAAAGTTTCTTCAAGTCAAGAGTTATGCAAAAGGACTTTAATGTAACTCCAAGAAATAAGGAGATTACTTTTGGATTGTTCTTAAAGAGCATGAAAAAGGAAAAACCAAAAGTTTCTTCAATTCAAAGAAACATCTAAAAAACATTTTAAATGTTATGTAGAGTTATGCAAAAGGACTTAAATGTAACTCCAAGAAATAAGGAGATTACTTTTGGAGAAAAGGAAATACCAAAAGTTTCTTTAAGTCAAAGACAGATGCTAAAAACATTTTAAATTCATAATGAAAAACCAACACCAATAAATATTTAAGTAATTTTAAGTTGTGATGAGAAAAAACTAAATCAATAAATATCCAACTGAATAAAAACCTTAACCGAAATGATTTTTATAACAAATAATACAAATAAATAAAAATTATATGTGATAAGTGTGATTTTGGTGATCAGTATGCGTGCTAGTGTGTGTGTACGTGTGTTTGTGCGTATTATAACAGTAAACAAATTAATACATGACATAGAAATTGTTTTTACTATACAAAAATAAATAGTGCAAAAAATTACAAAGCCAAAGAATATGTACGTATGTATACGAAATAGTTTTAAGATGTTTGTGTTTAGATACAAATTTGCTTGCAGTGGTGTTAATTTTGAATTAAGATCAAGTTAAGATATTGATTTGCCGATCAGATATGCGACGATCTGATTGATTGATTTGTTTATGTTGTTGTCTTACCAGCAAAATGTCCGCAACAATTGCCCAGTTCATGTTTAAAGCTAACTGACCGAAAAATATTAACAAATATGTCGCAATCGTGCTGCTCGAAACAATTAAACAGGCGCCAGTCAGAAGCGGAGCGCTAAGCAGCAGACCGATAGCACATATAACGGGATCGACGGTCGGGAAGCGTTTCTTGAGTGCTTGCGATAGAAATGAGCCCAGCGGCACGCCCATAAGCCCAGCAATCATTGTTATAAGGCCAAATTTGAATGAAACGCTAAATATTTAAAACATTGTGATATTTTTGAAGGGTTTTTTTTGGTTAGAAATGAGCTTTAACGCAATATATATATACGATTCAAATGAGAGAAAGAGGCTGCAGTTGTTGTTGTTGTTGCAAATAGGTTTTCCTGTTAGGCTTACCAGCAATATATCGGCAACAATAGACCAGCAAAGATTGAGCGCCACCTGCGCCAAGAAGACAAACAGAAAGCAGAGAAAGGCGCTCGTTTGTGGTATAATCAGGGCGATGAACACCATCGGGGCCGATATGAACAATCCAATGCCACAGATATAGGGATCACAGTTCTCCCAGCGGGTGCGAAAGTGTTGGGCCAGCAGCGATCCGAGCGGTACACCAATTAGGCCAGCGGCCATTGCAACAAGTCCAAATTTATACGAGACACTTTTTTTTTTTTTTTGTGGACAACAACAACGTGAAATAGTACCGGGTCGATGGTTGGGTTCAGGGGGGGGGGGGGGTAAGGTTTTGGGTTTTGGAATACTTACTCATCCAATTGGAGATTCTCATTGCCTGGCTGCATCTTCAGACCCAAATGGATATAAGTGGGTCCCCACCACGCCAAAGCGCCAGTCACAAAAGCAACACACGTGAAACCAGCCGTGGAAAACATGAATGAACGATTCTTGCATAGTTCCTTGATGTCTGTCGAGAAGCTGGTGCGATGCATGTTCGAGGTGCCTCCCTCACTTTCGCCACGTTTCGGATCCTTGATCAAGCAAATGAGCACAACAGCTAGGACGCCCAGGAAAGGCGTAACACGCAATGCCCAACGCCAATTGTTGGCCAAATGAGCGGTCTTTGAGCCAACAATATACCTAAGAGTGGTGGGAAGAAAGAAAAACAAGATTTGATTAGTTATGTGTGGGGCATGTTGTGGCATGTGACTTGTGACAGCTGCTGCTACATTGGCTGTCAATTAAGTGCCGAGATTCTAGCAATTAACCCCATTTAAGAAATATTTAAGAAAAATCTCCATCTTAATTGAATTTCAATTGACATTTGATTAGCTGCTTGATGCTTTATTTATAGCAATACAAATTTATTCACAAATTACACTTTCAACTTCACCCCAAGAACAAAGGTGACAACAACAACATTAAAACGCAATCGCGTAAATAGTAGTTCTCAGTCAATATTTCTCATGAATATTTAACTTTGAAACTTTGCTCTAGATCTTAAGCTTTGTAGTCAGATGTTGCCACACGTGACTCGAGACACGGACACAGACACAGACACAGAAGATAACGTCTGGTCTGGCTAATAAACCCTAGTTAACCTTCTGTCTGTTTTACTATATATATATAGAACGTTCGGCTGCGTTGCGTGGTTCTTCCCAAAATAACATGACATCAGCTACTTTTAATCATTTTTCTAATAGAAAGTGTTTTTAGATTGCTAAATGATCTATTTTGGGTACAGCAATATAATTTTATTGTAGGTTTCCTTTTTTAAAAAAACTGCATCAAGTCTTTTATTCAACCTGCTTAAAGGTACCATTATTTTCCAACTTCTGTCCATCTCCATCCTGTTAGATCTTGTTCAAAAAATATTGGATTTAAGAACTAAGAGATAATGAGTTTTGTATTCCTAATTGATTTAGGAATTTATAGTGTAAGCAGGTTTAAGTTTTGCGTAATTTTTTCATATCTCCTTCACAATACCATTGCCATAAAACGTCTGCAACAAAACTTAATCCAAGACAGACCGAAATGAGATAACAATGTTTTTGGTTGATAATAGACTTACCCCAGGCCGGAGCCGACAGGTATGGCAAAGTAGAACATTGCCAACATTTTGGAACGCATGCTATGTACAAACAGATCGGAGATGATCGTTGGCGCTATAGTGCTATAGGAAGCCTCGCCGATGCCGACCAAAGCGCGGAACGTGATGAACCAACCGAAGCTGCCCATAAACGAGCCCACCAATGTTGTTGTTGACCACAGGGCCACGCCCACAGCCATGAGCCAACGCCTTGAATAACGATCGCCCAAGAAGCCAAAGAGTGGCGCAAATATCATATAGGAGATGACAAATGCTGTCTGCAATAGACCCGCACTATCATTGCCTATGTCAAAATCTTTTTGTACTTCCGTTAGCACACCTGCAAACAAGAAAGAAATATTTTAAATTTAGTTATTTTAAAAATTTAGCATATGATTGTTAAAATATTTTTAGTGTCAAGTGTTTCCCGATAACCCCGATAATAACTTTAATACATATGGCAAGAAAAAACGTAAAGCTTTACGTAAGTAAGTAAGCAACTGCATTTGGCACCTTTCAATTACTACAAACCTAAATAAAGCTTTTTAAATATTCGACTTTTTTATGAGTTTTAAGGCTTAAAATGTTAACGACTGTTGTTATTTTGACATTAACAGCGTTAAGTTAACATGTACTTGATATGATTACATAATATATTAAATGGAAAATTCTTTGCCTTGTCATTCAAAAACATGCCATAATATAATACTTGACGTAGTCACATCAACTGTGACGCAAAGCAGTTTATTTTGAGACAATGTCTCTTTTATAGTTTAAGTGAATCACATTGCCAAAATGTAAACAAACTTAAGAGCTGGGCAATGGAAATTAACCTTGTGCTTTGCGAAATTCCTTCGCCTATTATCAAGTCAATGTCAATTGATAAGATAGAATTACAGGCTTTAGATTGTGTATTTGTTATGATTTTAATTTAGTTTTAAAGAGCTGATTTGCAATGTGATAGCACTAAATCTGGATTCCCCTGAGTATGCTATATATACATATAGAATTTCAGCTGATTATCTCATACTTCCTACATGCATTAATAGAATTCAAGTTTAGAAATAAAAGCGGATATGCAAGTCATTAGTAACAATACATAATGTTATATTATTATATAGACACGACCTAGCCAATAACTGTTCAATGTTTTTTCCTACTATCTACCTGTTTAAACGAATATTTAACGGGCCTCCACAAAAGCTACGTGCATTAACATTTAACAGCCGTCAGTGCCAAACACCTAACGGCAACATGTGCCGCAATATCGCGTAGATCCAAAAGCAACCAAAATATTTTAAAAATCCATAGATGATCAACAGTGTATGTGTGTGGAGGAGGAAGTGTGACACGGCATAAAGAGGGTGAAAAGGCCGCAAGCGCCGGCATTCAAAAATGCGATACATGGCCAAAAAGCTCAACAAGTTGTGAACGAACGAACGAACGAACGAACGAATAAACGAACAAATGCCGAACGCTGTGCTTTGACGTGGCACACAGTCAGACAATGTGATTCAGCAGCCACAAAACGGTCGGCTGACGTTTTCTGTTGTTGTTTTTATTTTTTTTTCGTTTTCTGGGTCTTTTGCACATTTCGCTTTTCGAGAAATTTATCGTACGATGTTTTTCGACCAATCAGCGCGTTTGTTTGGCCAGTGACGTAACGGCGTACGGCCGCCAACTCTCAGCGCCATGCGATACCAAGCAATGTGGGGTGTGTAACCGCATACAAATGTTTGTAAACATTCATGTGTATGTTTTTTCGTGTATCAGTGAGTAAGAGAGAGCAACTATTTACAGCCGCAGAGAGTAAGAAAACTCACAGGGCTCCCTTTTGTTTACGGCTGTGTAGCAGATAGAATACTCTCAAAACACAAATGTGTATGCATTGTTGTTGTTGTTATTGAGGTATGTTCTCAAAAAAAAAAGGCAGCCAACAAAAATGCGATCAGCATATTTTTGCCGGTTATAGAAACTTGCGCGTAATTTTAGAACCAGTTTACGCTCTTTAAGATGCCTTGCTCTCTGAACGGCTCTCTTTCTGTTACGCTCCGTAGTAATTATGTCTCGTGGCTAGACGGAACTGAAGAACTTCCAGATAGAAGCAGTTACTTGTCTCTTAGGCAGCAGCAGTTGGTTGCCAAGCATGGATACTGCATACGTCTGGCTGATGCTGCTGCCTCATTAATATGAATGAATAAAAAATTTGCTATCAAGTTAAAAGCGATTGTGATTTGGCCTTGAAAATATCGCACCAGTTTTGCAACATCAAGCACAAATTTCGGCGTCTTCTGAGTTGTTATAAAAAGCACAAATTTACAAGTGCGGTTTCCTATAACTTACAGTTGAGTTATTTGGGAAAGCTTACTTTTTTAATACATTTAACTTTCTTCTGTAAACTGTAAGCATTTAGAAATAGAAATCGTTTGAAGAAAAAAAAAGCTGCGCGCATCGATAATCATGAGAAAAGTAAAGCTTCGCACCTCTTCCTCTACCTGCTGTTACATATGCTTAATGTTGTTGTTGTTGCTAATTGGGTTTGTGCTCTTTGCACGTCGCTCTTTTTTTTTTTTGTCGCCGTCTCTGGTTTTTGTGTTTGTCACTGCCGCCGTTTACCTTTGCCGGTCATTGACATAGAAAATACAAAAATTGAAGCTGAAAATAATGCAAATTGCAGCAAACAACAAATTTAACGACAACATTTGACAACAACGAAGAGAATGCATTTGCAATCGAGAGAGATGTATAAGAAAAGTGTGTGCACATGTATGTGTGTATGTATAAGTGGAAGCTTAGCTATTCAAGCATTGCCATACAAGAATGTTAAAAGATCTTTACTTTTATGTAGGTTAATGTTGTATTTTGCATAAATGTATGTATGTCAAAGAAAGGAAAACAACCTGTTCAACTGTTAAGTGCAGTGTTACCAGCTTTTGTAAAGGTGAACAAATTATATTTTCACGTCACGGATTAACTTAAAACTTTTTTCTTTGAGTTCTTATTATATTTTTACTTATTAAACATTGTATCTAAATTGTGTCTAAACGCCCAAAGGCACAAAAATGAAAGTTGCTCTGGTAATTCAACAACGAAAACAACATAAATTGTTATGCAAAAAAAAAAAAAAAAACTGAGACTGAATAAAATGCAAAAATTATACCCAAATTAAATACATATAAAACAAATACAAAGACGAAGCTTTTAAAATTTCAATACCAAAATTATATCACGTAATATGTAAGCATCTGGGCAACATGCGACTATTTAACTTTTTTTTACGTACATCTATATATATTATTTAAAACATTTTAAATGCAAGCGTAGCACAAAACTGCTGACAATTATCTTATTTTGTATCTTTTGGGAGCGTCTCTGCCTTGGAAAATGGCCAACAAAAATAATACGTAGGAAAAAGCAGCAGCTAGAAGATGGCCTGTTTTTATGTTTTTATGTATATTTATGTAGATATATATATATATATATGTGTATATAGTTATATACCTTTTAAGCCATATAGAACAAAGTTCAATGAATGTATTTATAATTTATTTTCAAACAAAAAACAAAAAATAAAGTGTCAACAACTGGCAGGCGGCATCGATGAATTTTTTTTTTGCTCAGCTCTGAATGAATCAAAAATGAAATTTGGAATGTGAATTTCTCAAATGAAAACCAACAACAATAACAATAACAACAACAGCCACAAAACATCAGGCGATAAATTGCGATATTCGTATGTGTGTTTGTTTGTGTATGTGTTAGTGTATGTAAACCAGTAAATTGTAAGCACATCGAATCATGCGATGATTATTTTAAAAGTCTGAGATCGTGGGGTCAACAACAGAGGCCACCTCTGGCTTGTATGCATTTATATATCATTTAGTCTGGCCAGACATCAGGCGATATATAACACACACACTTTAGCTATATTTTGAACTACAATTTTGCACAATGCTGAAGCGTTTTGTTAATGTTAATGAGATATGTGTGTGTGTGTATACGAATATATGCATAACGTTTTTTTTTTCGGTTTTTTTTTTTGCTAGCTTGAAGGCTGACTATCGGTTTTAGCCGAAATACGTATGCCAAATGTATGTCACATGGCTTAAAAGCGTTCTGACCACGTTTTTAACAATACGTGCCCACCTTGCACGTGAATTAAAAACATATTTTCGGGCCACCTGCTGCACTAAACTCAATCAATGCATAATTATATATATTATTCGGTTAAGTAACACGCAAATAATAATGGTTAATTTTGCGTGTGTGTGATAACTGTTTAGCTGATAAGGCTTATCACGCTTATCAACTGCCAGGCGCATCCAAACTTAATGATTTATGAAACGTCAGCTCGTTAGATAACTTTAATTATAATTTACTATACACTTAACAGCAATATTCTGCTGCTGTTCAACACTATTTGCATGTTGAGTGCAGAAAACTTAACATTATTGTTGGATAGTGAAGTTCATAAGGTTCAGAATATCAATTGTGGGTTTTTTCCTTAACCTCTTAACCGGTTGATGTCCAACACTTTCGATTCATGTAACAGTACCTCAAGTACACAATTCTAAATGTGTTGCATGCATATGGATTGATTTGTTGATTAATTGCACTGCGCCCATATGGAAACGTGAAGAGATACGATACGAATATGATGAATAATCGCATAATATTATATATACAAATATATGCGTATATGCGTATATCGTGTATGTTTAACTTATCACTCAATTTGTATAATGCCATTTCCTGTCTGCTTGGTCATAAGTTTCCTGCACATGATTAACCAATCATACCATTTTGGGCATTTATAACCCATTACAGGCTTTAACGAAAGTAAAAAGTAATTGGCAAATAGTCTTCTTCTTGCTAATGACTTTCGCTGCATTGTTGCACAGTGTTGACTAATTGTGGGAATTATTAGTATGTCGACATTGTTATAATGCAGATTGCACATTTTGTTAAATACTTTTGAGGGCTTGCCAAACAAACTTGCTCAACATAAAACATCTGATAATGGTAACTCATCAAAGTTTATGTGGGATTTTTTAGTGTCAGTGTTAGTTAACGACCTTGGATGCTAGTTTTTGTTTTTGGTTTCGCTCTGCTGCTGCAAAAACAGCTGATTCAGTCAAAGTCAAAGTGCAGGCCAAACCAAAAATAAAAGTTCGCAACGCGTATTTAAATCAATTTTCATACTATAACACAGTATCTGTATATATATATACACATGGGCAGATGCGTGAATAGTTCCATGTTGTGTACAAATGTGATGTGTGATCAACTGGTTGAGGTGTTAATTTCCCATTTTTAACAACCGTTAACAACATGTTTACAATTGTTTGCCATACTTGTAACGTGCGATTGTAAAACAGCAAATGATTCACACGCAACAATCACGCCATAAACAATATAATAATACACTGCTCTCCCCGTTGATAAGCCGTAAGGAAGCCGCTCAACCGATTTGCTATGCGTCTCTTCAGATTTCTTGGCAAGTGTTTAAACAAAAGAGCAAAACGATATCTGTTTATAATAAACATAGGAAAATTTCTTAGAACTAAATCGTGGCGGGATGTGGAGTCAAATACCGCAAAAAAACCAACAAACAAATAAATATTTCCTATGTTAAAAATTCTTTCATAATTTCGAAATTTTCTTTATTCTTTAAACCATCACGCCATCATGTCAGGCGCCAAAGTTTCGCATAAAAGTGTTAAGATTATGCGAAATTTGGCAATATATAACTGGTTGATTGATTGCTTTGTACCTATTCGATATTGTGAATAGGTGCAAAAGTAATAACAACAACAACAATATATATATGATACAAAATACATTAGCGCAGGTCGTATGATTCAAAGCGTAAATGTGATTAGTCACATTTATCTTTGGGCTTTTTGTACACAACAAAAAAAAAACAAAAATGCCTTTCGTGCAAAACGTCAGAATAAAAACAAAACAAATGTTTACATACTAGAACGCTAGAGCAGCTCTGTGACGTAACAAAGTTAAACGCATTGGCTTTGCATTATCAGTGTGTGAAGAGTGAGAAGGGGAGAGAGAGCAGGAGAGTGCCCGCATAAGTGTTTATCTTGAATTAGATATAGTGACGTAGCTGTTAAGCAGCAATTGGCGCAGCATGCGGGTCACAATTTTAATTCAATAAAAATGAAATTAGACTCTATTATGAACACTTACCAGCAATTGTGAATCGATCCATGTAGTTGATGAGATTGACAAAGCAGAGAACTATAACGGTAAACCACTCTTTGCGTCCAACAGCAGAGAGACGCGATGGCAGCTCGTCGACAACGTTACCTCTACGTAAACGTAGTCTTTCCATTGATTCGGAATCAGATGACACTAACTGCTGTGACGAGTAAGTCGCAGGCAGTCCGTGTGACACAAGTCCGGCAACATCATTGTTGCTGCCACTGCTATTGCTGCTGCTGCTGTTACTCATCGCCGGGTTGTCCATGGCGCCAGCGGCAGTTGGTAGCGGTTGATAGGCCTGATGGTGTTTCTGCGACATTCACTTGCCTTGCACTTGCACCAAACAACAATGACAACAACAAGAACAACAACAACACAAGCAAGCCCAACAGTCGAAAGTTTCCTTTAGGTTTTTTTTTTGTATTCAGCGAAACCGAATGTTGCGGCAAAAGTATTTTTTTTTTGCAGTTAGTGCTCCCTCTCGCTGCGCTCGCTCACTCTCTTGTTTATACACTCACTCACGCATACACGTATACAGTGTTAAACGATGCCGCGAAAACACACGCGATGCACGAAATTGAATAGGAAGGGAGAATGTGAAAATGTGTTGGTGGCAGATTTCTATTTGTTCACTTTAAAAATACTCTGGCATCGTTTCAATTCCCTGACAATATAACTTGTTGTTCCTTTCAATTGGCAATTAATTATAAATTTCAATACGTGTGTATTTTTATTATTTACAGTGCTGACTTATTGAATGCGGCGTTTGCTTTCCACATGCATTTGCGGTGCTTCTTAAAAACTGTAAATATTGTTATATTTCTCCGCACCACGTCCGCACTGACTAAACGACTTGAAACAACTATCGGATCGATGATGGCATTTTCAATATATAACAGCTTTCTGCTCTGTTACTAACATTATGTCAAATTGAGTTTAACAGCTGTTAGCGGTAATCGATTATTTGATTCTAGCAGGCTAAAAACACATTTAGTTATCGATATATAAGGCAGTGTTTCTTATCGCCGTTATTATTTTAAATAAAGTATATTTAAATATATTTAGTTGTGCTTTAAGGTCTATCGTTAAGTGACGTATATTTTTTAAAGGCTTTTAGGAAAATATGCTTATTCGATGTCCATGTCATCCAAACGCCCACGTACTCGATTCTTGCGCTTATGCTTTTTAGTGGGCGGCGGCAGAAAACTTTCAAGAAACTCAATGGTTGTCATAATGGTCTCAGAGCTCACATTTCCAATGTAGTTTTTGTCAAAATACACAACTGGCACTGGTGATTCCGTTGAAACTAACTTGTCACAGTTACAACGTTGACCTTGACGCTGCGCATCCAAAGTTTCCACATCCGAATCATTTGATGTATCTGCTAATTGCGAATGTGGTTTAAATATTTATATATTTTATTTATTATATCTTACTAACCGAAAATCGGCCTAAAACATTCCTTCACCTGAATCCACTTGGTGCAAAATTGTTTGATAAAGCTATCGTTCTGAGTGAAGAAATTCCTTGATGCGCTATCCACACGATTTTTCATAAAACCTGGCACATAGGGCCACTTCCCTTTGGCAGCATAGAAACAAATTATGTCTGAAAAGGGGATAGGGTTTTTTTGAAAAGAGAAACAATTTAATCTTTCATACTTACAAGGCACATGAAACAGATGAAGAAAAGTGCGTTGATGATCCAAACTGGAGATTAAATGAATGCCACTAGGCCGACTATTTATTTTGGACTTGTCATTTAGGCTAGCTGAACGCGGTATCATCCTCTTGAATGGTATCTCGTCCACTCGTATAGTCTGCAAATATGCTTCGCTCATGGTGAGCAGAAAGCCCAACACAAATAGCGGCAAAATCCACACAACTAATTTACGTCCCAATTCCATTATGATACTTTTAGCTTGCACTTCCAAATGCAACTGACCAGCTCGTCGTGTATGATGACGGTCTTTTCCTGCAGGATAGAAAGTACTCGGCCATATTGATTATAATTGCGTTGCATGTTGACATTAATCGTCCCGACACGTTACGCTTACTTTCTCGCCTAACTTGTGTTTTTAGCCCCATTTGTCTGACTTAATGCATTGTCAGCGAGTGCACTGAACCCTAACCCAAATCACGAACAATAAATAGAATCGAAACTACTCGAAAGTACTCAGTCGAATTAAGCTTTTATGATAATATTCTATTTTCGTTTGCCACTCTCTTGTGGATTTCAGTTGTTGACATCTTCAATCATAGCTTGAAGCAATAAATATTGCAACTGAGCCATAGATAAACTCATAATTTTAGAATGTGGAATATTAAATGTCAATTCAAATTTGTAATATTATTTGAATGATCTCAAGTTACGATATTTTATATTTATAATATTTATTTTATTCACTAATAGTGGCTTACGCGAAGGCAAATGCATTTTAAAGAGGACTGAAACATTCCTAATTTTTTTTATTTTATAGTATTGTATTTTTAATCAATAAAATTCTATTGAACTTCTCAAACTAAGAACGTAGAAAAGTATCCATACTTCGAAGCTTTTATAGCTTTGAATCACGTTACTCTCTCTGCTCCCACTCTCTTATACTCTCTAAGCTACGTGCAGTTGATCTTATTGGCTTCCACTCACCTTTGTGATTTTAGCCCTCACGTTTCTTTGATATAAAAAAAACCGCAGGTTTTAGTGACGTATACGCAATATGCGAATTGTCATTTGCTAAATTGTGATTTTATTATCGCATTTAGCGTTTAATCAGTCCATCCCCTGTCACGCACATACAAAAAAAAAAAGAGTAATATATAAAAAAGACGAATGCTTGCGTCAATGTAGCTGCATGTTAGATATTTAAGCTATTCATCAATCCATCCATCCATCCATACATCCCAAAATAAACCTAACTTCAGATTTAGCTTACGGTTTGGGTTGATGATAAGATCGAGATATATACCTGAACGTATATGCTAATAAATGTTAATCATGCACAAGCACAATTATTGTACTATGACGTTTGATAAAATGAAAACCGAAAGCTGAATTAATTACAAAGTATGCATATTGTATATTGCATATTGTATTTTATAAGTCAATGCAAAATGCCAGCGATAAGCTTTCAAATGCAGTTTCTAAACGTGAGCACGTGTCAACAGCAGCAACAATTTAACTGTTCTTATCATTGTGACATACTTCTAAAGGCATCGATGATTAATGCAATGCGATTACTAACGAATTACACGTGAAAGGAAGTAACTTCCCAGAAGGTTGGTATTTTTTATAACTTTTGTAATATATTTAAAGCAATAGGTGAATAAGACTTTGCCTGGGTTTTACTATCTTTTGTATTGAAATTTATTTTTATAACAGGTTATAAAGAAGATTAAAGGCTCAAGGTTTTATATTAATAAATAATTTATTGTAAATGGTAAGAAACGTATAAAAACAAGTAAGAAGGCTCTAGTCGAGAAATACCGACTAGATGATACCCTGGTCCCTATACTTTACGCGTACAGTCAGTGCTTGCAAGTATGTTTGTGTGTGTGTACGCATATGCTGAATGCTCCATACTTTAATGTCCCATATCTCCGGTGATTCTTAACCGATTTTAATAAATTTCACAGATTTTCATTATTTTGTTGATTAATTCAAATGGCATCTCAAAGTTTTCCGAATTCAAGATTTTGCTGTTGTCGATCACATGTGCAAATCGAAAATGGGAAGAGTTATCGAAAATCGGAAAGAAACTTGTACTGCCTAGGGATTAGGCGAGCTTAAGTTCCAAATCTGGAGTCCCTAGCTCTTATAGTCTCTGAGATCGGTTGTCTCACACACACGGACGGACATGACTAAATCGACTCAGCTGTGGATTCTGATCAAAATATTTATACACCTTATGGGGTCAGAGTTGCTTTCTTTCTATTTTTAATGGGTTCAAAAAGAATTCCCAGAAATCTAAGCTGTAGTACTAAAAACAACAGGCGATAATCCCAATTCCGAAAACTGATAGCAAAATCAGCTATGATGCTTATGCTTCTGCTGCTCCTGATTGTGCTTAAAAGCTGACCGCTTTGGGCTGGTTGGCATCAGTTCATTTTTGAGTCTTTCACAAGCAACAATTATTAACAACTAACTAAGCAATATGAAGTTCCTATCGGTTGTCTTTCTGCTCGCAAATAGTATGTTTTGTCTACATGAGTATTTAATTTAAATAATCTTTAACCATTCATTTTATCTCAATAGCCACCTCTTTACCATGTAGGTGCCTCAAAGATATAACTGGTCGCTGCAAACGACCCGTTCATACAGAGGGACAATAAACATGGCTATATCGACTCGGCTGCTGATGCGGATCAAGAATATATATACTTAATGGGGTCGGAGATGCATACTTCTGTCTGTTACATACTTTTGCACAAAACCAGTATACCCTTTTTCCCCATTTTTAATGGGATCAGGGTATAATAATACAATGGTTTTGTTTTTTTAAAGCTAACATGTTTTCTACAAACTTAAATAATAATGTTAATAATATTTGAAAAAAGTTCTACTGAGCACCTAATGTAATTGTTGTCTGAGCTCTATAAAACAATAGTTAATAACTTAGCTTAACAAATACATAATTAATTAATTTTGATACGATTTTTGTTCTCTTAGTAAATCACTCCAAAATTTTGCATTCGTTGCTCGGAACTTTTGAGAGACATTCACCTGAAAACCGTTTGGATCTTCCATAGCATTCTCAAAAACGTGATAATCACAAATGCCTTCGGGTCGTGACTTTAAGATTTGTTCCGTACATTTCGCCAGCGATTCGACATTCCTAGGTTTACTATAAATATTATTGTAAGTTAACTTTTAGTTGTGGGTTTTTTGTGGGGTTTATCTTTAATTAGGAAACTTACCCAAACTTGGCAAAGTGCACAAAATAACCCACAAATGATTTAATGACTCTTGCCTCTGTTGAGTTGCGATTAAAGTCAGGAAAAAGCATGGGACTACGAAATAAATAGATCAAATCATCGCAGTGTACAACTCCATATTTCTTTGTTACATTTTCACTGGTATAAACCGAGGCAAAGCTGTTTGGACCCAAATAGTTGAAGTTATACAAATACATTTGCTGTTCTCGGCCGTTAAGATTGACAATATAATCCCAGATGGCAGTATACAGCGGTTGCTTAAAACCTCTATCTGTTATGAGCTGTATGCAAAGATAAGAACGTTTGCTATGCGATTAAAAAAGTTAGATTTAGATAAAACTGAAACTTCTGAAATGAAGTTAAAACAAACAAACTATTGGAATGTTGTGACTAAACTTTTATGCTAATTGTTTTTGAAGTTAATCAAATGTTTCTATTTGAATATGAGACTTTTAAAAATATCTTATAACAGTTTCTAAATCTTCATTGGTCTCAACATTTATGAACTTATTTGAAATATCTACTTTGTATTGAAAATAGCTCCAAACTTTCTTTGTAACATTACAGATAGAATCTTTGTGGCTTGAAAACTCGAACTGCCTTGATATAATTTTGTTGAGTACTTACATCAAGGAAACCCTGTACAGTCGTCTCGTTAAGCTCGTGAATTTGACCAAAATACTGCTTGCTAACAAGCTCCATTGCTTGAGTCAGTTGATCTCGACTGAATGCGGTGGGAAGCTCAAGTAGTTCCTGGAGCAACTCATCGAAACGTGAATTGAAATCCTGACGGAGTGTGATATTCTCCATGATATTCACCACACGGACAGCACCCTCCTCGGGCACAGTGCCGAGCAGCCAGGAAACTTTGCTATATTCACCTCTGGCCATTAGTTCTGTTGGCTGCACACTGAGGAATGCATCGTCAGAGGGATGCTCCACCACCGGACGATAGTTAGTCATATGATCGACATCCCAAAACTTCAAGCCATCACCAGCATTGAGCAACGTCTGAACATCAACTCCACGCAAGGCACGAGCCAACTTGACTGTGCTCAGATTCTGCGCATTTTCCACCTGGCAGAGCTCAGCAGTTTGGCGTGCTTGCTCCAAGGGATTGTCGACCATGGCAAAGGGCACATTGGCTGTGCCGCTCATGCTAATAACGTGCTGGAATAAGCCTGCCGAACGTGGACTCAACATGTGCATGTGTGTGGCAACACCTCCAGCACTCTGGCCGAAGATCGTAACGCGTCTTGGATCACCGCCAAAGGATTTAATATTACGTTGTACCCAGCGAAGCGCAAGTTGCTGATCCTTAAGGCCAAAGTTACCAGGCATCGACGAATCTTGTGTGGAAAGGAAGCCTATCGAAAGGAAAGTTAGGAAATATTCAGGTTTATCTTATGATCTTTTTACTCACCCAAAGCGCCCAGTCGATAGGCCATGGTGACCAACAACACTTCGCTTGTGTCCATGAAATACTCGGGTCCCGTTAGTTGTGGCCCTGCTGAACCACTAAAGAAACCACCACCATGTATATAAACCATAACGGGCAACGGTTCTCCAGATCGATGCTAAGATGTAAGTAAAAGAAATTATTATAATTAATTATACACTTGAAAAGTTTTTATACTCTGAACTTATTAAAAATAGGTAAAAGGGTATGATTATTTTGTCCAGATTTGGAACATAAGCTCTTTTGAGCCCTAGGCAGTACTAGTTTGTTTCGAATTTTCGATAATATTTCCCCATTCCGACGTACACATGTGATCGATATATCAATATCTTGACTTTGAAGAATTGAAGATAATTCGAAAATAGCGTTTAAAACTATAGACGAAATAATATAAATCTGTTAAATGTTTATTGAAAACGGTTGAGAAGAACCGGAGATATATATATATATATGCGTACACACACACACACACACACACACACACACATACTTGCAAGCATTTCAAAGAGTGTCTTTAACGTTATTCATTTTAGATAAATATTAAATACGAAAAGTTATTTGAAATTATAATTTAACATGCTGAAGGCAATTGTAGAACTACTATTAAATAATATGTACATATCAATAAGTTTGTTTTCCTTGAGAAAATCATTTCAATAACGCACATTAAACTGGTCAAGGCAGTAAAGGAACCACAACTATTACTATCTTCTGTAGTATTATTAAAATATCAAACAAAATGTAACAAACAAGAACAAGAATTGCTCTACACTTCACCTCACTTCACTTCACTTACCTCTGGCCTGTAGACATTCAGATAAAGACAATCCTCCTCGCCATAGATGAGCGGTGTGGGTAGCAAATAATTCTTCTGTATGCAATCGGATTTGGCCAAGCTGGCATTATAAATGCCACGCAGCTTGGGCATAACCTTCGGATTCTAAATAACAAACGGGGTTAATCGAAAACAGTAAATATAATTCAAAAGATCCAACAAATTACATTGAAACGCAGCTCGCCAATTGGTGGCAGGGCATAGGGAATGCCCAAGAATCCTTCGAATCTTTTGATCTGATATCCTGGCATGAAGATGCCCTGCACGCAACCCAAATTGCTGCCACACACAATTAGACCTTTAGGGCTAAGAGTCGCCACTGAAAGAGTTGGCCTGAAAGCCAGCAACATCAGCAAAAGTAAGGCAAATCCGGTGTGAATCATGATCTGTCTTGTCTGATGGATCGATTGCTCTTTTTATAGTCTACGAAAGAAATCGAGACGCATTAATTTTGTGCATAAATCAATTTGTATTCATGTTGTCATTTGTTGATGGCCTTTTTTTTTGAGCTTCTTTTGCTCGATGATGTCAACGCCAAACACTTGGCCAAATGATCAAAAAACAAACAAACAACAGCGATACACAAATATACCCCCACGACAAGTAACATATTAAGGACTATTTTCGCACTGATATCCTTTAATAAAATACGTACCACAGGCGAAAATGAAATTGATTGAAATCTTAAAAATATAACACGAGCTTTTAACGCGAGCGCGCACAAAATTTATCTGACGGCTTTGTAAACCAAGGCATTGAGTTTTATTCAAAAAAAAAAATATATATATATTTATATAAGAAAAACTTTGCTGTAGAGTTGCGCTTTAGTTGTGTGTGTGTGTGTTTACGCTTTAAGCAACGGTGGATTGCTTCAAATATGTAGATAGCTTTGATCTGTATTTAATTGAATATTGTAATATTATTCAACCAATAGAATACACGGCGCATGATTAATCAGCATATACTCTAGCTGTATCTGTATCTGTGCACTTCACTCATAAATTGAATCCGCCGTCTAGAACTACAGCTAGACAAGCAACAAGCACCAATCACTACTACGATCGTCTCACATTTCACTTTCATTTTTATCCTGTGTCTCGCGACGAATACATTTACACATATTACGCTGCATTCGGTTTTTCTCAGCGTGTGTTTGTTTTTGTTTGTTTGTACGTCTGTTTGTTTGTTTTTTTGTGATAAGCAGAGCTGGGAAAGTGTTCGCGTTATGGTTCATCTGTTCACTTACATCACTTACGAATATCATGTACATATTGATCTATAATAATGTTCATTAGTTTAGGTATAACTATACTTGACTTGGCAACAGTTCAGAATTTTATTATAATTATCACATTTTGTTGAAGTTAATCAATCAATCTTTAATGCGAATTTGTGTCATAGTTTAAACAAGTTTCAGCTGTTACCAAAAAAAGTGTGGCTAACACTTAATTAATGATCATTTGTAAAATTCCATAATAAATTTGGATTTTTTTTACGCACATCAAAAGTTTGTTAACTTCATAAAAATTACAGAGAAGTGCCAACTATTTATTCTTAGCTTAAATATAAACATAATGAGAGTCAAAGAGTAAATGAACAAACTCAATTTGATATATATACTTTTATGATCGCTTTAGAGTTTCAAGAGCGACACTTTTAAGCTCGCCTGCATTGTAGAATATACTTACAAATGTGAATTATACTTTCCATTGTATTTTCACTACCATATAGTTGACCTTCGTCTGGTCTGGAGAATGAGTCCGACTTCAAAATAGGTCATCGCTTCAGTCTCACATACATTCGCACAAACACAAAACCGGCGTCGCATTATCATCATCATTTTACATATACAGGCGAATATTCTTTTATGTAAATGCATGTAACTGAATTTAGTCAGGGTCCGAAAAAAGAATAACACATGATACCGTGTAAAAACTGAGTTAATCGATGAAAATTTGATTTACTCAAAGTTTTCTCAACCAGCAATAATTAATGTCTTCATCTTTTTGCACAAGTTCTCTTAATCCCCTAAATCTAGCTTTAAGTAAGATACATTTTAACAAATATCATGTCTATAAATAGAGCTTCTTATATAAACCAAATCCACGCATATCCACACTTTTCTCAATGCTATCATGATAAGCCCCATTTGACTTGCCAAAGTGGAAATAATTACAGATCTCATCGGCTGTAAAGTCAGCTGCTTTACAGGTTAGCAATTTGGTTTCATCGTAGAAAATACTAGGAAATTGTAAGACAAGAAGTAATATTAATAAATTAACATCAAAATATACCAAATAGTGTAGTATAGTATTAGCATATTACAAAAATTCTAATGTTTTTATCATTTTTTGGAAATCTTATTATTTGGAACAATTATTGATCAACAAGATAAACTGAGTTCAGGTTTCAAAATAAACTTGTTATCATAGACCTACCCAGTTTTGGCAAATTCCACCAATAAAGACGTCATACGTTTGACAACCACATGATCTTCGGAATCTTGGGGAAAGTCTGGCAAGAAAGCGGGCATATGTATGGTATGCAAGGCATCATCCATATGAGATGCACCGAGTTCTTCGTAGGTAGGTCCACCCGTAAACAGTGATGAATACGAAATATTGCTAAAGTATTCAAAATTGTAAATTGAAACGGGCTGTTTTGAGTATTCGGCATAGCTGCTTGCCGACGCATAGAGTGGAAAGGCGAATATAAAGTCGCCAAGGATAGTTGAAAGTGGAAGTAATGTGTCCTTGTTCAATTCGAAAACCTTTACATCATAGACTTTTAGTATATCCTTGACAGAGTCCTCCATATTTGCTAACTGTTGGGGTAGGTACAACAATAAACCGAACAGCTGCAAGAAATTTTGATTGAATTCCTTCAGGAGCTGCGGATTTGAATAGATGTGCAGTAGAAACATAGATCCTTCACCAGCACGCGAGGAGGAGCCCAGCAGCCAGGGCACTTGGCTAACGCGTCCTGCCAGTTGAGCCTTTAGGGGAAGCTCAACGATAAAAGCATCTAGAGTTGCATCCTGTTCCACAACAGCACCATAGTTCAAAAGTGGCGTACTATCCCAATACTTAAAGACGTTGCCGGCATCCAATAGTTGCGATCCATCGATGTGACGCAGTGCCTCTACCAGCTTCTGACTGTCAAGGGTTTGGGCCTCTGCCACGCCCAGCCGCCCCGCCAGCTGTCGAGCCTGTGACAAAGGATCGTGTACTACAGCCATTGGCATTAGGGCTGTGCCGCTCAAGGACATAGCCCGTTGGTAGAGTCCTAAGTGGGCAGCAAGAGTTAAATAGAAGTTAGAATCTATAAAGCTTTAAATTACCCTTTGAATTCGGACTCAGCATGTGAAGATGTGTGGACAAACCGCCGGCACTGTGTCCAAAAATGGTCACCAACTGTGCATCACCACCAAAGGATTCGATGTGCTTTTGCACCCACTGAAGTGCCAAACGTTGATCCTTCAGACCCATATTGCCAGGCAACTCCGCATCTCCAGTGCTCAGGAAACCTAATGAAAGAACACTTTAATTGTTGTTGTTCCAAAGAGAAACTTAAATGTTTCGATCTACCAAATGGACCCAGGCGATAGCTGACTGTAACCACGATCACCTCGTGTGTGTCCATGAGATACTTTGGACCACTGGCAAAGGGACAAGCAGAGCCACAAATCAAGCCACCCGAATGAATATAAACCATAACTGGCAAGGCAGAAGAAGCTTTGGGATGCTTTAGTTGAACTTCACTTACGGCAGGCCTGTAAACATTAAGGTACAGACAATCCTCTGATCCAGAAATGGGCCAAGATTCAATCAGGTAACACTTTTGTAGGCAATGGCTGCGCGGTGTTGTAGCATTCAAATCACCCGTCCAGCCACTGGCAGCTACAGGACTCTGCAGAAAACATTCAGCTTGTGTCAGCTAACTAAATAATTCAAACTGTTCACCTTAAAGCGCAACTCTCCAACAGGTGGCGCCGCAAATGGTATGCCCATAAAGGCTTCAAAGGCTTTCTGCTGATATCCTGGCATCATAGTGCCATGCAGGCAGCCCAAATCCTCAAGGCACACATCCAAATCAGCAACAACAACAGCAACAAATAAAAAATACACTAAAATACTCCACATCTTGAATAGTTTAACAAACAACGCTATTAGCTGCTCGCTTTTATAGGTTCAGAACTTTAAACAGTTGCATGTTTACTTAAAAAGGGCGTCGTTTTTGAAAGCGTTATAACAATTTAGGTATAAATAGTAGTTAAAGTCACAGTGTATTCAGAAAGAGCTATTAGACAAAAATCAGCCATAAAACAGCCTGTTATTATTCTGTATTAAGATATTTGTTGAGTTTGTTGTGAATTTTTTTTTTTAATAATAGTAATCTAGTTGAATTTTGCATGCGGCGTATTTATGTATATATTTAGGAGTCATTTTACGCATTTAACCCTCTAAGGTCATCGTTATATAGATGATAGAGCTATATAATTTTAGTTTTTAAACCTTGCTAGAATCTTTCTTTCACCCAAAACTGGCTGTCAACAAATTATTATTCTCCCGGTGGGTAGAAGAAAAATCTTTATGGGTTACGTTACAAATAAATTCGAATTTGAGTTATTTACGAGCATGGTTAAGTTATGTTTGTATTGTAAGAACCGGTTGCTGTTTTCCCTAGTAAAAACTTCAGACAAAAAGTTTTTCGAATTAAATAGTTTACTGTATTTACACAAATAATTAATTGGATACAGCAAAAAAGTTGCTGTCAACCAAACAGCCATTATTTATAGACTTAAGACAAAGATTGTGACTTAAACTAAACACGCATTCATACAAAAGACAGATACCTAATAGTTAAGAGTTACAGATAACATTAATGATTGCTCCATGTTAACAATGTATATATATATATAACAAAATAACTTGTGCATTGACTTTAAGATGCTTAGTTAGAAAAAGTATTATAAAAAGGGTTTAAAAGAGTTAAATGGGTGCCAAATTGCGTCGCTGCGCTGCACTTAAATCCGGATGCCAAATATCTATGATTAGCACCAAACGTAACTGGGTTCCATTGTGCCAGACCTCGTGCTCAATGCTATCGTCAAAGATGAACAAATCGCCTTCGCGCCAGGTGCTGTTGGATCGAATCGAAAGTATGACTAGTTGAACCAAGGCGTTTATACTTTTCTTACCGCTGATCTTCGGCCACTCGCAAGCTGGTCAAGTGTGGTTCCGGCGCTATCAGCGTGAGATGAGCACGCAGTCTGCAATTGGTGGGTCCACAATGTGGCCAGACATGCGTCTGTGCCTGCATAGCACTAAACTTGATTTGTCCACGACTACAGCTACGCGCGGCTGTAAACTTCTCGATCACGGCACAAGTGATTGGCGCTCGTTGGCAGTTCCTTTGGAGACGTTTTCCTTGTGCATACAGCTCAAACTGTTGCCAGTTGCCCGTATCACGCAACTGTTCCGATTCCTGCTGAAAGTTGCCCTGGCTGCTGAGCAACGACAAAGCCTCTTTGCGTATCTGATGCCAGTTTTGCTGCAATTGCTCCAGCTCCGTGGCGTAACCCGTTTCTACAGGCTGCCAAAAAGGTTTTGCTTTAAGCTGAGGTTCATTGTATAGCGATCGTTGATAGACGCTGGCAAAGAATCGCTTCTCTGCGCCACGTTGATAAATCTTCAATGCCTGAGCTTGTTGGCCCAAACGCTGTAGACTCTCACCCAGCGCTAGATAAAAGAAGGGTTCTTGCGTACCCTTTGCCTGCGAATCAATGGCATATTGCAAATGCGGCACGGCTTGGGCATAGTCTCCAAGAAGCTGCTTGAGTGCCAAACCAAAATGCAGATTAGCAACTGGATTGTGGGGCCAGAGTTTAAGAGTTTCACCAGCCACCTGTTGTAATTGAGCCAAGCTGTAAGACATGAACAATTTTGTTAGTCTATAGACTTAAGCTACTCCAAGCTTTATCAAAATACACACACTTATTGGACATCAGATGTGTAAGCGAAAGCTGATTGCGTAGTTGAACTTCAGTTGGAAAACGTTCAATGAGCTGCTCATGAATGAAAACTGCTTGTTGCATGTGACCTGCAAAGGCAAATTATAGTTATTTATAGATCTTAAAAGGTTCACTATTCATAAAAAAAACTCACCCAAAAATCTGAGCTGCTGAATGCAACGTTCGCCAGCAGCACGATATTCACTGTGATTGGCAATCAGTTCGTCAAAGGCCAAATAACGTTTGTAGGATTCGATGGCATCAAGAAGCAATCGATTGCTATGTTGCCTGTCAGCCATGAGCTCCAGAGCCTGAGCCCGTGCCAAATGAGCTGCCGGCTTGTGTGCGTATGTGTGTGTGAGCGTGTTAAAGGCGCGCAAAGCATTCGCATAATTCTTGAAGGTTAGTTTTTCGGATTTGTTGTAGATTAAGTAATTAACATGCATGCAAATAGAGCAGGGATAAGCAAAAGGTAAAATATTAGTGAATAAGTACGAGATTTCTAGTCGAGAATGAACGACTAGCATATAGCCTGTAATCAGCTTTGGCATATAACTTTTAAATTATTAACACGGAGAACAAGTTGACTAGAATTAATTATGTTTAAAATACGCAAAGATATCTTTATCTCAATTAAAGACACAAAAACCTAGTTTCTACTGGGCTGCCTGTCGGGTGTTGCAAGAATCAGGTGGGTGAGTCCAACTCCTGCAGCAGGAACTGGCCTTTGCCCAGTAGAAAATATGTTTTAATGTTCAGATAATCCAATTATTAATCAAGCTTAAATATTTATCTTGAAGAAACATTCCTTAAAAGCTAAGCACATGAACTTAAAAAGCAAACATTGATTAAAGCTATGAAAAAATTACTTTTTTAGTGTTTTATTTAAGTTTTTGTGGTGTGTTTTTTTAAAGGTTGTTGAGCTAAGTTCAAAAGAGTATCAGACATCGTATAAGATATTAAGAGAGATTATATAATGAAAACTTACCTCATTGATCATTTCGGCATTGGCTTTTCGTAGCTCCTGCTCAAACGGATCTTCATCGTGCTCAACAGCCTTGGGACCAGTTGGTTCCTTTGGTTTGATTTCTAACGAAGAAATTCAAATATCAATACTCAAATCCTAAAGTTTAAATATATTTAGTAAAAGACGCCACTGAACGGTTAATGTTTACAGCTCCACCTTATGCATAAGATTAGCAATTTGATTTTGTTTTTGGCTAAAACTGTGACTTACTATGAATATATATATGTATATATCGTCATGAACGATTTTTTTCTTTAAGAATAGATTATAATACGAATATTTTATGTCAAATGCAATGATGGGATTTGTTGATTTGCTTGTAGACTGACTGATTTTTTTTTTTTATTTGTGGTTTTTTGATTGAGGACGTGTAAATTGTACATTTAGTAATTACGTGTCCAGGTCGGATCATCGGAATCGGGATCGGTATCATACTCCTTGGCAGGGAGACGACCATATTTGGCTTCCAACCTGCTCATTAGTTCCGCATCATCCACATCGGATATTTCATCTTCCTCCTCATCGCTAATAAGCTCGTCGTCACTTTCATCATGTTCGTAATCCTCGATATCCCCATCTTCATATTCAACATAAATATCAGTGGCTGTTGTTGGTTCCGGTTCCGGTTCCGGTTCGTGATCATCTTTCGTTTCTGTTTCCAGTTCTGCTTGCGGCTTTAAATCTTTTACAGGTTCCACCGGTGAAGATTTGGGTTTTGCTTCTGTTGCTTTTGGCTCCATTGTGGATCTGTACATGGCACTCAATTGTTCGAAGGTTTCCGGCACATAGCTGGCATTGATGGCCACATTGTCATCGTCGCTGTGTTCATTGTCGCTTATCTCAATTTCGATTTCCTCCTCGATTTCGAACTCCTCCTCCGAATATTCCTCTTTGATTGGAAATAAGTCTAGCATTATTATATGAAAACATAACCTTTAGAAAAATCGGATTTTAATATTTCAAATAGCTTCAAGTGGGAAACTCTTGAAACTATTTGAAAGCAACTTCGAACAATCCGAAGTTAATATATAGTATAGTAACTGAACAACCGTCATCAAGCGGCGGTAGCTCCTCCAATCCATCTTCCGGTATATGTTCCTCGGCCGTGGCTATTGTCAATCGTCGTCTCATATTGATTTCCGTTGTGGTCTGATCCTCATCGTCTAGGTTTTTTGTTTGTTTTATTGTGTCAGAGATTAGAATATAAATATTTTCTTTTGGTCATTTATAGCTGGGAGACAACAACAATAAAGCCATACAACATTTAATTTACATACATACATTGGCGCATAAGTTTTAACAAAGCTGTGACTACAATATACATAAAAACACAAAAATAAATTGCATTTAGCTTAAACTTAAACAGATTATGAGAAGAAATAAACATAAAAAAAAGAAAGTGCAAAATTTTGTTCATATTTTCAAATTGGTTTTCGGTTTGATTAGTTTAAAGAATGTTAGTTTTTGGTTCGGTTTTTCATGTTTAAGTAAAATCGATCGTTAATTCTAACCGAAACATGAGAAAAGAACCTTTAAAATATTTGTTTTTTCGTTACGTTTTCATTCCACATTGACTAGCATTTAAATTGATCATTGGTTAAGAACGTAAAGCAGCCGTTAAAAAATGTTTTGTTTTTTTTTTTTTAGATAGGAACTGATTTTGCCAGATGACATACAGTTTAAAGTTTAAGTAAGCAACAGATATGATATATATATATAGAGTTCGTTAACATTATAAGAGAGTTATTTAGCTAACAAAACTTGGCATTTAGATGCAATTGACAAACTCACTTGTATTTGGATTTTTCCGTATCAATACAAGGCGTGAAACAAGGGCAAGTGCAATGCCAACGCCAATTTTAACGGCAACTGGAAAATGATTTACGTTTTTTAGTAAACAATTTAAATTGTAACGAAACATTTAATAAACATTTCTCTCTCTTTTTTTTTTTTGCACTTTCTTGAACAGTTTTGTTTTTTTTTCGAAATTTCACCTGTTATTCAAATTGATAAAGTGGAGCCTATTGGATTTATTCCTTTACAACCGTTTTAAGCGTTCATTGGCGTCGCTCGAAACTTTTTAAGGATACTTACGTGAACCTAACCAGGAGGATGTTGTTGGTACTTCCTCTTCATCAGCCTTAACCTGCTTCTGCTCCGGCTGCTGCTTAGCTTTTTCAGCGGCAGCTGCTTGACGTTGTCGCTCTTGCAACAACAGCTCCTCATCGGCATCCTGATCAAGAGATTCAAAATCATCATCATCATCATCATCGTTTTCATCCTATAAATATCAGATTATTGCTATGATTCTTTGATTGAATTGGAGATTGTTTATCCCACCTGATCAAAGCCATCATCATCATCGTTGTCATCATTGTCAGCAGCATTGGGTTCACTTTCTGCAACTGGCTCAGCAGATTCTTCAATTTCTTCATCATCATCATCATCAGCGTCCTAAAACAAAACAAATATCTTAAATACTATTAAAGTTATGATCCCAACTAATGCATTTGCTACCTCATCAATATCATCTTCATTTTGATCCTCAGCAGTTTCAGGCTGGGATTGAGAAATAGTTGGCTCTTCAATATCGTCATCCTCATCAGCTTCCTCATCCACTTCATCATCAATATCATCATCATCCTCGGCAGTTTCGGGAGCACTCTGAGTTTTTGATTGGGAAACGGGCGGCTCAATGGATTCTTCGATCTCATCGTCATCCTGCTCCTCCTCATCATCACCGTCATCCTCCTCTTCATATACTGCCGATTGTGGTGGCTCTAGAGATGCTTCAACATCATCATCACCATCATTGTTCTCATCCTGCATTATGTTAAGTTAAATTCGTTTCAATCAGTTTATTTATTTTCCTCTTACCCCGTCATCTTTGTCATCCTCATCTTCTTCAGCTGTGACATTTTCAGCAGCAGTGTTTTCGCCTTCTTCTTCATCATCCTCCTCTTCTGCCTCCTCCTCGTCTTCTTCGTCATGTTCCTCATCATGTTCATCATCATGTTCATCATCATGTTCATCATCATGATCATCATCATGTTCATCATCATGTTCAGCATCATGTTCATCCAAGGCAGCTTCATGTGAAGGATGTGCATCATGTTCATCTTCATGCCGATGCTCCTCGACCCAACCATCAAAGTAGTTGGAATAACGTGACTCCGACAAAGGTGTGTCCACTATGAAAGTACAGGAATTTGAAAAGAAAACCAATCCAACGATTCTTATATTCACTTACAATCCTCCAATCCACGATTCTCCATTATGATGAGACCCACCAGTCCCAAAAGTACAGCCATTAGAGCAAAGAATATAATCTTTGCACACCAATGACCGCCAGTTCCATGCTGATGCTGCACGTGCAAATGGATATCTTCGTTTCCCATCTTTGTGATGTGAACGCCGTGGGAAGACGAGTCGTCGACATCATCTGTATGTGTGAGCGCGATGCACGATGCATAATAACAATCATAGTAATAATAATGAACACATGTGATTAGAATTCACTTGATTAACAAAATACAAATTAGTTGTAGCTAAGCTGCAACGAGGAAGGTTAGTAAACAAAACACAAAGCAACTAGTTTTAGTAAATACAAGCAGCTAAATTGGTTGGGGGATCTGGGTATAGATATGATATACTATATGGTTTTGCTACCTTGAAAGCTTGGCTGGCGCAATATGCTGACATCGCCCTCCGATTTGCGATCATCTAGACAAAAAGTTAGTTACACTGGTTTTAAAAACAAATACATATACAATAAAACGCTCTTTTACAAGATAATGTTGATAGATATGTTTAGTTCTTTGTTATTGTTGTTGTTGTTGTTCTTGTTGTTGTTGATGCAAAACAAAGAACGCGCAAGTCATGCGCTTGGGCATATGGCCAAAAACAAAAGAAGAAAAATCAAATAAAAATAAAAGAAAAACTGTAAAAAGTATAAATGTGTGTGTGTGTGTGTTGTGTGTATGTGTGCTTTTGTGTATGCTTTATGAGAAATTGTCCAAAAACTTTGGTGGGTGCAATGTTAATGCTCACGGAAGTCTTTTGACTTTGAACACATATACTAAATTCAATTAATTAATTATTTTACATTAAATTTTTCATTGCTCTTGATATTACAACAACGCCTCAAGATGCATATAAATCAAAATATGATTAAAGCAACAAGCAGCTGTTAAAGAGAGCGAAAAACCAACTCTGAACAAGAGAGAGCAAAAGCGAGAGTATAAGAAAGGAAATCTACCGGCATTGTTTATTTTGACCTGAACAGAAAGATAAAAAAAAACAACAACAACACTTTTATCTAACATCTGCGCACTGCTCAGGCTTTAAATAAACACGAGCGGAATTTTAAAGATATGGGTTTTATTTTAAAAGCAACTCAATATTTTTAAAAGGTTGATTTTTCATACTGTCACATGCCGCACAAGTTTTTAAAATCTCATTAAATATTTTATTGTAGCGCGTTTCCCAGCAACTTGACAACACATCGAAATCATAAAGAGATATATGTATATTCCTTATGCATGTGTGCATAAGTATAGTTTTCCTTTCGGCAGAGCGGCATACGCATAGCGACAAACAGAGCAAAGAACAGCAATGTATAATTTTATATAATAGGGCAAAGTTATTTTTAAAGGCGCTCGACAATATTATTATTCTAATAAAAGAAATGGACAGCTACGTTTTTGGCTACCGAACCGAGAGTGTTTAAAAAAAATCACCTCAAATCCACATTCAAAATACGTTTTACACTTTTAGCTCACTTACCACGTTTTTTGCGCTTATCCTTACGCTTTCGCGGCTGTACATCGCCCGACATATTCAACTACTATCGGACTATTTACTAAATGCCAATTTCCTGCGCTGTCTATAACTATTTGAACCACTGTATGTTTGTCTTCGGTTTTTCTGGGGAAGTCGTACCCAACCGCGAACACTACGACCGCGATCACCGTACGTAACTAAACCGAACGACAGCCAGGCGAAGGTGCTGCGACTGCGGCTGCCGGTGGGCGAGCTTTTTTCGTCGCTTTTCAAAACTAGCGGTAAGTGGGCTTTTTGCTTGAAATCACTGCGGCAAAGTGACATATTCACGAAAAGCTCGGACGGCTGGCACTTGATTTTATCAAAAATAAATATGATTTGTTGTTGTTTACAAAATGAGTGGTCGATTGACAATAAACAAGAATGTTTATTTATAAGAACTGACTGTTGCTGTGGAACACTAAAGCGATTAATAACGAGCAGAATTCTCGATTTAAATTTATATAACGATAGCACGCATCCTTATCGTCCTGCGCTATTTAATTTTGTGTCCTCTACACGTTTGCCAGCAACTGCTAGTATTTTTTTTTGGTATTTGGTGTTAGGTCACACTGATTTACTACCATAAAATTTACAACAACAACAAAATAAGAACAGAACGAGGGAAAACAACCCAGCGCAATTATGTATAGATACGAATGAGATTGAAGTCAACAAAAGTAGTTGTTGGATACGGGCCAAGTGCAAAGTTGTGGTAAGTTAAAAATAAATTGTAATTAAGCATGAAATTCATTTGCAACGACTTTTAGGCCAGGAGCTACAAACTACGCACTGTTTTGAAGGCGAAACGACGACGGTGGCGACACGACAAACAAATGAGCCACGCCTTGGAACAGTAGTTGATATTTTGAATGACCGGCGATATGTCGATTGGCTGTGCCGCCCTTAAGAGATCAACAAAATTAAAGAGTTGCACCAGTGGCTCCGATACGGACTCAATGAAAATACCCGATGAACGCAAAGAGAATGGTAACAAAATGGGCTTATTAATCAAACCCCTAAGTGCACCACAAAATATGCGTGGCGGTCTCCGTGTCTATAAAATCGTCATACTTGGAGATGGCGGTGTTGGCAAGTCCGGTGAGTTGCTAGCTGAAAAAAAAAAAAAACAACATTTTTATCACTGCGCACCTTCGATTGGGGCGCTGCGAAAAATCAATAAATTATCTCAATTTCTTTTACGCTTTGTTTTATGGCACACGACCACCCAACCACCCACAATCAACCCCACAAAAAAAACCGTGCGGCATCGGCTTCGTGCGTTCGGCGAACTTTGCGTGTACACAAACCAAAACACAAACGCACACACACACACATGCAAACAGCTGTTACCCTGCAGTTCGTCAGTCACAGTTTCTTGGACTACCATGACCCCACAATTGGTGAGTGTGTGTTCTTTCTTTCTGTGTCTCTTTTTTTACCCTTGCGAAATTGTAGTATAAATATGAACGTGTTTAAATTAGACATTAAGTATAATACCATTAACGGTATTCTTGTGATACAACAATATTTGAAACGCTGAGAATTAAAATAATTAATTTTAATGTATCGCATTTCTGCAAGGGAAGCTAATTTTCGACACCTTCTACTTAAGTTTCTATCAACCTCTTTTTTCTTTGTGTACAGAGGACTCGTATCAACAACAAGCGGTAATTGACAATGAGGCTGCACTGCTGGACATACTCGACACTGCTGGTCAGGTTGAGTTTACCGCAATGCGGGATCAATATATGCGCTGCGGCGAGGGTTTTATCATATGCTATTCCGTCACCGATCGTCACAGCTTTCAGGAGGCCTCCGAATATCGCAAATTAATAACACGTGTGCGTCTTGCCGAGGACATACCGCTAGTGTTGATAGCCAACAAGGTTGACTTGGAATCTCAGCGACGTGTCACCACCCAGGAGGGCAAGAATTTGGCCATTCAATTTGGCTGTCCATTCTTCGAAACATCTGCAGCATTGCGTCATTATATAGATGACGCGTTTTATACACTCGTCCGCGAAATCCGTCGCAAGGAGATGCAAAAGGGCACAGACACCAGCTCGGAGAAGATACATACGCGACATCGCAGTCGCTGGTGGCGCATACGTTCTATCTTCGCTTTGGTTTTTAGACGTAGACGCAATTTAAACTGAAGTTAATGAAACGACAACAACTTCCTCGGTTCTCAGTGCAAAAAAAAACCAACTATGTGCAATAATAATCAATGCGTTATATTTTTTTTTTTTGGCTATATATACGGATTGTATATAGCGCATCCAATCATACACACACATAGATGTGACATAGTATAGACGTCTTATCATTGAATTTATAAAGCGTTCGCAGAATCATATATATATATTATTGTTATATGGCCAAACAATGGCAACAAACTTAACGACATTTTGTTCTTTGTTTCCAGTTAAAGTTCATAATGTTTGTTTGTTTAATTTATACTTTTTTGTTATTCCACAACGTATTTGTTGACTTTGTATTGTTAAGGTGCTAGACGCCAGGCAGCGAAACGCACAGTGAGAGGAGATCGGAAAGAGAATAGATATATGTATATCAATATGTTTAAGCACCTAATCGAAAATAATGCATATTATAGCAATGCACATACGTATGTAGTAAAAATCAAAAATTTGAAACAAAGAATGTTAATTCCTAAACAAAACAAATTTGGAAAATCTGATATGAAATGCATTTAATTTTAACGAGAAAAAAAAGAACCGAAGTAATACCAAAATAATATTATTAATAATGTTAAATCAAAAAGCAAAGCAAAACTGAGTCCTAGCTAAAGCCAATAAAGCGCCGAAGGCTATATATTACATATATACTATATACGAAATATGATCAAGTGTACAATATATGAACACCAGAGCTTTGGAAAAACTGTTCCAACAATGTCATAAAGCGTATAACAATTTGAAGGCGCATTGAATTTATGTATTACTTATTATTATGTGCATGTATTATTATTATATTGTTATAAAATTATAAGGACGGGCGCACAGGCACATTAACTAATCGAATAAATGTTGAAATGAACGTATGTTTAAAGTTTAAACTAAAACACAATTAAAAAAGTAAGATTGCAACAGATTGTAATGCACAAAAAAAAAAACTAAAGAAAAGAGAAGATGAGCAATTTTCATTGTTATATGTGAATTTTTTTTATGTAATATTATTTATGCCTTTGCATTTGTTGTTTAAGTTTAATGTTTGACATGTTAACTCGAGTAAGTTTATTTATTATTATTGCTATAAGTTAAACTGTTTCTGTGTTTTTCTTTTTTGTTTTTGTTAATTACTTTGTTTTGTAAGCATCACAAATAAGTTCCTTACATCAATGTTATTGCATCTGCATCACTGCATAAAAAAAAAAAACAAAACACAAAATTTTTGTTAAATAATAACCGAAACTGATTAACGAGCTATATAATTGGTAAGTGAAACTTTGGAATTGTTCAAATATTTTTTTGGCAAGTTAAAATATTGAATGTGTTTATAAAAGAAAGAAAGCTTTCTAAAAACAAAGATAAAAATGTTAAAAATATCACAAATGTCGTCTATGTATTTCCCAATGACAAAAAATAAAATACTTGATGTTAGTAGCTCTATGTGCGAGTATTATCATCAAGTATGGTAAAAAACCAACTTGTACTGTTTTTGAAAAAATTAATTCAATTTCGAGCGCTTCGAGCGATCAGTTGAAACTACTTTTATTCGTACATTTTAAATGTAAAAATAAATAAATGAAAATGACAAAAAAAAAATTCCCCCCAATAAAGAATTTTGAAACCCCGTTAAATCAAGTGTTTAAAATCAATGTCTATAAATTTTTTCAGGTTAATCCAAAATACAAAACACTATTGGTTAGATTTTTATCGTTCTTTTTTTTATTTTTTTTTTTATTTATTTATTTAGTAAAATATTCTTTTTTGTTTTAATTTTGAAAAGAAAAAATTTTTTTTTGATTTTGTTTTATATATGTAAATGTATACATATACACATATATACATAGTTCTAATTTTGGTAATCTGTTAAATGTCTGTTTTTGTTTTCAATATTTTGTTGTTTTATTGTATAGGAAGCAAAACTTTTAATGCACAAATTTACAATTACTTTCTTGTTGATCTTTTTAATTGTGTAATAGTAACTGTAGAAAATAGTATATATTTATATATATATATACATACATATATATATATATATATATATATGCATATGTATATGTAGCATTTGTAGAAAAGCTGCGCATTTTCATATATTTTTTATTTATTTTTTGAGTTTGTGTGAGATTTACACGATTTGACGGTACAAAATACAAAAAGGAGATATACACATATATGTATTGTATATATTTAATATATATATATGTAGGTATATATATATACTGGTATTTTATAAAATCATAAAATACACTCGTTTATCTTGTGTGTGTTGTTGTTTTTTTTTTAATGCAAAATACAAATACTAAAAACTCGAACGTGTTCCTTTTGCACGTGACAAAAAATTTAATGCATCTCACTTGTGGCTTATATGTTTAAACATTTTTACTTCATTTGTGTGTTTTGTTTGCAATGGTAGTGTTCTTTTTTTTCTTCTTGTGTTTAGTTTATTGGCGGTTTCTGTTTAAATATATATATATATATATATATATATATATATAGTAAGATGTATATATGAGTCAAAAAAGTTTTTGTTTTGTTATTGGTATGATTATGAATGCTTGCATTTAAACCTCTCTTTACAGTATGCTTCTTTTTTTTTTTTGTTAATGTAGTCCGTTTATCATAGTTTGCATTAAGACTTTGAAAAAAAATATGAATAACTGCATCATCACTCAACGCCACACACACACGCACACATACGTACACATGCACACAACCAAACACAAACGGTTAAACACACACAACATACACACTTTTTCAATTTGAAAGTAATGTAATGTATTGGACATTTCTTTTCTGGCTTTTTTAATCTCAAAATCAACGGAAACGATGATATTAACTAGGACAATTGGTATGCATACATAGTAAGTGTGTGTATATAATATATATTTATACGAGTAAGTATGTATTGGTTGTTTTGAGTGTTGACTGATTTTGACGCCGTCAAGAGTTACAAATAATAATAATAATAATAATAATAATGCGATATTTATTATTGTTGTTTACTTCGGTTAATAACTACGCTAGACTGTATATAAAATCAAATCCGCATTTGACATGTGTATTTTTCCCGTTTCATCTTCATCCTGTTGTTGTGTGTTGTAGCTAGTTTGTTGGTGTAGCTTTAGTGTTAGCTGCTTGATGCTTGTTGTAGTTGCTCTTCTAGTTACCGGTTTCCGCATGCTATCTTTCTAGCAGTAGTTGTTGTTATTCTTGTAAAAAGTTGTGTATGTGTGTGTACGTAGGTGTGTGTGTGTGTGTTTGTGTATGTATAGAAAATTGTTTGTTATTTGCTCTTTTAGAGCAAAAGGCATTTGGGCTTCTTCCGTTTTTTAACTTGCAATGCAGCCCTGGTTGCTGTCTCGAAAACCTCTCGCACACCCTCCTTGGACTTGGCCGAACATTCCAAATAAGCAAAGGCATTAATCTTCTCAGCCATAGCGCGTCCCTCCTGCGGCTTAACCGGCTCCTGCTTCATCTTTGCGAGATCCTGAACAAGGTACATTAAAGAGATTTATTAGTAAAGATATAATGAGACATAATGAGATATGTGTAAGGAAAACTTACCCGAATTGTGTTGGGATCATTTCGCAAATCTTTCTTATTGCCTACCAGAATGATTGGAACATTGGGACAAAAATGTTTGACCTGAGCAAAACGACAATAAAGAAATGTTTCAATCAGTTAATAATTAACAAAAATAATAGTCATCGAATGTTGTTTACCTCTGGCGTCCATTTTTCGGGAATATTTTCTAGCGAATCGGGTGAATCCACTGAGAAACACATAAGTATAACATCAGTGTCTGGATAACTCAGCGGTCGCAGTCTGTCGTAATCCTCCTGACCAGCTGTATCCCATAAGGCCAACTCCACCTATAAAAAAAATTAAGCATAAACAAAATCACGTCATTGTATGTTTGTATACAAATATGTATGTACATGCGCATGTACATATGTTGTGTTTAATTGTATTAATGTAAAAAAAAAGTGATAACGTCGTTCGTTAAGTTTGCAATTATGGAGCACAAAAGCCCGTTTTTCCATCACACAAAGACGAAGTAACAGACGAGAGTCAACTTCAAGTTGTGAGATAGCAAAGGAACAGGCGGAAATGCCAAACATATTAATCAGACACAATACGTAGAATGACGTGAACGACAGACACAGACACACAGATACATGCATATGTATATCATATGTAAACGCTATACAAACAATAACGCCGCCATATTGCGCTGCGCAAAATTGTTTATACCAAAACTCGTGTGAAAATATTCGAGACGGACGAAACATTTAGTAAATAATCAAAAAACCCCAAAACCAAAAACAAAGCACATACAAAACATGACTTAATGCATATACAAATGGCATACAGCAGTTTTTATTATTCTTTCTTTTAGTTTACTGTATTACAATTGAGAGCGAGAGCGCGTGCTGCCTGCCTGGCTCCAAACGTAAACGTGAGCGCAGGTAACGAGGTTGGATGCGAGGGGAACAAGCGAGAGAGAGAGATAGAGAGAGATTAACGGAGAGAGTGAGAGCGGGGGAGGGGGGCAACGCGCAAAACTGTATGTGCGCAACGGGCTTGTATAAGACGAACAAAAAAAAAAGAGCAAGAGCACAGCAAGAAACGGAAGGAAGGGAGCTTGCCATACAAGAGTAGTACATGTTTTAGTATTAGTACACACACTATACGCCGCTATACGTGTGTGTATTTGTGCGTGCGCATAGTCTGTGTCTGTTCGTTATGTGTGCAAGGAGAGGGCGACTAGGAGAGAGAGCGGGATTCAAGTATCCGACAATTGATATTGACTCACAACTTTTTTTTTTTTTTTACAACATGAGCACCGAGTGCACTGCTGGAAAGCGAACGGTTGTAGGTAGTGCAGGCGAAGGAAGGGGTGCTAGTTGAGAATATCAAATCAAATAAAAGAACACAAAGCAAAAACGATGATCAGATGATTTTGCATGCTGTAAGAGGAGTTGCGGGTGAAAAGGGAGTCTATGTTAGAGTTGGGTGACGTGATTCTCTTCGTGACACGACTTTAAGAAAACTTAGTTTGACATAACAGTACTTATTAACAATACTTTATACCCAAATCGCAATAGAACTTACAATAAACAATTGAAATAGTTTTGCGCTTTAACAAAATGAATATACTAAGGATCTTTTTGATAAAAATTTTGAGTTGATCGCCAATCAAATGAAAAAATAAATCTTTTAAGAAAAAAAAGTCGGTCACGCCCTTTTCTTATTCAAAGGATATTTTTTTTAAGTGGGTTGGATTAGAGCTTACCTGTTTGCCATCGACTTCGATATCGGCGACATAGTTCTCGAAGACAGTGGGTACGTAGACCTCGGGGAATTGGTCTTTGCTGAATACGATCAGAAGGCAAGTTTTACCGCAGGCACCATCGCCGACAATTACCAATTTCTTGCGAATCGTCGTCATTGGAGGTTCTGGAAGTGACAGAGAGCAGAGATGCAACAACACCGACGACCGGTGGCGACGATGCGTTGTGTTTAATTTATTTGCGAAAACTGCGCGAGCTGGTTGAAAAATATTAAAGTGAAAAATTTACACACAAAACACATACGCATACGCGGGCCAGTACTGCCACAATCTCTCACTCACACTCTCGCACACACACTTGAGTCATACACTTTAAATGTCTCTCTCCCATTTGTTGTTGTTGCTGCTGACGATCTATAGAAAAGAAGAAGCATCAGCGAACAGCCGCATGAGGCTTTTTTTTTGACAATCACCCGTTGTTGGTGGTGGGGATTCTTTTTGGCCAGTTATGTATGTATGTTAGTAAGTAAAATCAACTGCAATGTATCTCCAAGTATGCAGAAATTTACACATTCACACACAACTATTTGTATTTATGAAAAGCCCGTGCTCTTCGGTGTATTGGTATTCGTATTGGGCAAATTCGCCACAGCTTCCATTTAATACATATTTATTTACTTTTCTCGAAATATATTCGAATGTGTCTTGAGATAGTCCAATGGTCGCGTCATAGGTCTGTTTCCTCGCCCGCCACCAACTCTTCGTACGTTTATTCCAAAAACATCATCATCCACTCGCATTTATGTACATACATACACATACATATGTTGTCTGTGAGTTCGATTGCTTTGGCTGTGTGTGAGCGCATAGCCGTGTGTGCGTGTGTGTGGAATTTTTTCACTGCTCTTTCAACTTTTCTCACTTACAATTTAATATTTATATTTTTGCAACACTCAGTACGAATTCGACACTTAATATGCTTACAAAATGGCACAAATATGTTGATTCTTATGCGTCTACCGTTATTCGTTTCGTATAAAATGTACTACTATTAAAAATTCGACGTTTTTTTTCTCATGCGAAATGACGATGAATTTTCTTAGTAGATGAACAACCAACGCCTTCGTGCGCTGCAGAGTTGCACTTTGTTGACAGTGTTGGAAAATTTCAGCTAAAAGGATTACCTGTACAGCCAGGGCAAAAAAGACATTGCCGCTTCGGGTTTGACATGTCTTCCACAGATGAATATTGCACGGCTAAAGATCACTTGCATTATATCATTAAACATTTTGCTTGATCTGACACTGATAACCCGTTCAGAGTTGCATTGGAGGGATTAGGGAAACTGTGACTCAATGAACACAGTGACTGATACTTTTAAAATCACTATCGCTAATCTTCTTCTTAACACTCATGTCGCATGGCCCGGCAAATATTATTCAGTTGCTTAAAATAAACAAAAATAATTATTCAATGGTAGTTGAAGTTGTCAAAAGGCATTATTAAACATGAAAACTGACAACAGCGACAATACGGCTGCTGGAAGTACTGTAGAACCAATTCAAGCTACAAATGGAGATAATATTAGGGACAAAACCGGGCAGATTGCAATAAGAAATAACCATACAAACAAAAACATAGAACTCGAAAAGGGATCAGCTCCTAATGTAAAAGGTGCAGAACCTAGCAAACGGAAAGCAAATATTCAAGTCAACGGATTTGATAAACGATTAAAGTTCAACCATGAAACTGAAGAATTTACGAGAAATTTACTAAATGGTTATGGTAAAAAATTCAATAATTGTTTCTTAAACCCCTTATAATATTATTCGTTTTTAGATTATTTGGAGAGCGACACTGAAACGGAAAACAGCTCCGAAGATTCTTTGAATGAGCAAGAATCAAAATGGTTTCAATTTACAATTGAAGAAATTCCTGAAGCAGAAATTATCACTATTCCGCTAGGTTTGGAAATAAAGCCAATAGAAAAAACTGAGCTTACAATGGAAGAGCCTATGGAAGGAATAGAAGTAAAAAGAAATGAGGAGATGCTAAGTGAGGAAAGTTATCTTATAAGGGAAATAGAGCTTGTGGAAGAAATAGAAGTAAACACGGAGGAGATGCCAACTGAAGCAAGTGTAAATTTTGGACATGGAATTGAAATGGAAATGCAAATGAATACAAATGAGAAAGAGCTACGAGTATTTGACGAAAACTTGGATCCCCAAGATCTTGTGGAAGAAATAGAAGTAAACACGGAGGAGATGCCAACTGAAGCAAGTGTAAATGTTGGACATGGAATTGAAATGCAAATGATGGACAATACCCAAATGAATACTAATGAGAAAGAGCTAAGAGTATTTGACGAAAACATGGATCCTCAGGAACTGAGCATTTTCGAGAACAGCTTAAAAAGCAACATTGTACTAGGTGTGCTTAAGCAAGATGTCGAATTCTATGGCACCGTTGTCGTTACCTTGCTCTGCGGTCGCATTATAATAAATGGCTATAAACCACGTCTCCTGGAACCATTAAGAATCTATTCTCCCAAAGGATTCAACTGGGTGGTCGTCTCGCCATCAGCTAATAAAAAACCACCCAAAGACAATGTAAACTGGGAAGATCTCAATAAGAACTTCTCGCGAACACAGCTTGACAACATTCAGGGCAACTATGATCCCAAATGTGATGCAATTGTGCTGCTGCAACGGAATACTGGAGCACAGAATATGCTTGCAACATTTTCCCAGCACATGGCAGAGAATGTTTTCCCTCTAGTGAATGCCACAAATCGACCCCATTATGCCACTGAATATCTGCTCAATTGTCTTATTCAGAGTGCGGACAAGCGAAAGGCGCTACAGGTGCCCACTGTCTGGACAAAGTTGACATTACTGCCAAGCAGTCGCCTTATAGTTACCGGTGGCAAAGGCGTGGGCAAATCAACACTGCTTCGTTACCTTATTAACCGTCACTTGGAACGCTTTACACAACTGCTGCTGATTGATCTTGACATTGGACAGCCAGAGCTGTTTGTGCCACAAACAGTTTCTTGTAGCGTTATCGATGCGCCTCTGCTGGGACCAGGTTTCTTTCTCAATAAACAACCTGACAAGGCCTTTGTGGTGGGGCACGTCAATGTGGTGATGTGTGCGGAGGAATATGCAAGATCAGTGCGACAGCTATTTAATCATTGTCGTGGCATTAAAAGCTACGCCAAAATGCCTTGGCTTATCAATACGATGGGCTATAACAAGGGTTTTGGTCTCGAACTGATGGCGCTAATCGTAGACTGTGTGCAGCCAACGGATGTGATACAAATAGACAGCCTTCGGGCCATAAGCAATTTCGATGAGCCTCTGGACAGCAAGTCCTTGGCTCGGGTTAAGCCTATCATCTACACAGCGGATGAATTTCATTTAGGTGCCACTTTTCCAAAGTACGCATGGCATCATTTGCGCAGCGCAGCTCCGCCGCGGGATCGAAGGAGCCAGGACCGGGCTTGGATGATGAGTGCCAAGGATGTGCGTTACTCCAATTACCTGGCGCGACTCAGTACAGCACTGCGTGGCAATGCAAAACACCTTACAGACTGTCAGCCCGTTCAAATCGATGTGGAGAAGCTCCAGATTGTGTGTCCAACAGCTGAGGATTTCACGCGCGAGGAGCTTATCGCTGGCGTTGAGGCTAACTTGGTTTATTTATGCAAATCTGCCCCAAGCAATCAGCAAATGGAGTGTTTTGGCATCGGTATGTAGACATTAACAACTAGCACTAATCACTTCATAATATTCTTCATTGTTCATCTTCACAGGTGTCGTTCGCGCCATCGATTACGAAGCTCAGAAACTTTATCTGCTGCCGGCGATGCCTTTAAGTTTTCTCGCTAAAGTCAACTGCCTGGCTCTTGGTGGGGATTTAAGCCTGCCCCAGGGTTTTTTTAAGCATCAAGGCGCTGGCGTGACTAACGATGTGCCATATGTTTTCATTATTGAAGACTCTAAATCGTCCAAGAGCATACAGCAGTTCTACTTTCGATCACCTGGATTCCTGGGTCATCCGGTGGTTAAATGACATTTAAATACCCAATCACCTATTTTGCAAATTCTGTAAATGTGCAAATAAGAATGAATATGTATATAGAATTCATATATCCACATCTTTCACACAGATTAAATCCTGCCTTCCAGTTTAGACGCTACTTGTACAGTATAGATATAACAAAATGCTAGTTTTATTGATGTAGCCTAGTGGGATAAATTGTGTCTGCCTTTAAGTATGCGTCGCATGAGCACACGACGGCCCTCCAATGTCGACATGCGCGTTTCCCATCCGTGCACATTAATTCGCTTCACTTCTCGTGGCTTTGGGAAATGGCAGCGCACTTTGGGTTTGAGAACGGCACGATCGAAGGCATGCTTCTGTCGTACAAACAATGTTTGCGCTGTGTTAAACGCGAACAGGCACGTTCTGTAATCACATATTTCATTATTGTTTCACATATAAAGTACGATTTTTATGTTTATTTACCTTTGTATCAATCCTTGCAACATGTTAAGTAATTTTTGGGACTGCAGTATAACCGTATTGTGAGCGGCAGAAAATACCGCTTCTGTACAAGTAGTGTTGTGAAAGTTGCGCGTGCCATGCTATCGATATGTTTGTTCGATAGCGATATTGTTGTGTTTCTGGGCAGTAGAATTTTGGCGTTAGTTGCTTTCGGTCACATTGCCATTCAAGTGCCGTCGTTTGCTCCAACAATAAAACGCGTTGGGGCCGTATGTTTTGTATGTTGTTATACTAGAAAAAGTGAAAAGCTCGCATGCAAGCCATGAAGACTTAAACGCGTATTAAGTAATTAACGCGCTGCAGATGTGTTAAACACTGAGAGTCTTAAAAGAGAGTGCAAGAGTTCAAAGTTGAGTGTGAAAAACCTACATTACCATTCATCATACATACCATACACTGTATATGTGTGTATGCAAGTGCAGCTGCCGTTAGTGAATAAATTTGTGTGTGTTGCGCGTTTATATGTGTCGCGCTCGTTCGAGCACACAATTTTGGCAGCAGAGTCCCCCAGCCGAAGACAAAATTGAAGTGCATTTCATACGCAAAACTTAAATAGAAGCAGCCAGAGGTGAGTTCTTATGTACGGTGTATGTTTGTGTTGGTCTGTCTGCATTGCATTTTATTTTTACTTAAACTGCACTTGTGTGCGTGTCTGTGTGCGTGTGTGTAAATCTGCACGCTAATTAGCCTAATAAGCGAAAAAGAAGTAGACAGCATTCGCCTAGCCAAAAATAAAACAACATAAAAAATCGATTTTCCTGAACTTGCAATTTTCCATGCCTCACTGACTTCATGAACCAGGCAGAGAACCAACAGCAGAACAGCAGCGACAGCTTGGGGGAGCCGGCGATGCCAACGCCAAAGGCTCTGTCGACGTCGACATATGCGGCATGGTACGCGTCTGGCAACGCGCCCCAAATGCGGGCCAACATCATAAAGTATACATAAATTGAATTTCGAAACACGGAAGCGACGAACGGGCAAAACGATCTGAGTTGAGAGATGAGACTCCACACACAAAAACGCCCCAACAAGTCGACTTTTTCTTGTTGTTGTTGCTTTTGTTGCTGTTGTTGGTGATGATGCAAAGCATGTGTATGTGTGTGTGAGTGTGAGTGTGAGTGGCTGTGCCTATCTGACAGAGTTCTTGTCCATCACCATAGAAACTTAACGCCAAAAAAAATAATAATATTAATAATATAATAAGTATGAGTGGTTTAGTGGAGAGGGTGCTCTTTTTTTGGGGAAATGCCCTCAAGTACAGTAATCATTCAATAATTTGAACGACTAATACATATAAAGGTCTATTTGAGTTTCGAAAAGTTCAGATTTCTTTGCTAGTAGCATTAACAGATTATATAGCATTTTGAAAAGTTTTGAGAACACAAAACAGTGGTCAAAAATCCTAAGTTCCTAAAAATTAAAGTTTAAGACTTAAAAATATGGAAATTTGAATATTAAAAAGCTTAATTACGACTTAAAAGTTAAATCTTTAATGTCTGGGTGCATTATGGAAAAGTTTCATACCTCAAAGATTAACTCCTCAAAAATGTTTCATTTGAAAACACACATTTGCAAACTTAATAAAGTACCGCTGTTAACCACCATTTTGTATGTTGCTAACGGAGTTTACAAATCCTAACAAATTTTCATTTAATAGATTTTTGCAATCCGAAATGCTTTTGACAGAGCTGTCTCTGTCGACGTCGCTGTCTACTTCGCCGTCTTCCTCTCCTGGACAGCTGTCACAGCAGCCCTTTTTTTGTGGGCCATTCCTCCCACTTCTTTTCACTCATTCACTCACTGTTACTTCATCTGTGTGTGTGTGAGTGTGTGTGTGTTTGTCCTGCTTGTGTTGTTGTGTTTTGTATGTGTGTGTGTTTGTTTTGATGACGGCACTCAGCCGAACGTTGACGTTGACAGCGACTGCGACGCACCCGCACTGATTTCAAACGTGTGTGCGTGTTCGTGTGTGTGTGTGAATGTTTGCACCAATACACGCAAATAGCATTAGCAATTCTTGTTGTTACTTTCTGTGTATTTTTTTTTTGGCGGATGCTGGGGGGCTTTCCCTTGTCTCCCTGTTGTTCCCTGTCCTGCAATGTCTGGTCGGTTTCCCTTATTTGTATTTCCTTTACGCTAAGCAACCCTCAATACAGGGTGTGCGTCAAACATTCACTTTTACGACCATTTAGCATAGGTTGTGTTTTCCTACTCTCATTTGCTCTTCCTTCCATTTTCTTTGTGCCACACACTCTTTCACTCATCGTTTCGTTTTATTTGATGTGTTTTTAATCAGACTGGCTCAATTTGGGCGACCCTTCCCCCCTCCCCCACCTCTTAATGTTGTGGGCGGGCGTCATTTGACGCGTGGCGCCGGGTACCGTTATATATTTTGTGTTTTATCTACGAACAGTTTGTCGTTTTCAGGCATTTTAATTTCACATTTCGATTCAGCATCACCAGCTGTGTTTTATATATGTAATTACAATTATAAACCTCTTACGCCCTTAATACTTTCTTTTGTTTTTCTACGTTTTGTGTTTGCTTCTTCTTCGTCTCCTTCTTGTTGCTTGCACACGCATGCCTTGAACGAAACAGCAAAAAGAAAAAACATTCTTCCTCTCTGGCATTTTGACCATACACATATGTACATACATAAATATATCAAAAATAAACAAGCCACTGCAGGCCTGTGGCCGGAATACCCTAACATGTCAAGTGGGGTTACTTAGTATGAGTTGCGGTTACCTAAGCTTTGCCTGAACTTTGTTAAAGTGTGTGTGTGAGAAGTTTCAGAAAGATTTGATGATAGCTAATAACATTAAAATATTGGTTTTTATTCATCAAAAATTCTTTCTAACTTCGCTCGTCTTTAAGTTAATTTGGTTGGTTTAAATCACGAAATAGTTGTGGTTAACTTCTAAAATGTCTTACATGCCCAAAGAATGCCTAAAGAACAGGTGGCAATCCTATGATAACTGCTACAGAAAGCAAAGTTAACATTCTGCTAACATTTAAAGTTCGCAAAGAATGTGGGAAATGTTAAAAGTGGAATCAGGCTATTAACACATTTTCAACTACGAATCATCTCTTCTGCGTTTCGTGGGATAATTTTTTTGAAATCTCCTTTTCCAAACTCTTAACAATCTGCAACATTGCATATTGCATTTTTGTTGATAATTTCAAATAGAAATCCTTTCGCGTCGCTTATATCATAAAATTGCATCTTTATATGTCTAACAGTTTGTTTTTGTCGTTTATAACCCCAAAAACAGTCAGCAATATGCAATAAAGTTAAAGCATTCATAATTCGTTGTGTGTTGTGTTAACCATTTTGTTGGCTTTGGTGTTTTTGCTTATTTTCTTCGCCATGTTCGACTGTTGCCAGTACAAAAATACTTTTATACAAAATCTATTCGTATCATGGCAGCAGCTGTTGTTGCTCGAACCGGCAACGCATTGTTGGAGCAGCACCATCACCAACAACAACAACAACAACGACTGTCGACTTCATCAACGCCTCCTCTGTATGCGTTTTGTGTGTTTGTTTTTAGCATTTGTTTGGTTTTTGACTGCGTTTCTTTTTGGAAAAGTACACACACACAATTTTTTGTTGCAGTTGTTGTTGGTGTTCAGTTGTCATTCATTATGTATGTAAGCGAACTGTGGGGATCGCTGAGTTTTGCGATTGTGGTGACTGTCAACGTTGCAACTTCAACACCGCCACACACACACCCGGTACACTCCACACTTTCCGATGGCCAAAATGGCGAAAATATATATATACATATATATACATAGGAGCACAAAGTTGTTGGCCCCACGCAAAAAGCATATTTTTGTTGTGACTTGGCAAAAGTATCGCTTCAAATCACACATTCGGAGCAATAACCCTGCATTTGGGTCTCTCTCGACTTGGTTTTCACTGGTTTCCAGTTGCATGTTCGTTCGCACTGTGGAATTCGACAACATGAAGCCACGTGATTATTAATCAAGTTAGCACATTAATCAAAATCCGATACTCATTGTCAACAAAATCAAAAATATTGTCATATCATTTGAGTTTCGAAAACTTTGTAGTCACAAAATAAGCTATGATGAATATGCGCTTTAAAATGTAGCAAGAAGTAAACGGTTTAAGTACAGGGTATACCTTAGTCACAACACTTTCGACTGTTACTTGTCTAATTATTGTAATCTCTTGAGTTGTTGTTGTTGCTGCTGCTGTGGCACAATTTCCATTCCAAGCTTTGTTTGTCTTAATTTGAAATCAAATTGAACGCCCAAACACAAAAGTATAGGGGCGTGTTGCAACAACACAGATGCGTTGCAAGTCATGCCAAAAAAAAAAAAAAAACGTAAACGTTGTCATCGTTGCATCGTTGCATCGTGGCATCGTCATAGTCCAATTACAGTCAATTAAACTCTATCGAACTATTTTTGATATGGGTACATTTAAAAGTGCTGTTGTTGCATCTTCCAAACACAGCTGTCGAGCTGATGACTGCCTCATTGATAACTTTTGGTTAGTTTTGGGCGTCTGCTTGACTCTCTGCCCCTGCTTGTGTGCGTGCCTCTTCGTTGGTTACGTGCCGTTGCATCTTTTTGCACATGGCGTTAACACCTTTTTTTTTTTTGGGCAAGTTTTGCTGCTTAAAGAGATGCATCATCGTCGCAACTTTCCGTCTCATTGCTCAACCAAATTTTACTTCTTTGCCCTCTTTAAGCATTGTGCAATCAACGAAAAGTGGGTTACAAACATATTTATATATCTAAAGCGGCTTCCTTATTATTGTTTGTTTGTTATCTGTTTCGGTATACGCATATCTTTAATGTCCGTTATCATATCTTTCTTTGACTATGCATATCATAATCAAGTAGATAATAATAGCTTAAAAGTCATATTTAATGCCCATCATGTGCCGGCATTTTGTTTTCAGTATTTGTAGGTCGATTAGCATTTACTTTCTTCATTTCTTAGCATTTAATAATATTATAATATTATTTCTTCACCCAACTAACTATTATCATAAATGTATACAGCTTTATTTAACTATTCTCTCTGTAAACCCTTCACCAAGTTAAACTGTTTGATTGGTTTAGTTTGGATTATTTATTTTGGGTTCACAATTTAGCATTGTTCTTGTTTTTTCAATGTTAATTTGACCATTGATTATTAACTGGTTACTTAAAAGAAGACAGTAAAGTGGAGGTCATTCGTAATAACAACTCTCTAACAAGTTGAGTTAACAATGTCATTATTTCTTTTATTAAGTACATTCCAGTTAGGTCGAGGGGCGTTTTATTATTGTTATTAAAGTTGTGTCGTGTTGTTCAGAAACCATTCATTAAACGAACGAACTATGTTTCTGATAAGTTTAAATTCGAACGAACTATGTTTTGTTCCTTTCTTTTGTGTCTGATTATAATTCTTTAAGGGTTTTGGTTCCTGGGCGGTTCAGGTCACTTTTGAAGTGTTCCATAAGGAAGTCACCTGGGACTTTTATAATTTATACTGTCCTGTCTATAATACATTGCTATAGGGTTCTGATATATGTCTATGATGTAAAATTATGCACGTCGGCTATAACTCTTCTGTCTGTTCAACTACAAAGTGATTTAGACAATTTTCTTGGTGTAGAACAAACTTATTGAATCTTAATTGCATTAAACCTTAAGTGCACGTTTTTTAATATTTCTGTGTACCAAAATTTCTTCGAGCTTGTTATTCTAACATTGCTATCCATAACTTATGTTCAATATATAACGATCTTTCCTACTTAATACATAATACAACTCCAAGTTGCTCTCTTAAATGAACAAACTTCTTTAAATCAAGTTAATTATGTATATTTCTATGCATATCTTTTCCCTTAAAAATCTGTGTTTAAGTATTTAAAGTTTTTTGCAGATTCTTGTATCAAATAGCTTGCAACATAATCAACGCTTCTCCATTTCATTATGCCCTTTGGAAGGCTATTCACTCGATACACTGGAATTTGGTTCAAACATTTTTGTTTGTCTCCCCGGTGACCTGTTGCCTCTCAATTTTCTATTTGTGTCAGCTGCAACAACTGCTCCTTAAATTTCAACAAGTTTTTAATGCATAAAACTTGTTAAAAACAAAAAAATATCGCATTGCTTGGCATTATTTTTGTTGCTTTTTATGCATGCCAAATTATATGTCTGATGCGACACGCCTCTTTTTTCAGTTCTGTTGTTGTTGTTGTCTTCTACAGCAAAACTTGGCTAAGCAAAACAAAACTGAACTCAACTCAACTCAACTGAACTGAACTGAAAAAAAAGTGAACTGGGGTTCTATTTTTGGTAATTGTGGCCTGCTTTCATTATGTTTTTCAACTTATGCACAGGCGTCTAATGTATCCCCAACATTTCCAGGGTCTGTCCGGTTCCAGCTCATTGACGATATAATACACATATTACACACAAAAAGTATTTCATTTTGGTTGGTGTGGAAGAGGGGGTCGTGAGGAGGCTATTTTCAACAGCAATATTGTGGGTCAAACATGCGTTGTCATAGAAAAAGAATACATACATACATGTGTGTGTGTGTGTATGTGTGTGTGTGTATGTACAATGTATGTGCATGCTGTGTATATATAACAATTTTTCAATCAGGCAGCAGCGTAAACAAAATACCAAGCAACAAACAATCCATTAAAAGTTCATTGGAGACGCGCCCATTGCGGGGCATCGAATTAATTAAAGCTGCTACACACACACACACACACACCGAGAAAGAAATGCAGAAAGAGCAAGAAACACATGTGGTGCGAGACAGAGAGAGTGTGATAGCAATGGTACTGGTAAGGGGGGAGCTGAGAAGGGTGAAAGCTTGTACAACCAAGATTGAAAGAAATTATTTTTTATTACTTCTTCGAAACAACACACACACATACACACACACACACATGTATGAAATACTTTTAACAAGTACAAATTTAATGGCTTGGTAGACCCTGAAAATACCCCATTATAAGATTATCTCAGCTTTACAACAAAATACTTTGAATATCCAAGGTAAAAAGAAAGAAAAATAAATTAACGTTCCATTGAATATTGCTTGAAAAGAATAAACTTGCAAAACTGTCATAATTGACTATGAACCTTTTTTTTTTTTAAGAATGCAATATGAATTGATTGATACTCCCCGTGCACCCACTTAACTGTAGGGTATGTCAAAAACCCCATATGTCAAATTGCCGCGTAAGCCGCAGCAAGACTTCTCAAAAGTCTTTTTTTCGAGCGCTCTGCCAATAAGTAGGCGCAGTTAGCCCACCAACAGCTGTATCTGTGTGTCTGTGTATGTATATGTGTATGTGTGTGTGTTTGGTGTGCGTGCGGTCATAATGAAAATAAATTTGTTTATGCGCGCTGACTTTGTTTGGCTTGGCTTGGCTTCAAGAAAGAAGTTCTTTGTTGCTCGCTGCAGAAGCAGCATTTTGTTAAAGAATCAACACTTTTGTGTCACGTAGCACCAGCCGTAGCAACAACAATAACTACAACACAGACGTCTACATACTCTATATATATACGAACTCTTTTCTTTGGCTTGTTCTATATACTACCTTTTTCCGCCCACACACACACACTTGAAGTAAAGCTAATTGGCTGCACTTTGGCCTATTTGTATGCAATGTGAATGCTGCAGGCTGGGCGCAAGATAATGAAATGCCCGCAGCAGCAGCAGCAGCAGCAGCCAGTCAACGAATGTTGCTGCATGCAACATCCTAGCAGTGCGAGTGCCACTCAAAACTAAATGCATGGCTAATCACATTATAGATAGCGATATGTCTTTGTGTGCGGCACTTGAATAGCGCCCGCGGCTTCACAAAGCGTGGGCTCTCTAACATCATTATCATCATCAACATTATTATGGGTTGCTGCTGCTGCTGTTGTTGTTGTTGTTGTTGTTGTTATGGATTGGCGCCTTTTGTTCTTGGTGGTAGTGTCTATATGGTATTATACCTTTATTAGTTTGCTTTTGTTTGTTTAATTTACTGAACTGAGCTCTCTCTCTCGACTCCATTGAACTCTAGCTTTCAGCGTGTTGCAGTTGCAGCTTCACACAAACAAACACACACTCACACACACACACAGACACACATAAAAAAATAACTTGTTTTTCTGTTATGTTCTTTGTATTGAATTTTCTGTCTAACTGGCAACTGTTTTGCATTTGACGCAATGCTAATTCATTTGCATACCCAGCGACAACGACAAGAACCGACGAATAACAACACCTACAACATTTGTGTGTGTGTGTGTGTGTGAGAGTGTGCCTTATTCTCATTCATGCCAAAACTGCTGCCAACTTGACTGATGGCCCCGGCATGCTTGCCTGCATTTTAAGTTCATCTATTTGTGGCATATTGCCTGCCTCCTCTGTATGCCCGTACTCTTTCGTTACCCAGTGCCTATCTATATCTTGTATACTTCTACAACTCCTCCTATTCCTATTCCTATTCGCTTTGCAGCGCCTTTTCTTTTCGAAATGGTCTGCCTGCCTCATTGCTATGCCAGGCAGGAGGCGGAACGAGCTGTTCAATTAATATTGTTGCCCACTTTGAAAACAAACAAATTGGCTACAAGTGTAAATACAAGTCGAAACGAGTATCGAAAATGCTTGAGACGAGCGTGCTTGACTTTAAGATACCCTAAAGCCATTAAGTAATGTGCAATTAAACACTTTTCAAATAGTTTATTTGCTTTGTTTATTATTCCTTTACCATTTTCAAATTTTTTTTTTATCTAATTTTTAATTACTTTGTAATTTCTTTCCCCTCTTACTTTTATTTATGCATTTTTATTGCACGCTTCAAGACTATAACGATGCTATGAAAATTCGAAAATTCGAAAATTTCTTGTGCTATAAATACTACTGTCTGGGTCCCGAGTAAACTTTCCAGCTGTGTTGGAATTTTTCATCTGTTTATTATTGTTTTTTGCTCAACTCGTTGCATTTATCATTAATTGACTGGCCTAGCCTGATCTGGCCTGTTCTGCCCCTAACACCCTAAACAACAATAACAACTAGTATTTTTCTCTGTCGTTGACATATTTAATGCCTCAATTAAGTCGTTTTCCAATTTTTATTACTTTTCCACGCATCCTCAATGCATTTTACACGCTTGTTACCCATCTCATATTTCAAACTGCAAACTCTTTGACTTTATTTTTTCTTAAAGGCACAACGCATTCATTTATGTACAACTGAGTGCGCAATGATTGTTCGAATAGGCAGCCGGAATTAGTTATTCTCTTTAAAATTAGCACAGCTATTGATAAGCTTCGCATTTTCAAATGGAAAGGAAACAAGTTTGCTTTGCAATGGAATTTATTTTGCTATTTTCTTTTGCGCGACACAATCTTATCAAAATATGAATGGCATTTATTCGCTGTAAATAGCTAAACGAAACATTCACAAGAAATTTACTGAACAAAGATGATTTTATTGTTTTTAAAGTTGTAGGAAAGTTGTTGGGTAAGCAAAAATTTAAGGAATTTCATCAAGAAAATAATCTCGGAAATTTTTCAAGCAGTTTTCTTTATCACTTTTAAATATACTCCAGATATGATTATTATAAAACAATCATTTCATTATTGAAAACGTTTAATCACTTTCTTTAAAGTGTCTTATCAGTAATTATTTTTATAAGGTCTGGAAATCAGAAATTAACCTTTTTTTAATCTCTGACCTAATATTTTTTCGCTGTGACAATTATCCAAGTAAATACCTCAAATGTCTCTTTGTCAGTTCCTTGTAATTAATCAGTTTTTCAACTATTTATATTGATCAAATTTCGAACAGATGTCGCTCATTATAATAATTCCATAGAGCCTAATCTGAATGCACTCACCATTAATAAGAAATTCAATAAAATTAAAAGAATTTTTTCTGTTGATAAAAAAAAGAAGAAAAATAAAGAAAACTTGTCTTGACAAAAACACCTACTCGTATATCTTTGAAAGAAAAACACGTATTACCACTTTCCATTTTATCTTTCGTGGTATTTATCCAATGATCATATTGAGCAGTCGCTAATTTCCACTCTGAATGTGTGTATGTGTGTGTGTGTGGCAGGCGAGAAAAGCCAACAAAGAGTAGAAAACAGTTGTTTATGATAATTACAGTTGCGCTTAGGCATTTATCACAATCACAAAATGCCTTATGAATGGGCCCACAAATTGAGTTTTGGGTGGGAGATCGGTGACCCAATTGGGCATATATATATACATTATATCTCGTCATCGTAATGATAATTAAGCATGCCTTAATTAACATGAACATAACTCGCGCTTAATCAGCGAGGCGAGAGGCGAGACCTTTATGCGTTTATACATATGTATTCATAATTCTCATATATTTTATGTTTACTTCTTTTTCTGCAGATGACGTAAACGATAACAACAACAACAACAACCAAGACCACGACCAGAAGAAGGGATAACAAAAGATAACAAACAACGACAACGACAACAAAACATTCACTTTCTTTCTTAACTTTGGAATTTATCACATCGAAAAGATAACGAAACTGAAACTTTGTTGCATATAGAACGTCGGTAGTCTGCATAAACGACGTCACGTTAGCTTATAAGTATGAGGTCGTCTTTCTTATCAGTGAAGTGCCATCAATGCGCAACGTTGCCATTTTTGTTGCTCTTTGCTTTGCTGTTGGTGGCGGCAAATGCCGAGCGGGATTTCAATGTGAACGACTCTCAGGTAAGATGGGGGAGGGAAGTAAGGATGAAAAGCCTGCCGCAGAATGCGTTGCTTTCAACTGCAACTGTGTTGCAGCTGCGCCTGTCATTTGTCTGTTAATTTTGATTGATGATGCCTGACACATTTCACTTGAAAATGCCGACGAATGACTGGCGACTGCGCCAGCCAGCGATTAGATTGCTTGGGCCACTGTTTAAACTCTTGAACTCTTTCATTTCGCCCGGCTTCGCTTTGTAGGTGCCCGTCATTGAACCGAAAGATGCGCCCGCATACAAACAAGATCCATATGTGACGGAGCTAATGCGTTGCCAGCAGTCACAATCGGAGATTGTGCTCTCACTGTTGCTCCGAAAACATGACTGGACTGAACTAAGTTTGGCCAAACGTTTGCATGTTCAAGCCAAATTGGCCAAGTTCTTTGCCATACCCAAGGTAAGCCAAATGATAATACTTTATAGTTTAGCACCCCAATAACATGTCTCACCTTCTTTGCTTCGCAGGAATTCATTACGCTGGACTCTGTGTCTAAGCGGGAACTGGGCAACATGCATAAGTTAGCTATGCGCAAAGGCGGCAAGGGCCAAAAGCATGTAGAAACTGCGAATCGTCATTTGGGTCGTGCCAGTTTTATGGTAATTAGTAGATACCAATTTTGGTTCATTTTGCGGTGACGTTAAATCTTTACTTTTGTCTTACAGATCGGTTGTGGCTCAAGTTTCTTTGGCATGGGTGAACCAATAGCCAAGCAGATTGCGCATCAAGTTAAAGACGGCACCATTGGCGCATTGACTGAGGAGAACTTTGGATTATGGTTTATATGGCGCAAGGATTTGAAGACAAGGTGGCTTATAAAATACGAAAACAATTGATTCGAGTTAGAGTTTAATAGTTTCTGATTCAACTTATGCGAACAAATATCTAAAACAAGTTCTTAGTAAGCATAGCTGATTTCAAATGTTTTTAAGAAAGTGTGTTTCTAATTTTTTTGCACAAGTTAGTTCCTCGTCCATGTACGTACTTTGTTGCATTATCAAGTACAAGTTGAATCAAACGAAAGATTGTAATGTTCTAAGATTGCAAAAGAGAACATGAATGGTTGTTATTTCTTAGTACAAATTACTTGGATTTTCTAGCAAGTACAAATTGGTTTTCAAAAATGAAAGTTAAGGGAAAAAAGATAAGAAAATTTTATGAATTCCATGATTTAAATGCTATTAAAAACCAATACAATTATATGAATGCTTGTTAACTAATAGAATAGGCTGTTGAGATTCATAATAATTGAAATGAACAATAATATTAACACACAACTTTTGTTAAAGATCTGTTTAAGAAAATTAAACGTTAATGTATTAAAAAGAAAATCTTTATTCATTTCTGTTTTTTTAAAACACTGTTGTTTTCAATTTTAAAATATAATTGCAAACTCTTTGGTATATTCTTAAAAGTAACTAGAAATTAGTATTGGTGGCAAGTGAAAATTGCGCCCAAAAACAGTTGGAATGTACCACACTTAAGAACTAGTTACTTGATCAATTCTATAGTCATGTTAGTTAATGAAGAGTTTAAGATTCTTAAAAATCAAAAAATTTGCAATAATTTCTTTCACTTCTCTTGTCAGTCCTTTGCTTAAAACCAACTTTTACAACTGTAATTTATTGTACAAAACTTGTTAACTGATTAATCTATAAACCAACTTTGCAGATCACATCGAAAGCGACGACAATTGGAGGGCAGCGGTGCTGAAGAGGTAGATGACTACGATTATGAAGACGATGAAGACGATCAGGCGCCGTAAGTACTATTACTAATCAGATTAAAATGTGCTATGACAAATCTGATAACTTTTTTTATTTATCTTTTGCAGTGAACCGGTTACGGTTGTGCCAACAATATCGCATGCACATCGTCATCATCATGGCGCGGTGAGTGTTCCATTAAATTTGGCAAATGTCATGTTCGATTCGAGTTGGTTTTTATTTCTTTCTTATTGTTTTTTGTGGTGTTTTTGATTATCTCAGGAGTTTCTTAACTGTTGTCTATATGACCAAGCAGTATCTTTATGTATTTATGATGACTAAAATGCAATATATATATGATAAGTCGGAACAATAAGTTTAAGAGTACACTAAAGTATTATTATTATTATTATTTACGAAAGGTTATGTTTGTTTGTTACTGCACTTTGTTGATAACTGCAAAAAAAAAAAGATACACTACAAAACCACAGAGCCACAAACACCACCGAAACCACAACAACAAACACAATTCACATATCACATACTCACATATATATTATATATTATATATATACGTACTTGATCGATCATTGAGTTCTTGATGAAACGGTTCTTTAAACATTGTGTACATGTTATTCATCATATGGTGTTCTCGTCTTTTCTTTCTCTCTTTTTTGCCATTTACACTCTCTTTCTCTCTCTCTCAATCTCTCTCTCTCTGTGCTCATTTACTTACTGTGTTACTACCATTGCAATATGAATGTTAATCAATTATTAACTAACAACAACAACCACTACACAACTTATCAATAAAAAAAAAACTACAAACGAACCAAAATCAATAACAACAAACCAAACAGTCGGAACACACGGAGATTGCATCCTCGTCGGCTGCCTCTATTGCTGCATCATCAGCCTCACCCGCAGCCAAATTAGATGAGGAGATTGAGGAAAGCGTTTCCAAATTGGAGTCTGTCATTAGCAAGACCATTGAGAACACGAAGAACATTAAGGAGCTGCCCGTGCTCAATGTGGACGAGGATGTTGATGACGTTGAAGATGCTGAGCTGCAGAAGCTGGGCGTGCCTGCCTCTCCCGTTATTATGGAAAGTGACAATGAACTTGGTAATGAGCTGGAACTCAAAACGGATCACGAAAAGGAGCAGCTAATAAGGGAGCTGGAGCTTCAGACCACAACGACAACAGCTGCACCTGGCAGCAGCAGCTCCTTGGCAACGGTAAACGTCGCTTCCATCTTAGACGCAGAAGATGGTTTCAACAACAATAATAACAACAACAACAACCAGGTTGACTCTGCGGCCATCGCTGTTGATGTAGCTGAGCACGCTGCAACGAGCACCTCACAAACGACCACTAACCACAACAACAACAATAATAATATAACACCTGCAACACCCGGCACACCCATGCCACCATCGTTACCCGCCCATTCTGTGTCATTCTCACCATACGATGCCAACTCCACTGTGTCCCATCCACACTCATCCCCATCGTCATACGCAACTCCCGCATCAACCAGCGACATTGTCGAAACGTCAGCTGCTGTTGCCTCCAGTACCGCATCCATATCCTCAACGACACCCATTTCAGTTGTTGGTTCATCAAGTACACCAAGTGCTATAGACTTTGATATGGCTAATACTTTCACAACAACAACAGCAACATCATCTGCTTCATCATCATCATCTTCATCATTCCCACCACAAACATCATTATCAACAACAACCAGTGCAACAACTACAACAGCAACAACAACTACAACTACTACAACAACAACACCACAATCACAAACGCCAAAGGTAATGTCGCTTTTGTGTGTGTGTGTGTGTATCTGAGTGTCTGTCTGTATGTGTGTGTGTGTGTATCTTTATATATATATATATATATGTCTCTTGTTGTGCGACAATATTAACTGTTGTTTAGCCTTTTATGTGTTTGTGTGTCTCTTTGTCTCCTGTTGTCGCCGCCCAACGCTCACCACCAAGCAACCCCCCCTGTTGTCTCTGTTAGTAAAACTTAATTTCAGACAGTTAATACTATGTGCTATACATATATAAACTCTATTCTTGTATTTGTGTTGTATATATATATACATTGTTGTATAATCATTATAATCGTTTGTTGTACAACATTGTCACAAACCTAATCTCAAATATATATATACAAGACTGTTAACTTAAACTGCTTAAGTTTAAGCCATAGAAAATTGCGAACTCATGCTTAACATAATGAAAAACTATTAACTATCTAATATAGTACTATATCTAATTAAGATAAGCTTTAGTCAAGTGTTTATTAAAAATGAATAAGTTTTTGTATAGATATTTTTTAGCTTATAATATCTATTTGTATTATATATATATATTTAGATTTCCTTTATTTATTAACTGTATACACATATATGTATATAGATTTTTGTATTCTTAAGGGTGTCGGCTAAGCTTTTTAAACTTTTCTGCTATATAGTTTTTCAAAGTTGCCATAGCTCCTTACTTTACTAACGTTTCTCACACTAGAGAGAAGGCTTACATTTTTAACCCAACTTAACTTGAAGCAAACATATTACAATCACTTAGGAGCTCAATCAATAAATTTAAAGCTCAGGCAAATATGTTCAAATACTTTTTAAACGATTTTCAAGTGGATTTTCATTGGATCAAGATATGACCGTTATTTCTTGTTCGATTCAATTACTGTAATATTTATATACTAACCGTATCATTTCAATGAGAAACGCTTTAATATTGTTACAAGATCTACTTGTCCCTTAGGGTCTTTCCCTCGAGTGAGTCCAATTTTCTTAATATTAGCTATTTTTGTCGATTCTTTCCCCTTAATTTGGTGACCTTTTGCCATATTTATCTCACAATGTTTATGTTTTGCTCAATATACACACTAAAAACCCACAAAATATATAAATAAAATGCAAACTGCTGCAGACAAATGAAAATGAGATCGAACCGGCAAGCACCTGGCTGCCCACAACAACGGATGTGGCAGATATGGTCGATATGATGGCAGCCACAACGCGTCCAACTCAAACTCAAACCGAGCTCGAGATCGAGATCGCGGTCGAGTCAACGGTGGCTTCGACGACAACGGCTTCGCACGCGTCACACAGCACGCTCTCAGTTAGCTTTAAGGTGAACTTATTTACTTGCGCCCCGCAACACACAACCAACCAACCACACACAATATTTTTGTTGTATGCATATTGAGTAGCAACAGAAAAAACCAAAACGTACATAGTATCTAGTATATATTTTAAATAAGCTGCACTTAAAACAAACAAACAAAGAACCCCCATTCTCCAATCCTTGTCCAGCGCAACTTAAGCCCCCCACCCCAATTCAACGCCCCCAATGACAACTCAGTAAGTTAAGCCAATTAAGGGACTTCAACGTTAACGACTAATGCACTTATCCTTTTTGAAATGGGATGCCAATCAGCGCTGATTAGCGGCGCAGTTCTCGCATTCTCCTCGCATGTCCTTTGGTATTGCATGCAGTATTATCTATTATATATGTATATATATATATGTATGTGTATTTTTGTATGTATCTCTCTGTGTGGCACCCCTCCTCCTAGTTGACTACACTAACAACTCTCTATATCTCTGTATCTGCCTGCTCTTAAACACTATTCAAGCATGACACTAAAAATGAATATAATTGAAATCGCGTCAGTCCAATTAGCTTAGTTTATATGTCATTTAATGAGTTCTCTGTAATTCCCAGGCAGGGGATGCTGTCGATGCCCTTGAAGCTTCGAGCAATACCAGCATACCTAATCTGACCAGCAATGAGGTAAGTCACCCGTATTAACAACGAATTCCACCAAAGCATACATAATTGCATAATTGCTAACTTTGCTTTTCAGTTGGCAACACCCACAGTGCAGGGTACAACGACTCGGCAGCCGCAATTGGATGTAAGCAGCACAACAACAACGGATGCCTCCACGGATTATGTGGAGCCGCGACAGGAGAATAGTGTGCCCATCATTAAGATGCGTTTGCAAAAGATCGCTGTGCCATCGGGCAAGGCATTTAGTCTTGTGGTGCCTGTGGAAACCTTTTACGATGCCGAAGATCAAACTAATTTGCGACTGGAGCTAACCGACAAAGATGGTCATGAACTGAAGGCGACTTCCTGGCTGCAATTCAATGTGAATAAGCATGAGCTTTATGGATTGTAAGTTAATTAGTTGAGATTTCTTACCGAACGTGAAGACAACATCTATCTTTTCTAGACCATTGGATGATGCCGTCTCCCGTTGGCAGTATCGCCTTTCGGCAACCGATTCCGGCAATGCCAGTGTCACGGAAACTGTGGAGATTATCGTACAACAGCATCGCGCATTGCGTACCTTCAATCATGAGATCAGCATTGCGGTACGCATCAATGAGAAGCTTGGACACAATATCGATTGGCAGCTGAAGCTTATCAAGGCTGTGACGCATACGCTAGAGGATAGCAACAGCTCAGCGGTGGTGGTACGTGAGATAAGACAAACGTTGCAGGAGCCACAAAGTGCCAGTTTAGTGTACTTCAATGAGACGTTGCCAACGAGCGATTGTCCTGAGGCAGAGCTCAATGAGTTGGTGCATCGCTTGGATACTCAGCGTTTGAATGATTTGGTGCAGCCGCTGATAAGTATTAAGTCGATCTCGGGTCAGTTGATTGGTGCGTGTCAGAAGACAGAGTTGACCAAAATAAAGCCCACAATGCATATGGCCAAGAATTTGCCGCCCATGCCACGCAACCAGGTGGATCGTGTCAATGCCTCAGTAGGTCAACTGTTGGTATATAAGGTGCCCAGCGATACCTTCTATGATCCCAATGACAATGAACTCACGCTCACGCTTAAAACCAAGGAGCACAAGGAAATCAGCACACGTCACTGGCTACAGTTTGACTCAAAGAACCAAGAATTCTATGGCGTGCCCAAGAGCGGGGACATTGGAACGGAGGAGTATCTGCTGATTGCCGAGGATAGTGGCGGTCTTAGCGCTAATGATGCGCTCGTTGTCGTTGTGGCACACACGCCCAAAAAGGAATATGCCATATTGTACAAAGCATATTTGGCCATACGCCACGAGAACTTCAACGCCGAGCTGCAGCGGAAATTTATGGAACGCATTGCGAAGCTTCATGGCGATGCGAATACAAATCATATTGTTGTGCGCTCGATTACCACGCATCACGATTCGGACGGCACGATTGTTAACTTTTATAATGCTTCACTGTTCAAGGTCAACAATCGTTGTCCCGACAAGGAAATGGCGGCCACACGCAATGTCTATCTGAGCAGCGATATGATGCCCAGTCCCAGTGTAAAGAAAGCTCTTGGTCCGGAACTAAATCTAACAAACTTTACCGTCGTGCCTTCAGGCACTTGCCATCGTAAGTGGAAGAGCAGACCCTGTATCTACGATTATTTTGTTAACCTATTTACTAATTTACTTTCAGATGCGGAAAATAGTGACATAACTCAGCATGAATATATACCAGTTCGCCCCAAAGAGCCAAGTTTGAAACCAACGTTCTCTGATGAATATTTGGCAACATTTGTATTGCCCGCTGTGATTATTGTGGTCATGATATTGCTGGCCTCCATTATAGCCTGTTGCCTGCATCGACGTCGTCACAAGAGCGGCAAAATGGAATTGGGTAAGTTAATAAGCTATTAATTCCACTTTTAGCACAGCTTAAGTCAATATTTGCTTTTCATCGTTGCAGGCGATGAGGAGGAGCGTAAATCGTTTCGCACCAAAGGCATACCGGTTATCTTTCAGGACGAGTTCGAGGAGAAGCCCGAGATTGGAAATAAAAGTCCCGTCATACTCAAGGATGAGAAGCCGCCACTGTTGCCACCCTCGTACAACGTCTCCAACATGAATGGTGGTGACAACGATGTGGATGAGTATGTGCCACCACCGGCTGTGGTGCTTGGTGGACGCGAGGTGCGAGGAAAATCACCGGCAACGCCCTCTTATCGCAAGCCACCGCCATATGTATCGCCATAAATGTGTGTCAACATCAACAGCAGCAGCAGCAACTGCCTCAGTAACTACAATAACAGCAGCAACAACAACAATAATCACTTCTAATCAATTCTTAACGAAAAAAACAAAACAAAAAAAGAATGGATAACAATTTACAATCTTAATCTAACAAATCTTTCGCACCTCTCAACTCTATTGTTAATTCTAGAGTTTAACTATAAAATTGAATTTTTGAATTGAGGTGCAAGTCGACAGCCCCGCCCATATAATGATATAATATAATATAAATATAACGGTATTAAGAACGGACACTGTAACTGTAAAACAATCAATTATCGATTTCAATATGCGACTTGGCTAACAACTTAAGCTAAAACACATTGACACAAACCACTATGCTGCATATTAATTATCTAGTATGTACCTTAACTTATAAAACAACAACATATGTATACACACAGGAACACAAAATTTAAAAAGCAAGCGCAAGAGCTTGAAAAACACACAAACACACACACAATTATACCCATTTATAGAATGTAGCATTTAATACAAGTTTGTAAAAAAAAAACGCGGCTAGCCGCTGTTTTCTTAAATGCCCTTTGCCTAGTCTCGACTTGTTTGTAACTAAGATCGATTATATTGTGGCAGCTAACAGACGTTCAGCTTAAGCTGTTTTAGCCGAATTGTTTTGAGATTTAGGACCAGTTGACGTCCGTCTCACGATGCCATTGCCATAAAACTGGCTGCTGCCCAGGAAAAATTCAAACTTTTGGAACAACATTCTAGCCACAATCTTGCTTGTGCTCGAATGTTGTTGGCATACTCTAGTATTAAAATCATATCATTTAGAACACGCTTTATGTTGCAGTCACTTGAGCAGGGGGCATCTCGCTTTAATTGAGTTTAGCATTTAGGTTTTAAGGAAGCAAAGTTTTGTGTTTACTTAAAAATGCTTATTGTTTAATTAAACTATACTCAATACAGCTGCCAATTGAATAGTGGGTAAAAACTCACAATTACCAACTACAAAACAAAATAATAGTACATATTCCGATTTTTCCTATAAACATTGCCCCACAAGTGCTTCCTCCATACCACCAAATCATATCCAAAACGTAATGATCTACAATCTAAAAACAAACAAATACACAAACACACACAACCGAACAACAAACACACACATACACACACTAAGTATATTAAATCATTACTTAAAGTAGCTCCCATTTAGTTATTAGTTGATTTTTACAAACCCCATATGATTAGAATATATACACATATTTATATATATACTTAAACTTAATCTTACTTGAAAGAACGAACCATTTAAACAACAAAAACTACATACTTTAATTGTGTAGTATGTCCATTGAAGAAATTTTATAAACGAAGATGCGTCATTTATGTAAGTTATAGCAATATTTTCGCTGAAAAACTGAATTGAAAAAATACTTATTGAACAATACTGAGATGTGGAAAGTTATTGAATATAAAATAAAATGCGACCGCAATGCGTCGTAATGCCTATTAAATTAAGCATATAGCATATGTACGATTATGTGTACTAATTTGAGTAAATTATATAAGCTCATTAAGCGTAAAATATTTACACTGAATTTTGTAACAAAAAAATGAAAAAAACAAAACCAACCTACACACACACAAACAAGAATAACGGTATCAATTTATTTTGAATAAAAAATGCCAAAGATACATTCTTTTTTTAATACTTTATTTTATTTTTAAGTGTGTTAACCAAATAGCTTACACGCATATGCGATTTGTGAAATCATATATAAAAAAAAACAAATGCTGCCAAATAATAACAAATAAGCATATGCCTTTTTATAAGTGCTGCCAGATTGCTTAAGTTATCATTGACAATCCATCTTATATTAAAAACTCTTATACAGTTGGTCAATCGCAGTCAAGATAAGCATGGTAATTTAGACACACACCAACAGTAAGTACACAAACTAAATAAATAAATACACAAATAGTTTTGAATTTACCCCAAACAATTATAATTGATTGTAGCATAGCGAACTGAACAAAATAACCACAATAATTGTGCATAGAAATTGTAAGTCCTGTAATCATAATCTATTCTGCGTGTTTGCACAACCATAAAATTAATAAATTTGATGGCAAACAAATTATAAAAAAACTAAAACTCTGCAGTCCTGCTGACCCAATCTAAATAAATAAAAATAATTATATAACTATTGAAGAGGGCAATAAAGTCAATAACACGAATTAAACAAACATAATAAATGAATAAAATATTTGCAAATTGTGTTGTAAATTAACTGGCAATACACACACACACACACACACACAAACACTAACAAAGCTACATACAAATATAAAAAACTACTAATAAACATTTATATATATTTTGATATAAAAACAAAAGCGTGTTTGTTTCCAAAATGATTAATTGCACGGAAATTTCTTTTACTAATTTTGCTAATGAATGGGGATATTGAATTTATTAAAATATCAGACAGCTCAAGCAAATTATGGAATCAAATCAAAAATCAAAGCACATAATGAAGTAATATAACATTTTTTTCTTTCTGTTATCTCTTCTCTCTTTCGCACACCTGCTAATAAAATCGTTCTCCCTTGTCGGCAAAAAAAAAAAAAAATGTCCTGATGTCCTGGAGTGTGTATTCTATAGATTTGGTAACTTTGACAACCAATATGCGTTGGCCGGATTCGAGATGCTGTATGCTTACGTATATACCCAAAACACAAACACACTTGGTTGGCTTCGCTGACGCCAAGCGTAATAGCAACAACAACAACAACAGCGAACAACAACAAAAATAACAGTTGCCTTGTCTGTCACTCAATTCAAGTATGAGGGGGAGTGGTGGCATATCGGCAGCTGCTAGCTACTTCAATCTGTTGTTATTGTTGGCGATGTTGCTGTTATTGTTATTATTATTATTATTATGTAATGCAGTCATTTAATTGGTAACAAATTGTGTTCTTTGCCAGTTGGCTTTTGTACGCTTTTATGACTTTTTCCAGGAAACCAAACCTAAGCAAGCATTCAACAAAACACAACAGCAACAATAATAACAACAACAACAAAGCCATACACACTGACGCATACACACATACAAACATACATACATATGTAAATGTCACGTATACGCTTTTAAGCATGTTGTTACCTTTAATGCAAGCCCTCAAGCTCTCTACTTACTTACGTGTGTGTGTGTGTGTGGGTGTTGGCCAAAACTCAGGCTAACATTGGACCAGGTCCAGTAAAAGTTTTCTCTATGGCGAATTGTTTGCATCGGATGTAGTGTTGTTAACTGCAAAAGGGTTGGCATTTGACTGCAACATGCTAGCTTATTAGGCTTCAATTAAAAAGTCACCAACTATTTAGAGCCAAACTCGTTTGCAAACTAGGCAACAGGACACCAAACACACACAAATTTGTCTGGCAATCTGCAAGCAATTTGGTCGAGCATTAATGCCAATGTCAAAAGCGAGTTCCTTTTAGAGAGCCAAAAGCGAAAAAGCTTAAAGCGAGACAGAGAACAAGTTATGACAGTGATGAGATTATAGGTATTAGAAGTGTTGAAAGATTGAAAAAGTGACAAGAAATCAATTATGGGAGTAACAAGCTAAGCGATAAGCGCATCAGAGCAGCAAAGAAAAAAAAAACATCAGAGAAGCAATAAGTAAAGCACAAAGGGTTCACACAACTGAGCATTAAAGGTGCTGAAAAAGAATCATATGAATTGGGCAAAGAAAACATTACAGTAGAATCTATGAGAAATCAAAATATCTATAATTCTTGATTCTAGATTAACTCGACCTTTTTCAAATGAAAAGGGCTTGAAAAAGAAGGTTATTGGGTTACAAATATTTTCGGTATTGGAATACTTTTGTGCCTCTACTTTGTTCACGTTCAGAACTTTCATTGAATTTTATACCAAATTTTTTTTGCGCTAAACGTTTCTAAATTCTTTTACGCAATAATTAATCGACTAAGATGGAAAAATTTGTTTTCAATTTCAGTGCTTCACTTAACCAAACAAAGAGATACATTTATTAAGTATTAGAGTTTGTTGATTAGCCTTAAAAATAATATCGAATAATATTGAAAAATTAGTATTTTTCTATTTATTTGTTCAAATGAGCTCAAAAGTTTTGCTTAAGGCTTTCAACAACCTGTCAAGTAATTTTAATTTATTTTGAATGGGGTTTCGACCATTTGTTATGAAAATATATAAACAAATTCTTTGAATTTTTCTTTTTAAGTAAAAAACTTGAATATATCTCTGAAAAATATTGTCAAAAATTTTACCCAATGTTCGATTTTATCTGTCTCATTGAGAGATTCTTACTGAAACTAGCTCAAATGATGCCATAATTCTTACTCTTTCATTTTAACATATTGATTGAAGGTTAATTAAAATAAGTCAATATGTTTCTGTAAATATGTACTTACAGACATTTCTTAAAATCTATTGAAGTTTCATGTTAGTAGACCGTTCTTATGGTAATGGTATGGGCAGACTTGTCATCAGAAATGTCATTCAGGCCAATCAGTAGTTTGCTTTATATGATTAAATACATAAAGTAATAAACAGTTGGTTGTTAGAAGTAAGGAAGGGCTTTGACGTGGCGTCGACGTGGTGCCTTTTATCATTGAGCAACAGCTGCTTTCAGTGACCTTTTACTTATGCTTATCCGTTTTACCGTTGCCATAACACTCATTATCGCCATCCCGGGCCCCCATTATGCAATGAAAGCCATTTACGGAATATTTTCTCTCAGTTTTGCGTTTCAAGTTACCAAATAACAAGCGTGGCGAGCGTATAATTAACTTACAGTCTTACTAACCATCCTGTGGCATGCCAACCTCTTACCCTCGCACCCTCCCTCCTACATCTATAGCTCTTTGCTGTTTTTGTCTGAAGCTAAACTTTCGATGGAGATAAATACTTTGGAGTCAAAGAACACTTTTCCTATAAAAACACACACACACACAGAGACACACACATAATACTTGAATGTGTGTTCGTACACAGACTTATATATGTATAAGTGCTAAAATTGTATCATAATTTAGTTGGAGCGCGTGCTGAGGCAGCAAATGAAAATCTCTTTTATACAATTGAGTCCTGTCCATTCGCATCTTCTGTGTCCAGTGCTTTACCTCTCTCTCTCTCTCTATAACGTCCTGTCGCTTTGTCCTTTCTATATTCTGCCGTCTGCCGTCTGATGTCTGCCTCATCCATACCAAAGCACACCTCGCACCTTTGGCGCAAATGTGATTTCAGCTTTTGTGCTTTGCTGAAAAATATTTATAGGAAAAAACGGGGCAATTTTCGTTCGTTGGTTGAACATTGTTTTTTTTGTGCCAAGTGAGCATCAGACAGGTAGTCAGAAACGTAACCCAAACCTTCCCCACCCACGCGAGACCTTGCAACACCCACCGTTTGCCACGCCTATTTCAATTGTTTGGACTGTCACAACAGCAGCACAGAGAGATAGAGACACAGAGACACAGAGACAGAGAGAGAGAGAGCCTCAAACTATTTTTTTGAACAGAATATATATACGCAAGTGAAATGCTCTACAGGTCGGTTTTAACTGCTGGGGAGCCTAGATTTGCCTGGAAAATTAATGTATTACCTTTTTTTAGGGTAAGCAGATTTTTTATTTGGCTGCATGTTGCTTTGTTTTGATTGTAAGCTGCAACGCCCATGGTCAAGCGGCGGCCACGCCCATTGAACCCGATGCACAGCGCCAAGGACAGTTTTATTTTTCGTATAAAAGAGTTAAACGAATATGAAATACACTACAATATACTCAAAATTTGGATAGGAATATTGCTGGGAAATTAAATTTATTAAAATCGAGGAGTTTTTTCAGTCCAAGTATGTTATAGTAAGCAAAAAAGTCTTTGATGATAAGGATAAAAGGCATTCATAACTTTAAAATCATAATTAAACTTTGTTGAATTTTACAATTTGAAATCATTAATTATAAAACAGTATAACAGTTTCTCTTTTCAAGTTTTCTACACTTTTAATTTCAAAATTATGTGTTAAAAGCTTTAGTTGGGCCTCAAAATTTTAATTGTAAAAGAAAAAAAGTGAGATTATAAGTTATGATCCTCATAAATATGGTCTTACTTGTTTTCTTGTTTACAAAAAAAACATCTTTTATAAATAAAAAATCTATGAACAGAGTTTTCTTTTAGGAAAAGTTAAAAGTGTAACAAAATTGCACTTAAGAAACTAATTATATGTACTTGGGTTTGTATACAAATCTAATTATGCCTATCCTAATATCCGTCTTCATATTCTACTAAACAAGTATGAAGACTAAAGAATCAATTTACCTTTCCCAAATCTTGGCTGATAATACAATAATCGTAATAAGAGGAATCTTGCATCAATAAAGGGATTCGGGGATTAGCATGGTATTTTCATTAGAGTGTATCTGAATGGCAGCTAGTATGAAATAAATATGCAGATAGTCAGTCGTAACACACTCGAATGCGAATGCAAACTGTTGTGTTTGAGGCACGTTCGCAGCACTTTTTGCACTGGGCTCTGGCTGTGAAAAGGTAAACAGTGACTGTATCACATTGGGTGGCTGCCGGATTCAAACAGCCAGGAGCAGATCAGGAATCAGGATTTTAAGCGTCAGAGCGTCCAGAGGTGTGACTATATATGGGGGCAAATTGAGATTAATAACAAAAACCCAAACGAAAACCTGTAACGTGACAAATGCCCCAGCATAGATTGGGTGGGAGAGCTGGGTGGACGAAATGCGCCAGAAGGATGTATACATCAGTAGCAGAAAGCAGAAAAGTAGCAGAAGAAATAAATGCTGAAGCAGAGAAAGAGCTTTCGGTTTGGGGTTATTAGATTGAAATAAAATATTTGAATTGCTTGGCAAGGACTAAATGCAAAAGCCAATGATTTGTAAGCATGGACACGGACACGGACACGGACACGAGCATGGACGAAGGACATGAACATGAACGTGGACACAGACACAGAAGGACCTGGTACATTGTACATATGTACATTTAAGTTTCCATTCAATTGAGCAGGAGGCAAAATCGTTCAAAATGCCAACCAAAAAAATCCCAAGTAGTTGAAGACGGAGAATGAGACGGGCGCATATCAATTATATGCCTTTGGGGAGGGGAGGGAGGGAGAAGCTACTAGCTGGGGGATAAACAGAAGACCATAGAAGACGAAACGAAATGGTAAAAAGGAATAAGCACACAATAGACAACATTGGCAACCTGCTGCGCGTTGAGCTAATGCCGCAGCTCAGACAAACAAAACTTGCCCCACGCACAATTCGCTTTGTACTCAGTTGAACGAATGAAACTTCTTTTTTTTTCGTTGGCTGTTGGGGGGATTGAGATTGAAACTGGGCGAAACACACACTCTATTAATGGGGTTGGAGTTGGGGGTGGGAGTGGGGGTTATTCGTGGTCTTGGCTTTGGGTAAATTGCTTTTATTGCATACGTTTCGTGTCGCCATTTGAATTGCACTTAATTTCAATCAGGCGCCCGCTGCTAAGCCACTTCAGCTAATTGTTTGGCTTTTGAAGAGAGTGGCGCCCAGACCAAGACCAAGACCAAGTCAAACCAAGACCAAGTCAAGTCAAGACAAGTCAAGCCACGGATTCAGCTGTACAGTCTAATTTGTAAATGCTTTGGCGTGCTCAGGTCACAGCAATAGCTGCTAGGTAACACAGCTGACGCAACATCTTCGCTGAAAGCGTCTTAACTTGGCTTTAAAATCAACTCAAGTGTGCTGCTGCTACTGCTGTTGCTGCCGTTTTTGACTGGGCGTGAGCTTTGTTGCTGCCGCCCACAGAATTAATTGTAGTGGCGTTATGCGTGTTATTCGAAATGCCTGGCACTTTATAATTTCCGTGAAAGTGTATCATTAGCCGTGGCTAAGCCAAAAAAAAAAGAAAAGAAAAACGCCAAAGTTGTAAGTCAAAAGCCGAAAGCAGCTTCCAAGGACGCTTTAATGCGCGCCAAGCTAATGGAACTTGCTTGTTGCCACAATCCAACAACACTTGTAGTTGGAACATTTCTTCCCTTTCAGCATGCCCAAAGTAACTTTTAATTCCCTACAACTTCAGCAAGAAAACAAAATTTTGTTGTGCGTTCTATAAGCCATGGAGTTTTTGAGGTGGCAAAGATGCGTGGGCCTGGTAACAATAACAACAATAATACGCTTTCAACTTACTCATCAAGATTTGAAGCAACATATTTCATATAAATATAAATATATTAAAACAAGAAGGCAAACAAAAATATAAACAAAATAAATCATTGTTGGGGAAAGTACAAAAGGAAGTAACAAATGATGTGATGCTGATTTATATTTGTTTGTTAAAATATTATTCTTGGTTTGCTTCACTCTTGAATATGAGCCACAGTTATCCAGTTAAGATAGTTTCATAAGAACATTAAAAATATGTCATGAAAGCTTCTCTCAACTTTCCATATCATTCTTTAAAAGCAACTTTTAAGAAGGCATCAAATGTTTCAAAGAAACCCAATACTTAACAAATACTTAGAATGTGCAAAGAACTTTCAGCTACAAAGAACTCTTTGTTATTTGTGTTTTGATTCAAAGCCAATATTTATTTTTCAGCAACGGAATATGGAAATCTAGTTTTTTGCATCAATAAAATAAATAGAGTAAAATTACCATAAAATCGGGAATATTGTGTTTTTTTTAGTCCTATTGATTTTGAGTATATTTGTTGTCTGTTCGTTTGCAAATGATTATAAAACAACTACGGTAGACAAATATATTTAGAAAACCTACCAAAAAATGTACCTCATTAAACTGGTAAAACTTATTTCGGTCCCGACTTTTCCAGAAGGGCTAATATTGTTTTCCACTTATATGCCTTATGCCAGATGTTCTATGGGGATGGGAATTATGTATTATACTTTCGCTCAATTTAAGTTGTTTCAATATTTATCGTAATATTATTGATTTATTAACTAACCAAGCTTACTGGCAAACCTATCTTAACAATTAAGCTGTTTCGGATCTGCTTGAGTTAATCTGAACATTCCAATAGACTGACAACTAAATGCAAAATACACTCTTCAACCTTTTGGATTATCACAGCATTAAAACTGCTTACTTTGAGTCCCACCGGCGTCGTCGTCGTCGTTGTCGTTGTCATCGTCATTCCGCCTCATTCACACTGGACTTGGTTAAAAATGTTCAAAGCAGAAACGGGTTATATTCCCATATGGCAAACGTGCAGCGTCTCATGACCTCATTTCTCAAAATCGAAAAATCAGCGGGCGCAAAGCCCAAAGGAACGCTCAATGTAACTTGGAATTAATACAAGTCAAAAGAGACACCGAAAGATAGAGAGAAAGAGAGAGAAATGTAGCTAAAGGTTGTTGAGGTTGCAAGAGTAAAATTTAAGTAGTGGCAATATAAGGATGGAATCTGATGCTGCTGCTGCTGTCGCCGCTTCCAATTGAAGTGGCAACAATAACTAAATTAAAACTAAAGCCGCATGCCACTAGCAAGGGTGAGAGTGTCGGTGTGCGGGGCTAACTCAAAGGGGAGCGGGGCAATGAACGGCGACTCCTGACGTTGAAGACGCGCTTTGAATACGTTTAAGCAAATGCGTCGCAAAACCTTTCCCGCAGCCCGTTAACAGCCCCTTGCACACACCCTCAGCTTTGCTGTGCTGTGCGGCTAAATTAAAATGAAGCATTGCGGAATGATTTTGACGCCCGTCACCATCCAACCATCCACCCACCCACACATCCATCCGAGCTAGCCCCATCCTTATGATGGGCTCTTTGGATTTGTTGGGTAACACGCATCCGCACGCACAGCTGGCTGCTAAGCAGACTGGCGCCAAAATTGTGGCTGACTTCACAGATTTTTCATGACGATGACAAGTTGACGGCTTAGCTGCATGGATATAAGCAGCAACAAGCAACAGCTATAGCTACAGCTACAGCTACAGCAACGGCTTTAGCTTTGGTTCTGGCCATGCCCAGCAGCAACAACTGCTTGACTCCATGACTCCTTGACGGCGGCCATGGACTGTCGCACGGACTGGCTCGTTAATGCCGCCCAACGCCACAGGGCAACTCAGAATCCGACTCAGACATAGGAAAGCGACTTTGACGCTCTTTCTCTCTCTCGCTCTCTCTCTCTCTTTTTCTTTATCTCACTTGTTCATTCTTTCTCTTTTTCTCAGAGCGTCTACATGTGACTGTGTGTAGGTGACATGTCCTGACACAACAACAACAACAACAACAGCGTCCGCCCGCAACGAGGCGCCAGCTCATCAACTACTCGGCCACGGAGCCTGAATTCTAGTTCCATATACAATATAGTTCAAACGCCTGAGACTGCTGCTTTCTGGTTAAGTGTTGTGTTCGTGTCGTGACACGATGATAGTTTTATCAACACGACTAAATACTTACATTTATGCGATATGCACAGTTGAAGATTTGAAAATATTAAAGTTAAAACTATTTATTAGCATGCGAGTCTTCATTTGTAAGATCTTTTAACATTCTTTAAAAACTTTAAATCAAAAATTTGCTCATACTTTTCCAGATAAATCTTGATTGTTATTGATTGTTCAACATATCAATATGTTTTTTAGTATTAACTTGCGAGAAATGGAATCAATGGGTATCTCTATTTCATGTCGCTTTCATCTAAGTAGTTTTTTAATATCCAAGAATTATATATATATGTCGTAGACTACTTATTGCTGATTATATACATATCGAAATTCATTGGAGTAAAGAAAAAGCAAAAGCAAAGCGATCTAAATAAAAAAATTTCCAAAAAGTGGGGTGAAAGTTAAGACTAGTTTGTCATTACAAAAAAAAGTTTTTGATCTTTAACCATACTTTTCAATATTTATTATATCCAATTTAATTAGTTGGATATTTTTGACAATACCAAGAATAAAAATTCTTAGTAACAAATCAAGCTTTAGGGTATAAGATACTCGCATTGTTCGCCCTGAACATTAAAGCAAAATTACAAAATAGTAAAGAAGAAATAATTGATTGCAAATTACTTATCGATTGGATTTTCAAAATTGTGATTCGTGCTCCACATCCTGCCCATCTCTATGGGTTCCGCCCGGGCGGACTAGCCGTATGCCATGGAAACGCGTTTGCCAATGTTCCTGTTGCTTCTGATCCTTGGGGAGATAGCTAAAGCAGAAGCAGAAGCCCAGCACAGCACAGCACAGCGCAGCGCAGCGCAGCGTACCAAGAGAAAATATCTTGGCAAGTGTCATTTGGGGGTTGCTCCCTTTGTGTTGTTGTTGTTGTTTTTGTTGCTGTTTTAAGTTGTCGCCGTATTAAAAATAGAAATAACAGCAGCAACAACTCGCTCTCCATATGGCTGCTTGGCGCAACACATCCTGACTAAGAGCCAAGAAGCGACCCTTCTCACTGCCATTTTCGGGTCACGGTGGGGTGGGGAACGACGCGACGCGACGCGACGCGGAGGAGATGAGGAGTGAGGGGTTGAATTTGACAAACGTTTCGCTGTTGGTCGCCCGCAGTTGCTCGTTTTCATAATCGGGCGGTAATTGTACACCAATTTGACTTATGAATATAAATTAACTGTGAAACGTGCGACAGTAAAAAACCATACACATACACATACACACTTAAACATATATGTGCACATACATTTATGTATATACTTATGTGGATGGCTGGATGCGTGACTCAGTCACAGCAGGGAAAGTCACTTAAACTTATGTCCTATCAAGATCTTCCTACAATATTGTTGACAATATTGTTGATTGTGTAGTCAACAATTTTGAATACACTTTGAATACTCGTTTAATACTCGTTTGTGTTATTAGGGAAGCAACTAGTTTCGATAAGCATTAGTTTAGTATTGAAAATTTCCATACTTTTATGATCTAAGAAACTTTTTATATTGTGCTCAAACCAAGAAAGTTTTGTCATGAGAAACATTTTAAGTCCCGATTTCCAAAATGTAGATAACAGTTACCAATATTCATGACTTATTTCTGGATATGCAGTATATCCCTAAACGAAAATAATCTATAAAAGTTGGTTATATGTTTTTGCTTGTGTTTTTCTACTTAATTTAAAACAAAATTTTCTTGAATTAAGAATTTTAGGTTAATTTTTATCCAATATTCATTACTCTTTTATGGATATGCAGTATATCCCTAAACGAAGATAACCTTCAAAAGTTGCTTGTATTTTTCTACTTAACTTAAAACAAATTTTACTTGAAATAAGTATTTTAGCTTAATTCTTACTCAATATTCATTACTTATACTATATAGCGTTTCCTCAAAATAAAATAAACTTCAATATGAATAATGTTATTTGTATATTGCTTCTGTTTAATTATTAAATTTGATATATTACAAAATTCACTTGAATTAAGTTTTTAGCATTATTTCTAAGCTTACTGCGACTGACATCGTCGCTAAACCTCCCGTTTTCAATGGGTATATTTTCTTTATTGCGGTATTCAGTTAATAAGTTTAACGCCACAATTTAAAATGGCAAACAAAAAAAGTAAGAAAAATGGCGGTATGTCTGTGCAATGGAACGCAATGCAATGCATTGACATGAAATAATGTAAAGCTTGTTTTGTAATTAGATTCCGGCGATTGGACGAGTGTCACAACTGGACAATATCGAGAGGCGAGACTCCGTTGCATACATATGCACAATGTATAATTGCTTGAAAATGTCCGAATGGCCCTCATAAGAACCGAACCGAATGGGCAATCATCGAGCAACATCCGGTGCCAGAGTTTATGTGTTGACCAAAAACACGAACAAAACGAGAAAGACAGAGCAGAAAACACCAGACAGGATGTAAGCAAGGAGAGATAAAAGTAGAAACCAGTTGTTGTAGTTGTAGTTTTAGTTGGAGGTTTGTGGAGAATTGACCAAACCAAGTGATTTGCATGTGTAATTCGATTTGTGGTCTCAGGAGTTGACGAGCTTAACACGAACAAGCAATATTAGATGCAACAGTCTCTGAGTGTGTGTGTGTGTGTGTGTGTGTGTGACAGCTCTGACAAATGCTGGCGGCGACGCGACTGCGAGCTTTGCCACACACACGCAAACATGAAATAAATCAAGCAAGCCAATTTATATTTTTGGTATATGGCCCATTAAATGAAATCTTATGAAGTTCGGATGACAATTACATAAATAATTATACCAAAAAGGGTGTCGCGTCTAGCATATCAAAGCTCACACACACCCACTCAAACATATGTGTTTGTGTGTGTATGTGTGTGTGTGTGTGTAACCAAAGTATTAGATGCGCGCAAGGGCACAAGTGAGACTCATGTGCTTGTATTATTTATGTGTGTCGCACACACACGCACACACACACACACACACTTACATACCACAAAAGCCCCCTTCAGACCCGTGCAGGATATACAATTGCACTTAAAGCACACTCTCCATATGTTGCCACAAAGCGCCTTTGCTGACTGCCGCATCCGCATTCGCATCCGGTCGTGAATGTAACTGTAACTCAATCCATGTGATCCTGGCTGCAGGCATGGGCGGGGGCCATACAGGCTGTCAGCGCAAGGAGCTAGCTACGGTTACGCCCCTGTATAATACGTGTTTGTTTGTCTGTGTGCGGTTGTGTGTGTGTGTGTGTTGCCGACGCAGCAGCAGCATTTCAAGTGCGTTTCATTTACAATTTTCCTTGGGTTTTATGCGCCCGTTGCGTCACACATACACACACACACACACACACACAGAGAGAAAGAGAGAAAAAGAGAGGGTTGGAAGTTGCATGTTCTTGGCTTTTATGTCATTGTTATATGCTTATTGTGTCTTTCCGTTGCCGTTAAAACTGTTTGTTGCAATCGAATCACAGCGGCCGTAAAAGATGCAAATGGCAGCCACGAAGCCATTCAATTGTAGATCCCCCAAATGCAAAGTTGAATGTTACGCTGTTCGGCCATTGTCTGCCCCCCTTTCCCCTTCCCTCAACGCAAATGGCGTATACGTAACGAATATATATATGGATATGTATTTATGCTATGTATATGTAAGCAGACGCTGAAAATTTGTGCAGCAGCTGTTGCCAGCTGGAGGTGTAAATGTGTAAATGTGTTTAATGGCAACCAAAACCAGCCAAACGAGCCAGCGCCAGCTAAAAGTAGGCCAAACACACAGCAGCAACAACAACACACACACATAGACACATAGACAGACAGACAGACAACGACGGACCCCGCCTCAACAATTGTTTGTCCAACCAACTCTTGTCTGCCTGTGTCTGTGCGTCCAATTGACTCTGTGACTCTCTCTGCATCGCCACGCTTTTGTCTGTCTATCTTTTGGTGTTTTCGTCTGGCCCCGTGGCCAGACACTGAGCAAGGGCGGTTGGGGCGTAACGCGCGCATTCATCCAGTGAGGCAGTCAGGCACAGCCTGGCTAAAAGTGCACAACAGATGAGAGACAATTCAATTTTTCATGTGAGAAGTCACTTCGCGGCACTTCGCTTCTGCCACTTGCATCCATTTGAGCATGAGACACACACACACAAACACGCACACACACACACACATAGTCTTGCTCATTCTTTCGCTATTTATCTGTGTGTTTCGAGCTAATAAAATAAATGCATTGCATGTGGTTTACAGTAAATTTAAAAACTTATTGCTACACCAACAACTACAAATGCTCCAACTGTACAAAAGAAATAAAAAGAACACACACACACACACAGACACACAGATATACCACATACAAACACAGAGCACAGCGAAAGTGGATAACAAATATTTGAAAAACGTGTTCTTAAGAACTGTGAATTGAATAAAATAGTTCTTTCGAAAAGGAAAGAGCTATGCTGTACCTGTAAGTCAATAAATCGTCAGTAGAAGTAATGCGTGTGTGCTTTTGTGGGCTTTTAAGGTGTCACAAAGGTAACAAGCTTATTGGAACATGGAAAACATATTATACTGTCAAATAAATGGGATCAGAGCCTTTTTAAATCAGGAATTTGGACCAGCAAACTGTTAACGTATACTTAATATGTAGTAAGCAACTGATTATTCGTTTAAATTGAACTAAAATTCATTTGAACAAGTTCAAAACCTCCAATATACTGAAAATATTATAAAATAAGTTCAAAACCTTCAATATATTGAACATATTTGGCCATACACATATAAGTAGTCAGATAAATAGATCGCAGTTCAATAATTTTTATGAATTATTCAAAAGTTTCAAAATAATATTTTCAACATACGAACTAAACCTAAAAAAGCATTTTTTTTATATGTTTTAAAGCGTAGAAAATCGTTTTGATGGATCATAATATAAAAAACTGAACTTATTCTAATAAGTAGAGATAATCTGCTTCAATTCAGTTGTTAGGTTTATGTTGTTGCTTCAATCTCAAGTGAATAATATCAAAGCTTTAAAGGCTGGTTGAAAACTGACGAATCTTATGGCTTAAAGACGTTAAGTGCCTCATTTTAAAGAAAGCAAACCAATTAATTAATTTTATACGAATCACTAATAATATTGCATATCAGCAAGTTTAAACTAAAGTATAGGCAAAGGAAATTCAATTGACTTAATTCAACTACGCAAAACTTGAAAAAAAAAACCTTTAAAGTCTAAAAGTCTGCTAAGTTTACTAGCAAACAATCAACAAACGATAGTCAGAATGGAGAGCTACAACATGTTTTACTAATAGCATTATAACTTTGTTAAATCTGGCATTTACTTAACAAATATCAACAAAAACATTTGCCTAGTCAAACAAGCGGAAAAGATTTTTAGCATATGCCCTGAAAAGTATGCTACGCAAAAGTGTAAAATTCCCTAATGGCTTGCCAGCTGTTCGAATTAGTTAGTTGATGTCGCTTGAGCTGGGTGGCGTTTATATGTCAGCTATTTGCCAATTTAGCTGCACAATTGCCGTTGCCAAAACTTAAAGACAGTTGAGTGTGTGTGTGTGCTTGTGTGTTGCAAAGTTCGAGTGCAACTTTCTCGAGCTGAAAAGCGGGCAGCAACAAGTTTTGCCAAGACACACACCGCAATCACGTACTCATATATCAGACACACACACACACACACATGCACACGGTCGAAAAAAACACCCAACACTCAAACACACATACACACACATATAAACTATTGCATATATGTTGCGAAAGTTACGGAGACCCTCTCGTGCCAGGCGCAAACAATTGACTTTTGAACGTAGCGTCTGCCCCAACTGCTCTTGTCAATGTTTCCGGCGCCAGCGTTTATTGTTGTTGGTGTTGTTGTTGTCCGTGCTGTTGTTCGTGTGGTTGTTGTCGTTGGCAGCCTTAGCCGCAGCTAAGTAAAAGCAAAAACATATGAGACATACTTGTTACTTTTTTATTCCTTTCTCTTGCTTGTTTGCTTCCTATACCAATAAATGCCATCACATATGGACGCAGCAGCTCAACTCCAGCTACAACTACAGCTTCCTGCCAACCTGCCCAACCACCCCCACTTTGTTGCCTCTTTGGAAAGCCAAGTGCTGCTTACTTTAAATGCCTGCAGTCGCTGTTGTTGCTGCTGCTGTTGTTGTTGTTGTTGTCGTGTGTGTTTTCTTTAATGGCAGCTCGGTAAAAATTAAGCATAATAATAAGTAGACGACCAAAAACTCCCAACAGCAAACAGTATGTGGCAAAAACACAACCAGAACCAGAAGAAAAAAAAATAATACGAAACGCCGCCAGCTGTCCATATGGTTGTTGTTGTTGTTGCTAATGGTGTGTGTGGCCGCTACACACACTCGTGCGCGCTCTTTCGCACCTGCTGAGAGTGGCGTTCGTGCGCTCTCGCTAGCGCTCTCTCTTTCTAACTCAATAGAGCCCAGGGCGAGACGCCTGCTGCTTGCTGTTGCTTGTTGCTGCTTGTTGCTTCACTTGTTGGCAACTGGCGCCGGCGCAGTTGCCACAATAACAACACCAAATGCCATCCACATACAACAAGTATACGCTCCCGACTACAGGTGGGTGGTGGAATTGACGGTACCTCCATTCTGTGCAGTATGCAACAAGCAACCACAACAACAGCAACAACAACAACTGCATATCCTAGCCCACACACCGCCCCCCCTGCTCACTCACGCATACGTGCGGCTGCTGGCAGTTGTAGTTGTCAACTGGTTGCCGTTCTTGTGGAACCCATTTGGCAAAATGAGCGAAAAGGAGCTGCTGCTGCTTCAACAGGCGACGGCGACGGACAACATCAACAGCAACGACGACAACGACAACGTTTTTCATCCCTTTAGCGAACTGTTGCGCGTCCACCGCGCCCAAGTTGCCATAGATACCGTATGGAGCACAAAGTGCGGCACCCCCCAACCTCACCCCACTTGAGGCGAGGGTTGGCAACGACGACGACGGCGACTTCAGCAGCAGGCAGCAGGCAGCGACGCAGGCGGCCGTGTGCCAGCGCAGCATGCGCTGCTAGACTTGCTGCCCGATAAATTATCAGGCTTCATAACAGTCACAGTCTGACTGGCAACGGTTGTGGTACTCTGCTCCTCTGGTCCTGATCCTGCTCTCTGATACTGCTGCTCCCTGCCGCATCATAAACTTGCCTCATTTGTGTGAACACCCAACAACAAAAACATTAATTTGTTGTTAAAAAAAAAACAAAAAAATAAACTTAAGTGAAAGTAAACAACAACAAAAAACAACAATTTATGCAAAACAACATTCAAAGTAAAAAACATAAAAAAATTCCCCACAATAAATAATAAAAGATAAGAAACAACAACGAAAAAAAAACTGTAGCATACAAAAGCGGGCCTACAAAAAAAAGAAGAAAAAAAATTAGGTTTTTCTGGTTATTTTGTGTCAACCTGCTGCGACCATATGGCTCTATGGGTAAGTAAGATAATGCACACCATTATTAACATTTGCTTTTACCATATTAAACATTAAATAAAAAATGTGTGTGTGCGTGTGTGTTTGTGTGTGTGTTCATTGCCGCATAAAATTGCGTTGCATTGAGTTATGACTGTGTTCGAGAGAGAGAGATGGAAAAAAGCGGCATACGGTAAACATATGGTAACAAAAAATTGTATGATATAGACATGCAAGTTCAAAGTGCTTGAACGTGCCAGCAACACGGCGGCAGTCAACCAAAAAAGGCAAACAAATCAAACTAGCAAATTGAATTGACCACAAACTGAAACAGAGAGTCAGAGAGTGAGAAAGAGAGACGAACAGCAAATTTGCCTGTGCAACTCAGGAAAGTCTGCTCCTTATCTCTGTGTGTGTGTGTGTGTGGGTGTGTGTGTGTCTCGTTCTTGGCCTCTGGCCTTTTCTTGGGGTCCGGTGCGTGATTGATCATTGTGATATATTGCATGCTAGCACACAGACAGCATAGCACAGTGCTAACACCTAAACGTCAACTTTAATTAATGTCCCTTTTGTTGCCCAAGGCTCTCTGGCTCTTGCGTTCTATCGCTCTGTCGCTATCTCTATATTTTCTGACATGGGCCGAACGAATTTAATTTCGTTTAAATTACAAACAACATCCAAAGGCATAAGCACTGGCACTGCCAACGGGCAGACGTTTACCGTCAGTTAGTCTGACTCTGACTAATAAGCAATAAACTGAAAATTGAAATTTAACACCTGTTGATAACACACACTTGCACACACACATGTTGACGATGAGAACGTCGAAACGAGAACGATGAAAACGACGACAGCCTCATTAATTGTACTCTGAACAAACGAAGGCAACACCCAAAACACTAGTTGGGGCAGGTATAGGGTCTGGCTTTCGAACGGGTGCAACAGCAACAGCAAAAGCAAAGGCAACAGCAGCTGCCAACTGCCAACATTGCGAGTGCGAAATTTATGGCCCAAGCTCATGTGCAGCCCGGAGCCGCAACACGGCCAGGTCTCTGTGTTTCCTGTGGTTGTCTGCGGCACTATCTGTGCGTAGGTGTGTCTCTCTCTCTGTGTGTGTGGTTGTATGTTTGTGCAGCCAGACAGTTGCTGCATATCGGGATTTTATGCGTTTGACTATGCGAGGCAATAAAAGAAATTTGTTGGCCTGTAACGCCGTTAAACTATATTGACTTAGATCTACAGCCAATAGAGACAGAAAGAGACGTAAAAAATAGATAGAGATAGAGTCTAAAAAAAAATAAGGAAATTGTTAAAGTAAGCTTTAGAACTTTTATGGGCAGCAAACGTTACTAATAGACATAAATTTCACTTACCAAAGCATATTTTTTGATAAGGAAACGTAGGAGAAACACGTCAGCGTTATATGGTAATATGGTAGAACTATGCTAAACTTTATGGCCCAAACGTTGCTTGCAAGTTTTTTTGTGCTTCAGTGAAATGTCTTTTAAGCATTTCATTAAAAATGTCTCTGTCAGAAACAATAAAATACTATTTTCATTAAAAACATTTATATGCAAGTTTTTCTTAGAAACTAGCAACAGCATTAACTAATGAGCTTAGTTTCGTTTTTTGCACTTTTTTTTATGTGTTGAATTTTAATTCACACTCTCTAGTCAGTTTGCATAAACTCAAACGAAGTGTTAATTGGTAAAAAAAAAAGAAGAAAGTTGATAGACTAAAAAAATGAAGAGAAGACGAAATGCAGGGAAAAAACTTTACAATCAAACCAAAAGACTAAAGAGCAACAGCACAGATAGAGAGAGATGGAGACGGAGATGGAGATGGAGACGAAGAGACATAGACACAATGAATTCAAGCGACAAAACCCAACTTTGATTGTGAGGTTTAGCTTCCCTTTTGAAATTTGCTTCTCTTGTTTCACATCCGCTTTTAGAGTTTCAGTTCAGGGGGGATTAAAAGTGCCGCAACTTCAATTTGAACAACAAAATGAGCTTAGTTACATGATTATAACACCCACACACATATACATACATATATATAGTTTTAGATCTCATACTCATTAGTTTGTTTATGTGCTTTCAGCTCTGGTAATTAAAAACTAATGACAACTATTCATATGCATTATGGCATAAGCTGTAATCCAAGTAAGTAAGCCAAAGCTCGACGAAACCAACGGACATATGTACGAGGAGTAAGTAAGTTTATGAAATGTATATGTGTACGTGAACTTAATGCTCATAAATATCAGTTTTCCAGCTTACTTTTCAATATATATATATATATATATATATATATATATACATGGTATATCGTTGGAAAAACATCAAAATTGTTTCAATTTTTCGAAAAAAGCTAGAAGATGATGTGTAAACCATATCGATGAAGCGCACCATGTGACCATTAAATGCCTTTAAGTGCCAATTAATGTTTGACTTACACACACGAACACACAACACCACACATACATACAACAACAACAGCTCAATATGAGGAGGGTTGATTGTAGCTGGACACAGGAGTCTGAACTGAACTGGTCTGAAAAGTCCTGGGGAACGGTTACAGCTGCCAGACGCACAAAAAATCTTATGACAAAAGCATAAAGCATTTTCAATAGATACATATACATATAAGTATAAATATCTATATATATTTCTAGACTTTATTGTACAGAGCGTGAAAAAATACTTATCGTTACTTTTTGTGTGCGACTTTTTAAACATCAATTATATTCAGTTATTGGAGCGCATTAATGCGACTACGTTAAATACTAAAAGTTCGAACAACAACCACAAACACCTACACACACAAACACACACACACACATACACATACATTTTTTTTTTTGAGTATAAGAAGAATATATGATACACCTGATCCATATTAACCATTAGCACAACACAGAGCTCAGAGTCAAAGTAGAAAGCTTAGATTGCGTGTGGCATTTATGTGACACGTGGCATGTGGCATGTGGCATATGATAGAGCTATTTATGAATGACCAAACAATACTAATCAGCATTGTATTGTGCTGCATTAGCTTTTATTTAATTATAATTTCGCCTTCTTGCGGTGTCGTATACGTTATTTGCATGTTTTGTTTGCCATCGCTGCAAACTGTTGTGCATAATTAATAAAACAACAACAACAACTACAACACTCTCTCTGATTGAGCGCTATTTATGACCCAGTACTGACATGACCACAAAAACAACAACAAAATCAACTACAGACATATTTAATACATATATATAAATATATATATATATATAAAAAGTACCAAAAAGAAGATAAAAACTGACAAATGCCAAAGCGAGACGACAGCGACGACAGAGAGACGAAAGGAAAGGGAGGAGAAGTGTCTGCAATTTCGCGTAGCTGGCACTTTGAATGAATGCGTTTTAATTAACTTGATATGCAGCTCACAATACACAATACACAGAAAGGGTTGAATAGCTGGCGCAATTGCAAAGAGTTTGATAACCAACTGCATGCTTCAGCATTTAAGTCTATTTAAAGTTAACCTAGGGCCATTCTCTGGCGAGCTGGACAGGTGAAAAACAAAAAAAAACAACCAAAAAGAAAAAAAATACACAACTTGACGTTTGTATAGAGCTTTTGTGTATTTTTAATTACGTTTTAAAACGTCTATACAAACTCGCGTTAACTTGTTTTTTAATTTCGCGCTAAAAGCTTAGCGCTGTCAAATTTACGTTTAGTTTTGGTGTTAAGGTCTTAAAAGTTGTTTACCATGTTTATGAAGAACTTCCATAATTTTTGCCTGCAATTAATTTTATTTTCTACCTTCAACCATTTGTTTTATTTGTCGCCAATATTTCTTTATCGAAAACATGTGAAGAACTTTTGCGTTATAATTTACAATTATTGAAATTTTAGCAGTAGTTCCAAACAGAACCGGAAAAATGATTTTCAAGAAGAAAATTAAAAAGAATTTTTCCATTAAATTTAAAATTTTTTAAAAGTAATTAAAAAGCTCGAACTATTACTTAGCCAAGTACAATTTAGATTAACCATGGTAAAACATTGAACGTTAGAAATCTAAAAAAAAAAAGAAAAGAAAAAGAAATATGTGAACATGAGAAAACCGTTACTGGCTTTTATGCAAAAATCTTTTCTAGTACGTTTATTAGTTATGCAAATTTTTTGCTTTGTGTCTGTAACTCCGCACTATGTGCGACAGGGTAAATATTTTCAGAACTGATCAGAAAAAATGCGAATCGAATAAAAGAAAATGTGACAAAAGAGGAAAAGATACAGAAAGTATAGGAAAGTATGGTGTGGATGTACCAGCAGAGTACAGCAAGAGCTAAGAGAGACCCTAAATGTGTGTGTATACATATTGAAATCGCAATCGAACCCAACGAACCAGAACTTCAAATGCGTGAACCCAAAAATCAAAGTTCCTCTTGTTTTTAACATATTTTGCATACTTTTGTTTACTTTTAGTTGAATTTTGTTGTTGCTTTATAACTATAAGGTCCTCTTGTTTTGCTTTCTCTTTGTTGATGTTGATGTTGTATTATTCGGTTCATTTTTTTTCCATTTTTTTTTTTGCATAAATCAAGTAGAAAATGAATTCATGTGTCACATTAGCGACGGAATCTATGCGCTGCCAGCCGCGCTACCATTTGTATATCATTATAAAGCAATATGCGAGAACAGTTCAACATTCCAATACAATTTTCAGTACAATAATGCGGGCCAGAATCCTTGTTGTTGGTGCTTATTTGTTATTTGTAGTTAGGGTGTGGTGGGGCTGGGCTTTGATGTTATTTTGATTGCGTTGCGTGTGTGCATAATGAATTCAATATTTGTGATAATCCAAAAGTTGCACTTGTTGTTCAGTTTTTTGTCGCTTCATTAAACCTGACCAAATGATTTTTTCAATTAGCGGTGCCATAGAAAACGTAACGAAAATATTTATACAACATTGTCAGCAGTTATATCTATCTCTATTGTCGCACGCGCACCCACTTCCTCTCTCTCTCTCTTTAACACGTCAAGTGTGTCTTTGTCTCTGTCTTATTGCTCATACAGTAGATATATACTATCTGCTGGACAGCCACTATAACAAATAACACCCCGACGTATGTACGTCGGTCGCCAAAGAATATAGCAATAGAGCAACAGGAATGTTGTTGCTGCAGTTTGAAGTTAGAAGCAACGGAAACGGATGCGGATGCGAACATGGTTGAGTATGACGCTGTGTAGAATTCACTCCACCCCCCACCGCCCACCGCTCACCATTTTCCCCACAGCACAACAACAATAATGTCTGCGTCTGTCAATGTTGGCACAAATTGTTTGTCACGCAGTGCAAATACTTCGTGATGTTGCTCTGCTGTGCGGCATTATGCGCGATTTATTTTGCCAACCAACAGCCTTGGGTACACAGCGAGCAATACAGCTAAAACAGATACCAAAACCAGCAGGCAGGCAGGCAGGCAGGCGGGCAGGCAGGCAGAAACAGCCAAGAAACCTGGCAACAACATGGCAAAGCTAAGAAAAAGACACCCAACAACAGTGCCGCAAGCAGCAAAAAGAAAAAAAAAAATAAGAAATAAAAAACAAAAATAAAATAACAAACATGAAAAACATACGACATCAAAAATATATATATATAAAAAAAAAAGCCAAAACAATTTGATATTGGCAAACAGGAAAATAAAGCAGACAAACAGACCGACAGAAATTTGTAATTAATGCTCAGATCGCAACTGTATCTGTAGAGGGAGGAGGAGACAGAAGGAACACATGGGAGCTTGAGCTGGGAGCTGAGCTAAAAAAAGAACCTGCTAATTACCTTGAACTTTTGCACACACAGAAAACTTTCACATCAAACAAAATCCATAAGTTTTAATGCAGTTTTTCTACACTCCTGCGCTTCCTTAACCAATTCTCAACATCCTTGCCCACTCTCTCGCTCTCGCAGTCGCTCTCTTTCTCTACACCTTTGCCTGTCTACACAGTAATTGAGTTTATATACATTTTGCATTTTTCTGCTCACACAACTTCACATAGCGCTTGCTGCAAAAGTTGTTTGATTGGCTTTTGCCTAGCCACCAAATTGCAATATAATTGCGTGCATGGGGATAGTATGGGGGGAGCCTGCTGGTAGAAGGAAGGGGGGGGGGGGGGGTTAAGGTGCAGTAGCTGATTGCAAAACAAGTTAATTTTATTTGAAAGTGACATTGTTCAGGGGCGGTTGTCAACTATCCTTGCCCTGCCCTATTAAAATGTTGCTCGAAATGTTGTTGCTGGTGCTTCATTAAGCACAATTTGCAACAACTGCAACCAACAACAACAATAGCAACAACAACAGCAACTATGATGACAGCAAGTTTGTGTAATGTAATTAATTAATTATAGTGAAACAACGCAACGGTCACATACCAAACACACACACACACACACCCACACACAACAGCACACACACACACACACAAGAACACAACAGATACTAGAAACCAAGAGACGACCCCTTGGACAGTAACTTCATGTTCTAGGTTTCATTTTATGAGCTCGAAATTTGCTTCACGAATTCTCCATTCCGCCCTGGCACCCGTCGGACAAACATTGTTGGTGTTTTGTGCTCGGTAACTTAATTACAAATTATAGTGCAATTAATTTTGCGGCTGGGGCATTATTAGGCATATCAGCCGTAACACAAAACCGCCAACGCAAAGGCAAAAGCGAATAAAGAAACCTAAGCCCAGCAGTTAACCAACCTAACCAGGCGAAACTATGCGAAGAAAATGAGAGAGAGAGAGTCTATGAAGCGCTATGGGTAAGTAGATGAAAATTAAATAAAAAAAAAAACAAAAAAAAAGCCAAACACGTAAAACAAAGTGACCGCAAAGTGACCGCCGCATGGAATGTGAATACCTTTAGATGGAATTAAGTTCCGATGCAGTTGCTCGTTCCAGCAAACTGGCTTGGGATTTAAGTTAAGAGTAGATTGGAACACTAAGAATCTGAAATGGCCACGTGTATGCTCGTAGCTATAACCTGTATTAGCAAATGTTATTGCTTGAGAATACACGTAGTTAACAAGATTCTCACAACGACGCCAATAACTCAGCCAGAAGATAACAAGGAAAAAAACATCATAACAAAAGCGAAAAAACATCAATTATTTACTTTTTGATTGCCCAGGCAACTAACTCTCATCAATTAAGATTCAGCTTAACTTTAAGCCAACAGTTTGTTTGAGGACTTGTTAAAATATATGTGCGTTAAGATTGATTATGGCAAAAGTTCTTACGAAAGAAGAATCGAATATTTGCAAGTGAACAAAACTTTTTATTTTTTTTCTACGCGTAAGTATTGCAAGTTTATGAGTCATTCTTATGGCAATTTGAACAAAACAGTTAACAAACTTTCTTTTTGAATCCCTTAAACATTGCAGGTCTCCCTCCCACTTGCAGCTGTTTACAAACTAATAATTCATTAAACTAATTATACTTTGGATTATGTGATTTACTTACAAACATTATGTTACATTTTGAGGAGCTTGGCTTTGGTTCGAGTTATGATATAACATTGTCTACTATTTGATGAAGTTTGCTGCTAAACATTAAGTTTAAAATATAGTCAGCTTATGGCAAGGTAACTTCACTTTGGCAGCAATAATCATGTAATATTTAAGTTCCAAACAAGCTCTAGGGGGCCTACTAAAGATAAGACTACAACTATGAGATTTAAGGACAGTAACCTTAACTCAGTTTCTTACAAATACTCCATTGGAGATTTATAGTATTTGAGAGAGTTTTTTCCAGCTCTACAAGTACGAAAATATTCCTTGTTTTTCAAAGAATAAATTTAACTAATTTTATACAAACGGATGTAAAAACGAGTAGGCGTATTACAATAAACATTGAATAACAAATTACGTACCACAGTTTCGCGGAATCGGTTTGGTGTTATAATAAATTTTAAGTTCGTGTGGCAAGGTGTATCAGAGTCCATAGAGGAAAAGGCAGCCCTAAGCCTGCAAACGCTTGATGCGGAGTTTTTGCTTTGTGTCTTATGCACATATATATATATAGTATTAAAGTTGGCTACAGAGAGATTTTAGACTTTGGGGCTATTAACTACTTCATTAACTTGTTAATCCATCTAGCATACAATGTAAAACTGATTCGCCTGCCAGACATGATATTTATTCCTTTAGAAAAAGTTTGGCAAGCATTTTGCTCACACCTTTCGATTTGTCAGGCTCTTTGTTGCTATGGCAAATTGGCTTTAATAGAATGTGTGTATCACTTAATTTCCTGTCATATGCAGATTGACACAAAGACGTGTCTAAAAGAGCTGTATACATTAATGTATGTGTGTATCTGTGTGTATTTATGGTCGTGTGTGTGTGTGCCTGAGGCTTTGTGTGAAACAAAAGACCTAATTAAGATTCATTTGAACATATGCCTATGGCAAACGCCCTCACCCACACAAACACACTCACACAGGCACATAAATACATATAATTAGCTGGATCAGCCTTAAAGAATTTGGCATTTTGTTTGCCATGTGATTAACAGCCGCATTTAAACGTCGGAAGTCGACTGCGGCGGAAACGGAAACTTTCATCGTATTTTTTGTTTGTTTTGTGGTAACTGTTGTATGACAAGCCTTTTAATGACAACATCACAAACACAAACACAAACGCACACACACACATACAGAGTGAGAGTGTATTGGGTGTATATGATTTGCATTAATGCTATGCAAATGAGTTGTTTATCTTTTTATGTTTTCGACAACATTCGCATTCATTTATTGAAAAGTTTCTCATGCCGAAACAAATGAGCATATAAGTAGCTGAAGCGCAAATACAATTATATAATATCTTTGATTTAACTAACGCTCAGTTTATATCCTTGGCTATGTTGTAAAGTATGTTTCACATTGAAGGAGGAGTAAAGTATATAAGTATAAGACTCCATTCAAACTAGCTAATAGATCTAGGTTAAATCGCGTGTAAAAAATATTATTGTTGACAGCTTTAGCTACCTGCTGTTAGTGTATATTATCTTCGGCATTGCTTAGATACTTGCTTTATATTTTCGTTGAGACCATGGTAAGATGTTAATCAAAGAATCACGTTGCTCATATCCTGGTCGTGTCGAGTACTTTGTCTCGCCTCTTCATTTAATAAATATGTATGACTGCCAATATTTTTCAATGTTTCTTCTTATTTTCTTCTTTTTGAACACCACAACCCAATGGCATTCCGGCTGCCATCTTAAACCCACACGACTGTCAGAGCTGTCTTGGCATCACCACCCCCCAAAACCAAAGTAGAAGCACAAGAACGAAGGAATGGCACACACGCTCAAATGACGTCTGAAGTCGCTCACGACGCGGTTGTTTATTATTGTTGGATGTTTGGCTTGGCTTGGCTTGGCTCACATCAACGAACTGGAAGGAATGCGCATTGACAGCGACAGTTGCTTCAGTGTTCAGTGTTGCCACGCTTGGGCACGGGGACACATGGCCAAGGATACGTAACCTCCAGCTCAAGCTTTGCCTCGACGTGCCGTGCCAGATATTTGCATTGTTTTATTTACATACTTTGGCATAAAGTTTGGCCGCGAATCCCAGCGTATCGATGATGATGATGCTCCTGTTGATGCTGATAAAGATTGGAATGGGTACAAAGCTTCATTCTGGCACTGGCACTGGCATTGGCATTGGCATGCATAATATCTATCAGCAGCTAAGGCTAAGCACCAACTTGAGCATTTAAGACTGACATGATTGAAAGACGCTCTTTCCATCTCTGTTTGCCATCAACGTGGCTGTCTGGTGTTATCATAATCATTATTATTATTATTATTATTATTACAATGTATTCCTTTAACTTAATTTGAAAACCGAAATATGCAAAACAAGTTTAGCTTTTGATGGCGCATAATTTGTTTATCTTTAATTTAAATTAAGTTCGTGCAGCATTTCCGTTTTTATACTGCTAAATATAGTCAAAAATTTTATCACGTCAATTTTATATTCAAAGTTCTTAAAATACTCACTGAACTGTTGTTTAAGTTTAAGTCATGCCAAAATGTAAAAAGTTTCAGCATTTCCTTAAAAAACAAATAACCAAAAACAGTAATTTAATAAAAATCTCAATAATTATATTGTAATTGTATATCAGTAAGACTTATTCAAAAATAAAATAATTATTATATCGCTTACCCTTTTTTCTTTATTCTCTTAAATGGTGAACTTCCTCAGGGAAAGGGTTGGTTTAAAGCCTATGTACTGAACATACCAGTGCAACTTAACAGAAAAGATTTGTCCTGAACATAGCTCGTGGTTCTTTACAAAATCTTTGATATTACTGACAGCTTTGAAGTCTATATACATTTTACTAGTTGTCCACATTCGTTATCAACAACCGAAATGACTTTCCTTTGGTTTCGCGTTTCTTAAACATTTTAAGCCAATTTAAATATCGACTTTTGTTTTGTTCAATTACACTTTTTACGCGAGTTTCAACTGCATTCCAAAGGTGCCAAGTTTTCAAGTAGAGCTACCAAAACTTTTAAACCTCAAAACTTTCGGTCGCTTTAACTAACTTTCTAAAGAAATTCCTTTAAAGTTTTGGGTTGACGCCTCAATTGAAACTTGATTGTTATTGATTTTCTTTTGTTTCAGGTTCAAACTGAAGTTTTACCCACATAATAAGACTAACACGCATATTATTTTGAATATTTGTATATTATTTTTAAACATTTAGAAATATCGTTCTGAGAATAGTTCAAGATAAAAATATTCTCAGTATGCATAATTGTTATGGTAAATAGTAATATGTATTACATATAAGAAATGTTCTTTTCGCACCATTTCCTTTAGAGTGTAGAGAGATAGCAAGTAGTCATATATAAATTGCTTAATATTCAGTTGATATTCCCAGAATTTGTCATTTGTTTCTAAGTTCTTTTTACTTTAAGCACACATCAATATACTCGCACACAAACACACACACACATACGCATAACAAATAATAACATGTAGACTTTAAAAAGATTTTTATCATTCAACATTATCAAGTGTTTTAAACAAACGAAACATTTTAACACAAAATATTTCTCACAATTACAAATATGTATTTAAATGTGTATATTTTTTATGAATATTCACAGTGTATTAAGATTTCATTATTAATGCACATATTTATCGTATGTATATTTGTTTATATCTACTTTTTTTTTGTTTTGTTTTTGGCCAAGTGTAGGAGGGAATAAAATGCACAGTTAAAAAATAAATAATTGCTGTTCAAACAAAAATATATCAATCAATATTAAAATTCCATTTCAATTGTAAATAAGGCAAATATATTGTTTTATATAACAAGCAATAATTGATTTAAAATCACAAATCGAATAAAAATGTATTTATAATCGTCTTTTAGCCTAGGCGTTTGAATTTTCCTGAAGCAAACAGAATAAATATAGAAAGTAAAAATTATGAAGCGAGCCAAATTATTTTTTATTTAATGCTTTATATATATATTTTACTACACATATATTTTTTTTTGTATTTTTCGGTTTTTTTACAAGCGACTAGCTGTATAATATGTATTGTAATATGTATATGAAGTTTTTATGTGGCTAACAATATTCGGCAACTAATTAAAAGTGAGCAGCAGCACCGCAAGCTCTTGTTGCCATGGCTTAAACACACATAAACACTCACACATATACACTCACAAACATTAATTTGTGTTTAAAAACTACTAAGTAACACAGTTTTCGCATGCGTAACAAAAAAAAAATTATAAAATTTGTCTAGCTTCACACACACACTCACACAGACTTTCTTATCACTCATTCACACACACACACGCGCACACACACACTGATTGTTGAATGTCCTAGACATAAGTACACCAGGCAAATGATCTAAAAAATTAACTAGCTCTTTTATATTGTATAATGTATTTGCTTGCACAACATCTTGTTTTTGAGAGGGGTGCACACACACACACTCACACACCAACCCCCAAACCTGCCACACGCACACCCTACCCCTCTCCTTTACCGAAAACCCCACTCGCTCGACCAGTGGGATTTTGTCTTCCTAATTCAGTTGTTGGCTGTTGCGGCTTCTGCTGCTGTTGTCACTTGGTTTGATGTATGCGGTAGAGTTTTCATTAGCTTGGGCAACAGCTTCAGCTTCAGCTCCAGCTCTCGCTCCAGCTCCTGCTCCGACTTCTGCTACGTCTTCCGCTTACACTCTTCACCATCGTGCGTCTAGTATTGCCGTTCCATGTGGTTTGTTGCGGCGTTGGCACCGTTGTAATTTGCTGTTGACGTGAAGCTGTCGCCTTCTATAAAATCAACTGTTTGCCTGCCATCCATCATTGTGCTTGAATTGGCCACAGTTGCTTTAGTTGCTGTTGCGCCTGGCTCAGCCAGGCAATCGTCTGCTCTGGATTGTTTTGACGTGAAGGCGGTTGTTGCAGATGTTGCTGTTGTTGCCTCAATTTTACATTGCTGGTCAGCAGTTGGAAGGCTTTGAGCTAGCAGTAAACTGCTTTGCTTTTCACCTGATGCCGCCGACGAACAAGGAGTCTCTTGCTCAATCTCTTGTTGCTGCGTCCTTTGAGCTGGCAAATTATTTGCTAATTGCTTTGCCATTGATGGGAGCGGGGGCTCAGTTGATGTCTGCTGCCTTGTTGCTGCTGTTGTTGTTGTTGTTGTAGTAGTTTTAACCGTATCCGGCATATTAATAACATCCATCGCTGTGGAATTTAGATTTTTCAACATCTTAGGCAGGCGTGCCTGCCCTAGATCCAAGCCCAACTCTAGCTCCTTCTGCTTCTGCTCCTGCTCCTCATCGCGTTGCTTGTCTGAAGATGTTTCCGCTGCTGCTGATTCAACCCCCGCTTCAGTTTCCATACCCATACCCATCTGCTGTTCAGCAGTTGCTCCTGCATCATTGATGCTGTTCATCGTTGTTGTTGTTGTTGCTGGCACTTGGCTTCGTCCTTGTCCATGATTTGATTCGACATCTAAAATATGCAAAGAATGGCAAAGTTAGCAATGAAATAAAGTGAAAATAAAACAGGAAATGACAGGCGCGTCACAATTTACAAAACATTCGTTCTAAGTATTCGAATATTCTTCCTTTTCCTATTCCTATTCTTTTTTTCAACCACCTCGAATTGAGAAATAATTTCATATTATTGTTGGCGTATACACACAAAAAAAAAAAGAGGAAGTAAGACACGACAGCGGTGGGGAAGGGGGCGGAAATGGTGTGGGCGGGTCTGGGGTTATGGTAATGCACATACTACGTAACGCATTTATACATTTCATACATATATCGTTAGTATTAACTGTTTTCATGTTTGACTACGCCGCCTTTTTGACATTTATTGCCAATTCTTTTTAATACCCTGCAGCCATTAATAAATTGCCCAAAAAAAAGTGTATTATTTTCGATATGTAGGAGGTTACTTAAGGATAGTTTTTGGCAATATGTTCTGAAGCTTTATAAAAGGTCAGTTAACTTATTGGTTTTAATAAGATAGAAAATTGCTTGACGCTTTGACTTTTTTAACTTTAGCTAACATTGTTTAAGTATTCAAGTGTTTGCTTAAGGTTTTTAAGTCTTGAATATATAATTTGACAAACTTATAAGTGACCAATTATGAGACTAACTGAATGAGAAGACTCCCTAAAAGGTTGCTTTAAAAGCATTTCAAAAATTCGTTATAGAAAACTTAATAGGCTTACAACTCATTCCTAATGATTTATACAACAATTCATAAAAAAGTATCTAACAACTTTTCTGGGATTAAGATTTACAAAAATTATGCACAGCATCCAGTCGAAAATCTTCTGTTTCTTTATATATATTTCTTAGTAAAGCAAATATAGGTTACAACGATCTATTATTGTAACCATCATTAACGATTTCTAATCCGTAACTTAAAATCAGTAAACAATTTAAATTTTCAACATTCATCTTCTATACGCGGAAGTAGTCTTATAAAAGGACGGATATATTGATTAAAAACAGCTTAGTACAGTACTGCAGTAAGGGTATTCAAATATCATCCTCACAAAGTAAACAGTTTCTTTTTTCACATGTTTACACATGCGAGACTATCACAGATTTGTGTACATTCAATTTTTTTTGGTTTTTTCTTTTTTGGTTTGCCTTGTTTTCCATTTGGTTTCTTTTGTCGACTGCGTTTTCGAGTGCAGCTTAAACGTATATTCAAATTTATGTTCTGGCTGATTGCGCACGATATGAAAGGAAGAGACGGGGACACAAACATAGAGAGAGAGAGAAAGAGATAGAGTCATGACAACATCAACGATTTTTTTGTGTTCTGGCATTAGGGCTTATATTTTGTCGGTCTGTGTTTGTGTTCGTTTTGGCCAAAAAGAAAAGAAAAAGAAGAGGAAACTGTTGCATATGGCTTAAGGGGTTAGAGCGATCAATTGAACGCAATGAAGTGTGCGGTAAAGTTCATTCAAGTTTTGGACAATAATTTACTTACCTTCAATGTTTGCTGCTGCGGCGGAGGCGGCGGCGGCGGCAGTTGATGCCGCTTGAGCTGCAGCTTGGGCTGCTGCAATTGCCGCTGCTGCTTGCGTTTGGAGTCCGGGTATGTCGGCCATATTGATGCGCTGCAGCCGCACATGCATCATCTGGCCAGGTCCATGACCCTGCCCCAGGAACACACGGCGCACGGTGGCAAATTGTTCGCGACGCGGCAACCACTGCCCCACCAGCGGTATCCGCCTCAAATTATCCAGGGCAATGGCAACGACAGCATTGTTGCCATGTTGCACTTGAGCTATGGGTTCAGCTCCTGCGACGCCTGCTGCAGCTGGCAGTATGCCTCCACTTTGTCCTCTTCCAACTCCGCCTGCTGTTCCTGCCGCTCCACCTTGAGCTGCTGCAGCGCGTCCTCGTTGCTGATGATCGGCAGCCAGTTGTTGAAATATTCGATTCACAACAAGACGAGCACGTTGCATGGCCGCCTGCTGTCCAATTGGTCCTAACACAGCAGCATCCGGTGCAGCACCACCAGCCCCAGCAGGAGCCTGTGCAGCTCCACCAGCCGCAGCAGGAGCACCAACGCCGCCACCAGGACGATTACCTGCAGGCGCAGCTGCCGCAGCCGCCGCCGCTGCTGCTGCATTGGGCTGATTACGCGTGAGGATGAAGATATGCCGCTGCGCCATTATGGCTGGCAACTCATAACGATGAAAGAAAAATACCATCGAGTGCTGCACATAAAGAACAAGGGGTAAGTGAGATTGTTGTTGAGTGACACTTTTACGTTTATGCATTCGCATCTTCATGGAATCCGCAGTTTGCCAAAGCGGGAATAGGTTTATATAACTCAACAAGAGATACGTGTTGGAGTGCTAAGAAATTATACAACTGATATGCTAACAAGCTGGCATAATGTTGATTAGATATTGAACCGTAGACATATTAAATTATTCAGAGTACTTTGTAGAAATCATGAATTACTTTTAATGTATAGTTTTTTTTTTAAGTGGGGCATACATGAAATCCATGCGTTATGCAACGAAGCCAGACCAGTTGTGCCAGGCACGTGAGCTGCCTGCAGTGTCTACACGTGAGCTGACAAACACACACACACACACACAGACACACTGTGCGTGAGAGAGAGCAGGGAGAGGCAGTCAAACAGATAGACATTCATTCAAACAGACAGACAGACGGAGAGGCAGAGAATAATGCGCTGGGTAATTTGTCATGCAGTTGACAACCAGAAACTGACTCCAGTTGCGCAACAAAAAACAACAATGGGTACAACAACAGTCACAATTGTTGGACTTTCATACATTTCATGCATCCATAGTTACCTGAATGAATAGATAGGAGGAGACCAGCGCCAGATTACGATACTGTCCACTGAAGCGATAGTGATACGCATAGAACGCAAAATGATATAGGTAGAAGAATCTGTAAGCAGAAAAAAAAAAACAACATTATCAATAAATAAACAATTAAAAAGGCCTTATACGAGAAATCCCGACTAGACGATACCCAGAACCCCTTCAGTCATATATATATATATATGAAATAAACTTGTACTGCCTAGGAATTAAGCGAGCTTATGTTCAAAATCTCTAGCACTTTTACTCTGGGAGATCAATACGTACACACAAACACACAGACAGACAGACATACGGACAGACGGACATGGCTATATCGGCTCGGCTATGGAAGCTGATCAAGAATACATTTAACTTACGGATATGCTTCCTTCTGCCTGTTATATACTTTTAGAACAAAACCATTATACCCCTTTTTAACCATTTTTGATGGGTTCAGGGTATAAAAAGGGTAATTGTTGTTGTAGAAGAATTCCCAATACTAAGTACTCAAACCCTTATCAAAATAGATTCACTTTGGGGATTTTTTTTTGTTGCTTCTTTTTGTGCTTTGGGTATGATTACCATTCAATAATATTGTATTTAACATTGCTCAAATAAAAAGCAACAAATTATTTGTTTTCTATTTTTATGGATGTTTACTCTGTGACCACCACCTCTACCTCTGTCTTTCAACTCTCTCTCCGCCACCCACCCTGTCTGTTCTCGCTGTACAAATGCGAACTAAGCTGTGAAGAAATGGGTCAGACAGCCAGACAGATAGCTGGATAGCTGGATAGCAGGACATCGGCAAATGGTATGACATAAGTAACGCCTTGAACTGACAACAACAATAAGACTTAACAACAATTGATATAAATGGCAACTTGTTATGCCAGCTGTGAGACCTATGAATACCCTCTGTGTGTTAACGTTATGAGATTTGGTAGAAGAAAAAAAAATTTACTTACTAAAATAAAAGCAGAAATGATAAGTTTTCTTCTTGCGGTATTTTCTAAGTTGTAGAATGAAAACATATAAACTGTGAGGTTCAGGAATTACTAACTTCAAGAAGCTATAGGTTAATCATCCTCAAGTTTTTCTATTATAGAAGGAACGATAATCGTACTGTCGCCATCATATTTCCTTTACAATTATAAGTTCAGCCAATAACTTTATATTAGGACTATTGCTTCAAGTACTTAATACTCATTAGATGTTGAGCTATTTTAATGACTTCCAAATCAAGCAAAGTCTGTTGCCACCAATATTGTTTCTCTGATCACTTCCTGAACTCAACAAATATGAACTGATACGGATAAAAACTTAAGACCTTTTGATGTTCCTTATTCACCACTCTCAAGTTATATCATATAGATCACTAAGGTCACGATTGGATGTTTTTGTTTCTGCTTCCACTATCACATATAAGTAGGCAAGGGTTTTGTTCTTTCTTCTTTTTTACAGAAGACCAATGCATAAGAAGAAATCCTGATACTTATTATAATGGTAAGAAAATCCTTTCTACCCATTTGATGTACAATTAAAACAGTATGTAGATATTATAAACAAGTTCATAACTACACAATACGACAAGAGTCAGTCGGAATCCCATTAAAGTGAAACTATTTAACAGAACTCCCCTTGTCAAATAACTTAATTGTCCCGAAAAGACAACACTCCTGCAGTTCTAATCGGATAGTGGGTATGTATATATATATATATATATGTATGAATGTAGTGTATAACAACAATGGCGAGGTCGCTCAAGAGGATTTAATAATATAAATAATTGCTGGCGCTGTGTGTTAGTTAGACTTGTTGTGCGAGCCAAAGACAACAAATAATAAACACAAGGAACGACACGCGGCGACGATGGTGACGCTGGACACATTGATAAGCAGCAGGAGCAGGAGCAGGAGCAATGGTAGGAGCAGCAGCTTAACAAAGCCATAACCATAAAAAGGGAGACGAGACGAGACGAGGCGTAAGAGGGAGAATGTTGTCAGTTGAGTGTCCAAAGGAATTCAAGTTTAATTTATTTTTACAATGCCGCTGGACACAAGGTGCGGGTGGTGTGGGTGGTGTTGGTGGTGGTGGCAATGATTGAGTTATGTTATTGAATTTAATTTGAGTTGATTGTGCACACACACACACACACACACAAACACACTCGAATACACACGCACAACCGATATGAAAGAAAAGAAACATCACAATCGACAGCGACAAATGAAGACACACGACACTTATTTGGTACGTAAGCCTTTCGAGCAGGCGGCATGCGGCATGTGGCAGGCAGCATTATGGACACATCGTGCCAAACGCTTGGCAGCAATTTCCGCAACAGTTCGTCTCCCCTGCACTCCTACACCCTCCCATACCCTCCAGCTGGCAGGAGAGAAGGAAAGGAGCAAAGCGAACGACACGTAGACAACACTTATCGCTTGTTCGTTTCCGTTTCATTCGTTTTCCTAATGTAGCGTAGCGTTGACAAGCGCCAAGCGGGCGGAACAACAACCCAACTTACCCAGCTCCTCCTACTCCTTTCCCAGCTACAAGTTTTTAGTACTTGGCTGCTAGCTAGCGGCGTGTCGCAACGGATGTGCGACAAGGAAGTGCTATTGGCATTCATATCCTTCGACCGAACGGAAATGAGGGCAAATGATGTTGCAAGCAGTGCCATTGAAGCAACAGGAGTTGGGGGGGTAGACACTGTCAACACAACTGTTGCTTATGTGTGTATGTGTGTGTGACTGCTATCAACGGCAATGCGTTGCATGCTTAAATAAGCAGCAACCAAAACCCAAAACCCAAACCCACACTCAAACCAAACAACACGCAGATACGTTGCACAGGTGCGTCTAGTCGTTGTACAAGAAAAAATGAGAATGTACGAGGCAAGGGGCAGGCAGGTAATGCTGATCCGATCAGCGTCATCAGAAGTGTTTATTTGTTGCAAGCAAACACAGACACAACACAGAGTCAGTCAGACAGACAACAAACGAAGATTGAGATAAAGTTGCAGCTGTGTAGCTGTGTTGCTTGCAACCTATGCATAATGGTTAAACTGTTCAATGAGCTTGCAAGATACTTGAGCCACACGCCAGCCACCCCCACCCACTTACCCATACACATACAAACACACATGCATTTGCATTTGCATATTGGTTAAACCGTATTGAGTGGCTTGCATATGAATATTACGATGCTAGAGCCAAAGTGTTTGCTGCATTAATCCAGACCATGTGGCTGAAGTGTAGCGAAAAAATACATTTACCTTCAATACATTAACGTATCCTGCTAAATGGCTTGGAAGATATCCAATTTATGCAGATTATACCAATTATGTTGCCAACTTTTCAGATTAACAAATATTCGAGTGCTTGTTACTAATAATCTGTCAACTTGCACTTTCTATTGCTCTCTCTTTCTCTCTCTCTCTCTGTCTCTGTCTGTGCTTCGGCTCTCTTAGGAAACTCTTGAGTTTAATTGAATGCGCACTGCGCAGTTGCCTTGATAGCAGCTATTTATATTTCAACTAAGGCAGCGAGGGTTGAACTTACTTGGCAAGAAGATGTTTGGTTAAAGACATAGTTATTGTTCAATGAGGTTTGACCTAAGTGGTTTAAAAGATATCCAATTTATGCACATTAAACCTATTATGTTGCCTACTTTTCAGATTTTATAAATCTCAAGAGCTTCTTACTAATAATCTCACAACTTGCTTTCGCTCTTGCTTTCCCTCTTGAGTTTAATCGAGTGCGCACTGCGCAGTTGCCTTGAAAGTTTAGCTTCCTTGACAAGAAGCTGTTTGGTCAAAGTCATTGTGAATATTAAATAACTTTATTTATTGCTCAAAGATCCTTATTGAACTGCTGTTAAGTATTATTAATAACTTCATATCCAATTACCGATAATGAAATAACTCTTTTATCTAAACTTTTCCATAATTTATTCTTTTGTAACCTCATAAACGGATACTGTGGGGACTCTATAAAAGACCTCATAACATTCTCTGTTAAATAACAGAACTTGCATTATGTGGCCTTCTTATCATCTGAAGAGTTCTAATCGTTTTATGTTTTAAGACCGTTTGACTATTTCTCGAAACAATAAGAATAAACCACCAACTTAGCTGCAATATTTTGCCCTATTGACATGCTCTTAATAAAGAGCTAATGATACAAAATTCAACATCTCTTAAGCAAAAATTAAAATAGTTCAATACGAAAATATATTGGTTATTAATAACGCTCAATAAAAGAAATTTTCCTTTGACGCAATGAAAAGTTTGAGAAATGTTTTGTAAGCGCAGTTGACTGAAATTCTATGGCATTGATATTTATACAAATGTATGTATGGCAATCGTTGTAAAACGTGACAAATGTGAAAGATTCTTATAAAAATCCGATACGTTTATTTCAAAAATAACAAACTGGGAGTACAATGGTATGACTGTGTGTGTGTGGGTGTGTAAGTATGTGCATTCATTGATAATATATATATATATATACATTTAATAAGCTGAAGCTGCGTTGCGGTGCGTTAAGTTGCAATAGAAAAAGGGCACGTTACGCATACGCCACGTTGACAAAAACAAATATATAAACGAAGCAACAACAACTAAACAGCAAAAAAAGGGACAGAAAAACAAGCTAACAAGAAGAACAATAAGGCAGGAAAGCAAACAAACTGAAACTATAACGCGTATAACAATGAAGCGATTTTGCCTCGTTACGAGCACTCATCAACTGCACCTTTGAACAACAAGAGAGCGAAAGTGTGTGTATGTGTGTAAGGGCAAAAGGATATGCCACCCTAGAGGCCAAGCCAGGGCAGGGCAGGCCACTTCATGTGGGGGGACATTGGGTTCGCGAGGCGTTGGCTCGCGCACAAAAGTTATGGCAGCAAAACAAACTTGACGCAATTATACTTTGCGTAACATGATCTCAATCAACACGAAAAACAAGCTTAAGCTAAAGGTACAACAACAGGGTAAGTGAAAAATGGTATGGTATGGGAGGGGGTGTGAGGGTAAGCAATGCGCTGCCAATGGTTGCCAATGCCTTTCAACATTGACGACGTTGACGGCAGGGCTAAACGCCCGCCACCTTTCCAGTGGCAACCGAAACGAGCGGGGGCAGGCAACACAATAACAAGCATACAAATCTATACATAACATGTATATTTATGCCATCAAATACATATATATGGTAGATAAGCATAAAACAAACATTTACACTACACTCAGAAAAAACAACACGTTCTAAAATCAAGCAAATTGGGATTGATTTTCTTCTTTCTTAAATCTTTTTTAGTTTTTTGTTATTGGATCAATCTGATCTTAGTGTAAAAACGGGGTTAAGGAGACAGCTTGCAAAGGGGAAAATCGGGAGCGGCATACAAAGTTCTTTGGTAAATGTCACCAGATATCTTTCCATTAAGTTTGGCTTTAAGATAAATGCGCTTGCAATGATGCTGATTTGATTCAGTTGTTTAAGATACGTCATTAGCTATATTGCTATCAAATTTTATGTTTGTAGCTTAAAAAGAGTGGAAGATATAGATTTTTCCGATATTGAAATACTAGGCATCTGGGAACGGATGGGGTGGGCGTGAATTTTGTAGCTCTAGCTTAAAGGCACCCTAATCTTGACACTTTTTTTGATCCGCCTGATAGGCAAAAGACATTTGCAAAGTTTCAAGTCTCTAGCTTTAAAGGTGTCAAAAGTTGTGTTCATGCAGACGGAAGGAAAGATAGACAGACGGACAGTAAATGCTTATGATTTGGTGGTTTTTGAACGGATATTATTCTCAGTGTAGACGCAACAACAAGTCAAAGTCAATATTAAGGATAGTTAGTGACCAGAGTCACAAACGAGAGTCTGCAAACGATTCGAACCAGTATTTAACGGTTAGGCTTTGTTAATAATAATTGTAGTTGTAGAACATGATTTTTTGTTAAACTATAACCTATTGTTGATCTTTTATATGAACGTGGTTTGTTCAAGAATTAGTTAGGTCTTTGTTTCGCAGTTGTTCCTTTCTCCTGTCAATTCAATTGCGAACTGATTTCCCAAATCAGAACACGTTAACAAAGATAAATCATAAATTTGCACAGTGCATTGTTGTTATGGGACATATATACACGCACATAAGTATATATATATATATATCTATCCAAAACTTGAATACTTATTTATGAGTAGGTACAAGCATAACAAGCGTGTAAACAACAGGCAACAGCAAAAGGCGCGCCAAGCTGCCAAGACATCGCGCGTCCAGGGTCTTGGGTGTTAAGAGAGTGTGGTTGGTTGACAGGCAGGCGGACGGGCGGACGGAAAAGCTACTTGAAACTCGCGACTGTTACAATTTGCCCCGAACTGGCAACTCGAACCCGATCCCGAACTTGAACCCGCAGCAACAGCAACAGCAAAAGCCAAAACTCAAACCCTTTATACTTTTTTGGCCCGATAAATTTGTACTCTTTGAAGCCGCCAATGCCAATGCCAATGCCAAGCAATTCCCGTTTGTCCATCCGTCCTTCTGTCTGTCTGTTTGTTAGCAAGAGTTCAATCTGCGCAAGACGTCGCCTCTGCTGTGCTAGCTGTGTGTTTTTTTTGTACACTTTTGCAGCTCATTTAATACGTGTCGTCTGTGTCCCGTTCCGTCGCGTCTTGTGTGCACCGTGGCAACCAGATTTAAGCACAAAAGAAGTATTACGCGCCTGGCACAGGAAGCCACAGGGCCAAAAGCCACGCAATTGGACCGATAGAAAGGTGCCAAGGAGCGATGAGGGAGAAGGGGGGGTTTCTGTTTAAAAAGGGGTGCCAAATTATTATGCTCTTCATATACATTTTTGGGCGCCTGCTCGTTAAACGGCGATTAACAGAATTATTTTTAAACGTGCCACAAACGAGTTGCTTTGATGCCACTTTAAAGTCGCTGACGGTAGTCAATTAGCGTTGTAAAATACCTATAACATATATATACATATATATATATATATACCCTGCCCAACTTACCCCGAAAACACATCCTTGGCAAAAGCCCTCAGCAGCTGTTTGTTGCAGCAGTTTCAGCTTTAAGCGCCCGCTAATTACGACTCTTGTAGATAAGAGAGAGAGAGAGCGAGTGAACTTAATAAACTTGATTCGTAGAAAGTGGAAAGCTTAAGCTTTTGGCTTTAAACCAAGAAAACTTCAATCGCAGCTAACCACAAACAGGCAACCAAAATGGCAGCAGCAGAAGCAGCACAGACAGGAAGTTCAACGGGGCCCAAAGAGTGTTTGTTTGGCCGGGCAACAGGAAGCTAGCCCGATTCCTGTATGAACCCATAACCGCAGCAGCAGCAGCAGCAACAAAATGTAAGGGGGAATGGGTTGGAATACCCAGGGATTGCTGCCAAACAATACCCCCCCCCACACCCGTTCGATTTGCTTGAGGCGGTCAATAACAGCAAAATTAAACCGTACCAAAGTACACACATCCCCACACACACACACACACACATACAAACACACACAGACACACGCACATTCGTCTTGTTTGCTATGTTGTATGCATGATGAGCTCAGCCAATATGTTTTGACTTTTTACAAAATTAATTTTTACTTATGGTTAAGGCAAGCGATTGGCTGGGCAACAAAAAAAAAAAAATAAGGGGTTTCAATAGAGGTCGCGACAGGACAGGAAAAATTGCATGTGCGTCGCTCGCTGGCTTCTTTTTTACTCGATTTATGGTTTATGAATGCATTCTTTTTTGGTGAATGTGAGTCTGAACTCATTCTGCGAAATTGGCTTCACAATTGTGCAATTTTACCGTAGGTAAGTACTTTATGACCCAAACGAGTTTCCGTAGAAAGAAGATGAAAATGAACAGCGAACTCAGGCTAGACGAAGATTATATAAGCTTTAAAAGCGGAGTAACAAAAACTTGAAGAAAACTTGTGTGTATCGGAAACGGGAAGAGTAATCGAAAATCGAAAACAAACTTTTACTGCCTAGAGATTAGGCGAGCTTAAGTTCCAAATCTGAAGTCTCTAGCTCTTAAAGTCTCTGAGATCGATGTCTCAATCGACTTAGCTGTGGATGCTGATCAAAATATTTATATACTTTATGGGGTCGGAGATGCTTTCTTTCTATTTTTAATGGGTTCAAGGTATAATAAAAAGAATTCCACAGAAATCTAAGCTGTAGTACTAAAAACAACAGGCGATAATCCCAATTCCGAAAACTGATAGCAAAATCAGCTATGATGCTTATGCTTCTGCTGCTGCTGATTGTGCTTAAAAGCTGACCGCTTTGGGCTGGTTGGCATCAGTTCATTTTTGAGTCTTTCACAAGCAACAATTATTAACAACTAACTAAGCAATATGAAGTTCCTATCGGTTGTCTTTCTGCTTGCTCTGCTGGCGCTCGCAAATGGTATGTTTTGTCTACATGAGTATTTAATTTAAATAATCTTTAACCATTCATTTTATCTCAATAGCCAGCTCTTTACAGCATACATGCGTCGAAAATATAACTGGAGGCTGCAAACGCCCAGTTCGACCCGTTCACACAGAGGGACAATAAACGGGACAGACGGACATGGCTATATCAACTCGGCTGTTGATGCGGATCAAGAATATATATGCTTTATGGGGTCGGAGATGCTTCCTTCTGCCTGTTGCATACTTTTGCACTACCATTATACCCTTTTTCAGGGTATATAAAAATGAAAAGATTTGCTTTGGTAGCAAAAGATATAACTTAAATTCAATAAAATGATATTCCTGATCGCTCAGATTCGCAGAAAAATAAAACCATTTAATTGGAAAACACTCGATGAAATACCAGGAACAAATTTAAACCCACACATTAACATTTGAATGGCAAAATATGACATTTTTTTTATTATAATGAGGTTAAAGAGTAAATCGGATAAGCGCGTGTAAATCGCATTAACTTGAACACAAATAGCATACAATTCCACGGAATAATCTTAACGTGTGTGTTGCTTGTCAAAGAGAGGGAGATAAAAATAAACTTGAAATTCGCATCAATGCAACCACAACGGAAAAATGTAAACAAAAACATAAAAGTGAAATAACTACTGTATAATGACTTCTATGAATTTGAAAATAAATAAAAGATATTAATAGAATAGAAATTACATTAGTGAAAGGATCAAGCTACAAGAAATAATTGGATTATAAAGCAAAGATAATTTACGCCAGGAATTTCAAATGAAAAGCAAATGAGAAGATAATGCAAACTAATGGAGGAAATGATACGTTCTACTCCAAATATGGTTTAAGCATTTCAACAACATATCATCCATACCTACTACGTATTAATATAAAACTGTTTGACTTGGATGAAAGATTTATTTGTAGCCAGTGGTCAAAAGGTAAAGTCAAAACCGTAAGAGATAGAACACCCTCATCGTACTGATGAGAAATAATATTAAAAACAATAAAACTTGAGGCGAAACTGATAAGATTCGAATTCAATAACCAACGGAAAACTCTAACGAAAATGTTCCATCGAGTTGGAACTCGTTTTCAAGCGAGACTTTCAAGAACGACACTTAAAGCAAACGAACAGAATGCTGCGAGATACTCAATTGCTTGAGATCTAACTCGTTTGATTCGAGTCATATTCGAATGCTGGTATTTCAATCATTTTATTGTTGGGATTTGATCGAGCCACAATCGAATCAAAATCGAAGTGCTTTTCGACTTAACGAACTCGATCACAAAATTGTATGAAATGAACATGAACATAGTTGCAGCTCTCTGATATCCATGTCATATATACATTAATGACAAAACGAACTGTCTACTAGTTTGTAAAATCTAGAATCTGAAGTTGGATTATAGCAATGAACAATTATGCAATGGATGGTTGTAGCTAAAAGATACCTTTCCTCGCAAAACAAGAAATATCTGATAAGATAATTAAAATCATAGCTTTGTTTTCAAAACATTAAAACATTTATTGTCGGCATTCCATTGTGAAATTGATGCCACTTGTGTGAGGCGCAACCTTTAAGGGACGACAAGCAAAAAGCCCACAATAAACAGCCTGTTATAGTCTGTGTTAAGTTGAGCGTGGGGAAGCATTTAAAATGATTTGCGGCTATGAATGTTTAATGAATATAAATTCGTCAAGTGGTCTCTGTCCGTCTGTCCGTCAACTGTTTTGGAGCATGCCACGCCACATTGATAGCCTTTTAATTCAGGCGCAAATTACGCAAAATCAACACCAGCCAAACTTGATGATAAGTAGTAGGAATGGTCGGCAGTTGGCTGGCCGGGCAGTAAATAGTGATTGGCACATGAATATCTAATGGAGTAGGAAATGTAGTATATATATTGTATATATATATATATATATGTATATAAACGACTGAATGGCTGGATGGTTTGGGTCGAATAAAAGAGAATACTCGAGTGTCTTTTTGAATTATTGATGGGCCGTAATGTTTGAAAAATCTTTTGCGTTCGCCATGGGGCACAGAGACTCGGAGAGTTGCCAAAATAATTTCTACTAGCTATGCGCGTTCTCAATTATGCAAAGTGCGCGGCAATAAACCGCAAAGTAGCCACCAAGTAGATGCCCACAAAATAGCCCTAACCCATTCCAGCCAGCACTTTAAGTATGTTGTTTTTTTGCTGTTGGATTGTTAAAAAAAAAAAGAAAAGGGTTATAAAATGGGGAGCCTGATTGAGAGTTTGTTGTATGACGTGCGTGGTCATTAATGTTTATAGAGAGGGTTCCATTCTGGCCAGCTGCCCAGTCTAATTTTGTTGTATGGTATGTTTTGTATGTTTTCACTTATTCCATGTTGTGTTCGTAGCTTTTACAAACAAGTTTATTTAAATGTTTGCTAATGGCGCGGCTCAGTTGAAAACGAGCGTTTCCTAAAGGTGGGGGGGGGGGGGGGCGCTTGGGTTACGCTTGTTGACTTAAGTGATGAAATTCTCGTGTTTTCTCTTTCACTCACTCTCTCTAGCTATCTGTATCCATGCAGAGGGACTTTGGGTGTTGTGTTGGTCGATTTGCTTTGGCCCCGGGGGAGGCTTCCGCAAGCCAAGTTAATTTTCAAATAACAACCAAAAGAAACACAACACAACACAACAAAACAAAAGCCAAACGAAACGAAACGAAACGAACGACTGAAGAGTGTGAAACACTCACATACAGAGAATAAGAAAGAAAGAAACTGGAAAACGAAAATATGCGAAACTAAACGAAATGAACTGTTAAGTGCTGTGGGGCAGCTCAGCCGAGGACAAAGGATTGTGTCTTAATGTAATTGAATTTGTCATTTCTCCTGGCCACAGACGATTGCACAACTAAATCCCATTTCCAGCAGCTGCCAGTAAACTAAGGATAGATAGATATATATATATTTAAATGTGTTACGCACCTCAGCCAGTGTCGCTTCGTAATGATCGTGTGACAGCAAATGGCATCGAATTGATCCGCAATCCACACAATCAATATAATATAGAAGGCTGTAGTTGTATCATTAAAGAACTCCGACATTATCGCTTCCATGCCTATAACAAAAACAAGCAAATTTTAATATCACATTGAACAAGGCTTAAAGTTATTGGTTAATACACACCTACTAGCGCCAATATGACTGTCAAGAGGGGCGCAATGGGAAACCGCGCCGTGACATTGTACTCCAGCATTTGCAACAGATCAACTACAATTGAGCAAGAATATTAGTGCAAATTCGACATTTTGCGTGCCTTAATAAATTACCTATGAATACAAAGATTTGATGATGCGAATAGCGCAACAGCATTGAAACGGAAAATGTCTGAAAAACAAAAAGAAGTTAGTAAACAAAATAAACAAAATTCGTATAAGTTTGACTTACAAATAGCACCATAACACAGAAGGCAGCTGGATAGCTGCTCCAGGCAGCCCACCACATGGAAACGAAACGATAATGCTCGCCAGTTATAACATTACGCAGATAACCTTTATTCTCTTGCTTCTCGGCGACTGTGCGCACCGTTGACATCAATAAATCATCATAGCTGCAATGCAAATTGATTGAAAAAACAATTCAATTGGGTATGAATTATATGCAACTTACCCCAGCAAATGTTTGAGCAGATAACGCGTTAGCTTGTCGCCAAAACAGTCATTTGTATTAGGATCCAGCTGTACGGTTAGCACAGGAATATTCAGTCGTTTGCGTGTTTCAGGTGACAAACGTAAGTAACCATATTCCAAAGAGTACTCCACAATATACTCTTCATCTGTAATGAATTGCGTATTGTAATTTAAAGTTTAAAGAGCTCCCAAGCTAGCTTACCATCATCGTCGTCGGCCTTTAAGGGAATGGCATTTGGATGATCCACATTATCCAATATATTGATGGCATCAAAGTAATTATACAGCGATTCATTGCCATAACTGAAATTGGGACGCACCGGCATGCTCAATTGCCGTAAGATAGTCTCATATCGTTTCAGCCTATAATGATTATCCATAGTTTGCGGACCAATGCCATAGTGGCTGCAAGCAAAACAAAACAGTTTAATATACAAATCTTGCCATCAAATATATACGAGCTTACTAAGTATGCTTGAGTGCCAATACAATCTGTTGATCGGATTTGATGCGTTGCCATATCGCACGCTTCTCTGCCAAGTGTGGTATGATTTCCACTCGAATGACACCGTCACGTGGCCAATTCTGTGTATCCTGCAGACATGTGCACGGATTCTTAATGAATGCCGCATGCACATAGACCAACGTAAAGAAGAATATCAATGCCTTGAGCAGCAACACATACTCGATGGCCAGCTGCACATTGCTGCAATCAAAAACAAAATATTTATAAATAAAGAGTTGACTGAATGATAAATGCAATTACTCACCGTGGCACCAGTTCTGCATAAGTGGTGGCAACGCGAAAGTATATGGCATGAAATAGTCGATCCCTCATATTCATCATGTTGTTCTACATATTATGGAAATAACAAAAACAACACACGATAAGCATTTAATTACATGTGTTTGTAGGTGTGAGTGTGTTCTTACCTGAGCAGCATTACCCCCCGCTCCACCTGCTAGCACACGATTACGCCCGTTGATGTTATTGATTGCATTGGCAACGGCGATTTCGGCCGCATTTTCGGGCATACCGCCAACATCGGCCATGGCTCAGCGAGATCTCAATCAATGGCTAGTAGTAGTTGTATTTAATCAAGTTTGAAACACTTCCGTGTCTTTTTCGAACGACCGTCTTCCGCAAAGTCGCGCAACTTCAGCCTCCTTCGCGACCCCTTTAACAGTAAGGTGTCTGGCAGAATAATTGTTGTGCTGCTGTTGTTAGTTGTTTCACTTGATGTCCGTTGTGGCTACTGACACCTATGCTGCAATTCGTACAGTTTCTGCTATCTAGTGAATTGCCAAGTTAGCAAGGGTGAACAAAATATTATCAAATTGCAACAGAAAGACGACAGAAAAACGACTTACCATTATTGAGAGTTGTTTGTTGTTGTTGCTGCAGCCAAGCTGCCAACTCGTTCCAAATGCTAAGCAAGTAGTCGATATTTGTAACGAGTCACTTCACGAAAAAGTCGCAACTAAACATAACATTTACAAATGTACTAACCGTTCTTTTCTGCCAGTGCAGTAACAAATCAACTTTTTTTTGTATATTTGTGACCGATATATGCTGTTGACCGTCTCCAATAGCACTTGTAACTACTGACGCGGATTTTGGGACGTCCCAATAAATGGTGCTGCCAATCTGTTCATTAAAATTTTCAATTTCACAGCACTGACATAAGTGGCGCGGCGCGTTAATCACTTTGAATTTGTAGAAAACCAAAATAAACACGAAATGGTTTTTTTAAGAATCGTTTTTATTTGTATTTTTTTGCAAACCAATGTACGAAATTAAATATTCTCAATGCTTCGTCGTTCTCATATGTCTATAAATAAGCTACATTGAATGTCGTTTAATTTAGTTTTACATTGATTGGTGGTTGTGATTTCTTTATTCATTTTTACGCTTTTTCTTTTTACTATAGTTTCTCATATATATATATATATTTATACATATAGATTTACGCATATGTATTTTATGTATGTATATATATAGTAGCTACGTTTATAGATGTTATCATTAAGCTACAAAATCATACTCATAAGATTAATACAAACATTGTGTATTTGCTTTTTATTATATTAGTTTTTTTTTTCTTCTTGTTTTTTTTTTTTGCAATTATTTCAACAGGCTAAATTTGTTTTTACGACTTTTGTTGTTAGCTTTTTTTTTTAAAAATTTCGCTATGGGATTGTTTAATTGCATAAGTTTTTCTTGTTGTTGTTGGTATTTACTATATTTTTAGCTAGTTGTTGTTGTTGTTGTGGTTTGTATTTTGTATCATAGTATAGAAATTGTTAAAAATCGCTCACATATTTCAATTCTGGTTCAGCGCGTAATGTTTTTGTGTGTATGTGTGTGTGTGTGTGTGTAGCTTACGTATGTTGTTTTTGGTTTCTCATTCTTTGGTGTATTTAAGTTTATATAAAAGTTTTCATAGGCAGGCATGTGTTGTGTATGTGTGTGTGTGTGTGCCAACTTACAAACTAATACACGCTACACATTTATTAACTTACCATTTAATAAGTATTCTTTTCTCATCTTCATAATCGCTTTAAGTATTTTGTATTTGTTGTTGCTTATGTTTTTGGTTTTTTTATCTTTTTGTGAATACAGTGTATAGAACTTCCAAGAAGTGTTAATACAGTACAGAGGATGTACAGTTATAGTTTGTTTGTTTCTTTCATTTTTGTTTCTTGTTTTTGTTTTTGTTTTTGTAAGGTACAGCAATGCGAAAAACGAAAGTGTTGCCAATATGCATGTGTTGTGTATACGTGTGTAGAGTTGTTTATAGTAGTTGTGTGTGTGTGTGTGTGTGTCTTACAAAAAGGTGGCAGCTCTGCACATAAAGCGTAACGTTCACTTAAAATCAAAGCGCTTCAAAAATGGACATAAAACATGTGCACACTTTTCATTTTCATTTGACTTTTTCTACATACAATATTGTATTTATATTTTTTTTATAGACGTTTTTTTATATATATATATTTTTTTTTTACGCATAGTTTCTTCGTTCACTTGTTAAATCTTTGCTAAAGTTACATATATAAACTATTCCATTCTGAAGTATTGACAGTCACAGGCTATATGAAGCATGCCTTTTAATTATATTTTTTGTTTCGCTTTTGTTCTTTCAATATATATGTATATATATATATTTATGTATGCATTTGTATATTATCAATATTGTTTTTTCTGTTTTTATGTTTTTTTTTGTATGCACTTTATCAAATATGTAGTATGGTTTACTAAATTTACTTTAGTTTCTTGTTCATCTCTCTTGGCGTTAAAAAAATTTCCTCCAACTGTCTTTCAGTTGATTTTAAAAGCGTCTTTGTACAAACACAAACGAAAAAGGACACAAAAATTTGTAAACACTTTCGCTTAATGAAAAATGATAATATTTAAACTATTTGATATATATCCAAAAGTCTTGAGGCTTTTTATATAAGTGCAGCGTTTCATAGTAGACCCGTTTCCACATTGTGCGCGTTGCCCAATGTGTTTGGGTCAAAGTTCAACTTGTCGCCAGCCAAAACGATTTCTGATATGCAGCCAATAATTCCGCTAAAATAGCGCTGATGCGTAAAATATGACACATCCGGCATGCCACCTATAAAAATGTTGTAAGATTTTGTTAATAATTTGTATATTTAATGTTATTATTGCAGTACTTACCAACATATAGTCCGGTATCGGTATTTAATTGCCTCAGTTTTCCAGGCGAACGCAGCGTTAGAGTTTTGCGTCCATCTACCTCCAAGTAGCCCTCCTGTGAGTTTCTAAACGGGTGGAATGGGATTTATTAGACGAGTCTTTAGCTTTGTCTACAGTTTCGCACTTACCTTATAGCTCGAACACGATGCCAGAGTCCATCACTGACCTTTGTGCCATTGAAGCGTATATCAAGCTCGCCCGCGCCCAAATCGTAGCGGAAATGCAAATATCTGTGAATTTAAAAATAGTTAGTATCATACACTTATTAAGGTTTAAAAGTTCAAAGATCGAAATCGGAATAGTTAAATACCTTTGGCATATATACCCACAACAATTTGTTACTTACCCATTTTCGATGCCCAATGACAAATAATCATCATGCAGGTCCGTTGTGCCCTGCCTGCCAGTCCAAAGTATAACTCCGTTCTCCGAGTGCGTCTTAATGCGTAAATTGAGATCAATGTTGTAGCTGATGACCTGGCTCATGGTCTCAGCATCGTTGTAGTGAAAATAGCTGTCGGTGCCAGCGAAACAAGCACCAAAATTCTTGCGTACACTTTGCACCTGCGACTGATGCTCGGCGGACAAATCGAACTTCTTGAGCAGACTCCAGTCGGTATGGGTTTGTGGTGTACTAGAAGCTGACACCACCAAATCGGACTTAAGCACTGGTGTTAGCAGCTCATCATCGTTGTAATCATCGCCGTACAGCGTCTCAGTGGTTAATGGTGCTGCTGGTTCCGGCTGCTGTTCCAGCAGTTGGTGTGTGTGCGTATGTGTGTTGGACATGATGCGCTTCATGTCCTGGGCAAGCTGTTTGCGTTGATAATCCTCAGTGCCATCGGAGGCATCGAACAGTGACTCGTCAAAAACAAAACCACTTTCATCCGCATCCGCATCCGCATCGCCATTCGCATTTGCATTTGCATCCACAAGTGTATCGATATTGGGGTCGCCTTCAGCTGAGTTGAAGCTGCCACTTGGCATTTGGTTACCCACTTGACTGGTTGCCATTGCATCCGCATATTCCTGCTGCTGCAGACTGGCCACCCAGTCGTTGTTATCGTCAAATGTGAGTATATCGCTATCCGGATTCGTCTGGAAACTTTCATAGTGTGTTGGCAGACGGCTAAGTTTGTGTGCAAAGGCATTTGGCTTCTGGTGACGCTCATGCTTGCTCACATGCTGCTTCCCAGTCAATGCCACCAGCTGCACCTTCTCCTTCTGCTTAAGCTTCACCAGTTTCGGTTTCAGTTGCGTTGCATCAGCATCTGTGCTTGGTTGACTTTGGGCAGCATTCTCTTGCACAAAACGGAATATGATATCATCTTCGATTTCTTCGTTGCTTGGCAGGGGCATTGCCGTGGTCGTTGTTGTAGTTGTAGTTGCAGCGGTTGTTGTTGTCTTGTGCTTATGCAAATTTTTACGCTTCGTGGCATGCTTCTTGTGTTTGCTTGACTCGCCACCAACTCCTTTGTATTGTTTGCTGACTTGAAGTGGCTGCTGCTGCTGCGGCTGCTGCTGCTGCTGCTTGGCAGCATTGTGTAGCATCGTTAGCTTTGGCAGCTGTTCGGGCGGCACTTCAGCTGCCTTGTTGCAACGCTCATTGTAGATGCTGCAACGGCACTCATAGCTCTCCATTTGTGGCACACACTCGGCCAACGGACCACATGGCCGGGCGACACACGCATGCGGGCAGTTGCCAATGTTGCTGCCACCCAGCGCCTCAGCCACAATGCCCAGCGAGTGGCCATTGATGTCAATCTAAAAGGTTGTTCGTTGTCTTGGTTATTCAACATCTTTCTACTTTCCAAGGACTTGTGAAAAACTTACGCGCTGTATGCAGCCAACAAAGAAGGACTTGTACTTGAGGTCCAGCGGCAGACGGTCGACATGATTGACGCCGCCAACAAATAGATTCTGTGCCAGCGACAAATGCCAGAACCCATTCGAGGATATAGTCATGACCTCCTGGTGGTGATCGATCTGTACACACACACACAAGACAAAAGGTTAAGCAAAGTGAAATCAAGTTCATAGTTTATGGCGTTTACCTTAAGCACGGCCAGTCGAGCGGTTCTTGAGATCTTGATGGTGTGCCATTGTCCCAAACTGAGCGCATGTTCGCTGCTGCTGGTTGCCAAGCCAAAGAGGAGAAATACACAGTATGAGAGTTGAGGATTGGGTTTCATTGTTAAGGATACTTACCGCACCATTGCAGGACCGCTGCCCAAATCGAAAGCAAACTCAACAAAGCCATCATTCAAATACAAGGCTATAAAATCGCCACGTTGCTCCGGACCGGAATAAAGTATTAAGCCATCTAACTGCTCCGGCTTTAGTATCACCTTCAGCTCCAGCCAGATGAGCGCACTATCGCCCAGCGGTGCATAGCGCAAAAATGAGGAGCCATTAAAGGCGGGCACCTGCAAAGGAACAATAAGTTTTTAGTTTTCTTTAACTTTTAGTTTTCTTTAACGTTTGGTTACCTGCAGATCCATACGTATCTCGCAAAGATCACCTACAAAGCCAATGGGGCAGAGGCAAACAGCACCCTGATCCGAAGGTAAACACTTGCCGCCATGTTGGCAAGGATAACGCACGCACTTGTCCGTTGAGCAGTCCTCTGCAAGAAACGTATTTTGTTTATAATATAATATAACCCCATAATAATCATAGATCTTAACTTACGTATATCAAAACCGTTGATGACATCACCCAATGGATGATCCGTAAATTTGTAGTCATGCTCGTTGGCCACAAATCTCCGAATGCAGCCGGCAAATCCTTCAGCCAGAGGCAAGCGTTTGGCCAGGCCTGTGATATTGCCAATGCCACCCAGGAAAACCGGTTCGCGGAACGTAATGCGAGAAAACAGACCCTGAAACGAAACAGAAACAGAACCGAAACATTTCAATACAATAACGAACACATTTCGTGAGGGGTTAACAAACAAAACTCACATTCGATCTGCCTTGGACTTTGGTGCCGTGATTAAGTACGAGCCAAGCATCCCAACGATGCCGATAGATAATCACGGAGTTCCATTCGTTAAGCATGATTGTCTCCCTGGATCGAACGCTGCCGACGCCGGAGCCGCAATCGAACCAAAATTCCACAAAGCCTTTGTTTAATAGCAGGGCCATAAAATCGCCGGTAAGGTCATCACGTTCGCCGCTCAACAGTATGATGCCATCGAAGGATTCTGGACGGAATTCCAGGCGCAACTGCACATGCTTATAGGCGCCATGCAGTGCCGCAAATGCCAGCCACGAACGTTTTGCAAAACGTGGCACGCGCGCCCTGATATCTGTTGCAACAAAAGATTACCTTACATTAGACCTCACTATAAATACGCACGGCAAGCAGGTGGGTAAGCAGGTGGGGGGTACGCATGCCAGGACCATTAAAACACACACACACAGAGAGAGAGAGAGAGACATATGCACATACCTTCGAGGCAACCATCTCCTGTTTTGCCAAAGGGGCACAAGCAACGTGCACTGGATGCTGTTGCCTCCAGGGCACAAAGGCCTTCCGAGCCGCAATCCAGTTGGCAAAGTGTGCTGTTAGGGGGTTAAATATTTTAGAAAGAGATAACGAAAGAGATAGAGAGGGAGAGTCAAGTATTTGGTAGATTTGTGTACGAATCAAGCAAGGTATTTCATGGCTGCAAAGCTAATGAAGCGACGGAGTAAACTAATAACAAAATACCTGAATACTGACTAACTATTATACCAAACACACACACACACACACTAATGTATGTGTATGTGTGTGCAGTTTAATTAAATGAAATAAGTTTAAATAGCTAATTTTGATAATGAGTAATAAATAAGCTACAAAAAAACTGTTATTGTTAATACACAGATTATTTTTACTGAACGCAAAACTTTAAAACAAAACATTTTGTTTTCACGAATTGAATACAAACTAGAAAAGCATAGCTGTCAAATTACATTTAGCCAAAGGCATTTTAGACCGCTTAAAATTGAAAGCATGAAAAAGATTCAATGCAAATTAGCTTTAAAACCGAACCAGCTCAAAAATATGCAATTGTCTAGTTCTTCTAAAAATACCGAAAAGCAAATAGCAAACAGAAAACATGAACATTCGTTTAACTTTCAAAGTTTTTGCAAGCGTGCAAAGATAAAATGCCAAAAGTCGATAAACTTTATTTTTCAAACTAATTGGATATAGATTGTTTATGTTGTTTAGCACAAAGTACAAAACTTGAGACCTTAGCTTCTTTATAAGCTCATATTAAACTTGATTTTTCAACTAATTCGATATAGATTGAAGAATCTATATCTATCTGCATAAAGTGCAGTTTAAGACAAAGTACAAAACTGGAAACCTTAGCTCTATAATCAATATATTATAATCATATAAGTCAGATCAAAAGCTGGACAAAATACAAATATTTCTGCTTTAGCTGCTTATTTGAAAAGATTATAAACTTAATTTTCATATTATAATAGCTGTAATTAATCGCATATCATATAATTATATACGCTTCAATGTTTTTGCTAACCACATGTGGTATAATTAATAAATGCAACTCACCTGCTGCTGCTGCTGCTTGCTGTTGTTGTTGTTGTGGTTGCTGATGTTGTTGTTGTTGTTGTTGTTGTTTTAACTGATATGTTGTTATTGGCAGCATTTTTATTGATATGCATTGCGACTTTGTTGTAGTTGTAGTTGTTGTAGTTTTTGTTATCGTTGTTTTGTTTGTTGGTATTAGTCTGTTGATATGTATGTGAATTGCTGTTGCTGTTGCGTCTTAAGTTTAATTGATTATTATTGACATCATCATAGATGGACATGTCCGATTTGTAGCTATAATACTCATCCACATCTCCATCTCCATCTGCCTCGCCATCTCCGTTTCCATACCCATCCCCATCCCCATCCCCGTAGTCCATAACATTCCTTTGAGCTGCTTTTCCACTCGACAATGTATGCTCAGTTGTTGTTGTTGTTTTAACAGTAGTTGTTGTTGGTTTTTTAGTGGTGCTTGTTGGTGTTGTTGTTGTTGTTGTGGTGCTAGCCGTTGATGCCACTTTAAAATCGGCCGCATCCAGTTCTTGATTCTCATTCTCCGAATTGAAGCTAATGCTCTCGGCTGATATGTAATAATCGTTTGAATTGACTTTCTGTTCCTGCATCCCACCACCACCACCCAAATTATCATCATTATATTCGTATTCACTATCCGCATTCGCATTTGCATCCGCATCCGCATCCGCATCTCCTGAATCCGGCTGAATTTCGCGTTCAGCATCAGCTTTGGCAGTCGAGGCATAACGCGTCTTGGCCATCTCCGGCCTATCGTTGGCCAACTTGGCGCTAAACGAGGCGCCTTTCTGATACAGCACATCCTCATCCGATTTGCTATGTCCATCGGCGCCGTTGCCTGTCGTATTTATGACTGCAAAACAAAATTTCAACATTGAAAATCTAATCTAATCTCTTAAAATATGAGTTAGAATCGAAAGAATAAAATCGTTATCTTAACCTGTGTTGTGTCAACTCCCTACTGCAAGGGAGTCACAAAAAAATAAGAAGAAGAACGTGGGAAAGAATGGGAGACAGAAAAAAAAAAATACTTAAAACGGCTTGAGAAACTGTAAAAAAAATTTCTTCAAGCTTCCTCTCTCTATTTCGCTGTTCCAAAATCAATGAGAGGGAAAGAGAGAGAGAGAGAGGGAGTGAGAGAGAGAGGGAGAGAGAGAGAGAGAGGGAGAGAGAGAGAGGGAGAGAGAGAGAGAGGGAGAGATGGAGAAAGGGAGAGATGGAGAAAGGGAGAGAGAGAGGGAGAGAGAGAGGGAGGGAGAGAGAGAGGGAGAGAAAGGGAGAGTGAGTGAGACGAAAGGAGTACTTTGAGAAAGCTCGAGTCACACACAAACACAGAAACTCATAGCACACTTAACTAATAAGATCAAATTCCTTCATGACTTACATGAATTTTTGAGAATCGCAGAGAAGAGCGATTTTCATGTATTAAGTGAAATTATTATTTTTTGTGCATATTTTTATTGTTTCAACCCATACACAGCCCATACACACACATACACACACATACATACACACACATACACATACACACATATATATTAAGACAAAATAAGAAATGTCGCAATAAATAAAAATAAAGGGTACTAAATAAAACTTTTTGTTAGAATGACATAATTAAACATAATTTATTTTTTATTGCTTAATGCTTAATGCACATTTGCACAAGAACATTTTTGGGTAATGATTACAAAGTATATATTGTTGATATTTTATATTTAAATATTTTGGGGTAATGATTAAAAAAGTTTCCCGACTGAAACTATTCGTTTAAAGCCTAAACAATTAATGGTTCAGAAAGAAACTTGTATGCCAAGAAGAATTTAAAATAAATAAATAATGCTTACATAACATTTAATTAAATTTTAAATACGGTTTTTCCTAAAAAAGTTAATTTTTTACTTAAATATTAGTTAAGTGAAGTTGTAATTTATTGAAGAAATACTTTTATTCATCAAACATTAACTATTGAAATAGCTAAAATTAATGTATTTATTTTCACTTAAAATTGACTAAGCCAAAAGATAATTAATAACATTTTTAAGAAGCATTTTTTTGTCATTATAAACTATGCAACTTAATAAAATTGTGAATAAAAAATAATATACTTAATGTAAATGTAAAAGTGACATTCAAGTTTTGAAAAAGATGTCTGATGGCAAATGAAAGTGTACACGAATAACCAAATAATATAAATGGCATTTGCATGTTATTATTTTTAGTTCAAAAATATATTAAATGTTAAATTGTGTGCCAAATATATATATATAAGTGTAGTTTAGGTAAGGGTAGATGAATGGAGGGAGGGAGGGAGGGAGACACTCACCTTGACAGCTGTAACCATTTTTGTTGAGCTCGTAGCCTTCGATGCAATCGCACTCGTACATCCCATCATGGATCTCATAGCATAGCTGCTCGCAAGGACTTGTGTGGCCGCAGTGACCTGGCAATGGGAATGGGAATGGAAAGTAGTTTTTAAGTGTTTCCAAAACTCAGCCCCTCTTCTTCGTTGCGTGTGCGTTTGTGGGTTTCAACTTGAGTTCATAATTTCATTTTAAGGTAGGTGTGTGTATGAGTGCGTGCTTATGCTCAATGTGTCTGTGTCTGTGTCTGTTTGTTGTGATGTTGATGTTTGTGTTAGTTTGTCTTTCTATTTGCTTGTTTCTTGTTTCTTTGGGTGTGACCGACGTGTCCGCAATAAATTCTAATGAGCTTTGTGGACTTAGAGGTTGGAGTCATGCACATAATTTATTGCTCGCATTGCCCACATTTCAAACCAGCCAAAAACACACACACACAAAACTCACGCACATTTCACACACAGTCGCACACACTCGAGTCCATTTGGCAGCTGGCCAAAAACACACACAACAACTGTTGAGCCTCTTCACAGATGAAAATTCAGGTTTTCAAAAGTGGGTGCTTGGTGTGTGTGTGTGTTTGTGTGTGTGCGTGTGTGTGGGTGCACCTAATTTGAATAAAGAGCTGTCCCCAATTCCAATATAAATGCAACGCCATCGAAATGCGCTCGAAAGTATGCAATGGAATTTTATTCAACCCAAAAAGCAACACTCTTTCATACTTCTAGCGCCAACGTGATGCCAAAGAACATATTTCTTAGCCAATCAAAGCGAACTTTAGTAAAGCATTTGTAGCTTAGTGCCTTTTGCGATTCTTGTGCTTTGATATGCTTGCCTAACAACAGTTCACTTGACATCAAAAGCCAGGCTAGTAGCACAACTGTGCGAACTTTCAAGCAAGTCTAAGAGTCGCATTAAGCTTTTGTTCAGGTAAGTAACGAATGAGGTGAGTACCTGGTACTCAGCTACTAAACGGTTACAAATCGATTTGAGTTCAACAAGTAAGAAGCGATTAAAGTGGCGTTACTGTGATGTAACGAGTGACAAGTTGATTGTAACGAGTAACGAGTAATGATTAAAGAATTAACAGTTTTGAAACATGAGGAACGAGTAACAACTTGATTGTAACGAGTATCGAGTAATGATTAAAGAATTAACAGTGTTTAAACATGAGGAACGAGTAACAAGTTGATTGTAACGAGTAATGATTAAAGAATTAACAGTATTGAAGCGTGACGAACGAGTAACAACTTGATTCTAACGAGTAACGAGTAATGATTAAAGAATTAACAGTATTGAAATATGAGGAACGAATAACAACTTGATTGTAACGAGTAACGAGTATTGATTAAAGAATTAACAGTATTGAAACAAGAGGAACGAGTAACAACTTGATTGTAACGAGTAACGAGTAATGATTAAAGAATTAACAGTGTTTAAACATGAGGAACGAGTAACAAGTTGATTGTAACGAGTATCGAGTAATGATTAAAGAGTTAACAGTATTGAAACATGAGGAACGAGTAACAAGTCGATTGTAACGAGTAACGAGTACCGAGTAATGATTAAAGGATTAACAGTATTGAAGAGTGAGGAACGAGTAACAAGTAATGTATGATAAGTAAAGTTCAATGAATGCTGAACATTTAATAAACGTTTCCGACAACTAATAGTTTGTTTCACGCTTTTGATATTGAAAAAAATATTTGTTATGAAGATTATGGATTACTATTTATGGTATAATACCAAGTCTAACAAGCAAAGAGTTGAGTATTTCAAACAACGTCGAAAGAACGTAAGCTTAGTACGTTTCAATGGGACTTGCAAAGTGTAACGAGTATTGTATAACGAGTGAGATAAGTTCATTAAGGCGAGTACAAAGCAGTTATCATTTATCCAACGCTTACGTCATGTCGGCAAACCAACTACATTTGGCTTCATCCTATTAAATAGAGCACGCAACAACAACACTCTAAAAACGCCATCAAGTCGTACACACACACACACACACTCGAAGTACTTATCGGTACACATATATTATTGGGTGGTTGGGTCTCAGAGTGTGTGTGTGTGTGTGTGTGTTGATTAAGCAAGTGTATGGTGACGATTGTAGTGCACTGGACACCCAACACATTTGCATGTGAGTGAACACACACACACACACACACACATTATCACCATCTCCACACCCATCCATATACTTCAGTTGTGAATAGTTTTGCGACCCAACCAAACACAGCCCTATACTTTTTTATTTGTGTGTCCCGTCAGTGTCGAAGTGTCCGATTTGGAGTACAAGTTGGAGGGAGTGGTGTGTGTGTGCTGTGTGTGTATGCGTGCTTGTGCCATTGCGTATTCAAATTGAAATTGAAAAATCGCATATTGCGCATGCAATTGAAATCGAAGTGTCAGCAACATCAGGAGCAGCAGCAACAGCAGCACATCAGTGGGTGACAACAGATAGACAGATAGTGCTGCAGTTTAATACGAAATACAATTTTTGGGTTCACACACAACACTACAGATTGCATAACAACATTGATTTACACACACAGACACACATAGATGAGCTCTGTATGTGCGAGTGAAATGCATAATTAAGTCTCTCTCATTAATGTCAAAGCCAAAGCCAGACAGATAGACAGGACAGGACAGGACAGGACAAGCCGGTTTCGAATGGAGTGACAATCATTTTCCGGCTTAATTTATAGATGTGTCAGAGATCAATTTTCACATGAACCCAACCAAACACACATAATGCACAATAAGGTTAGCTAAAAACAGGGAACGTTTCGACGTTTCGTTTTGCTATACGCACCTTGAAATGCGGCCTCCTCGGGGTCCACAATGCTGCTGCTGCTACTGCTGCTGCTGATGATGCTGCTACTGCTGCTGGCAACACACTGTTGTAGCTGCCCCAGCAATGACAGCGGCAGAAGCAGTGGCAACAACAACAACAATCGCACATGCGACCGCCTTTGATGTCCTTGCTTTGATGTTGACATTTTAACGATGGCTTCTACTTCTACTAGAAATCGGTGTCTCGAATGCGGTTTCCTTATGTTAACTTCTGTGCTCCTTGTTGTTGCCTGCTGCTGCTAAGGTTAAAGTACGTTGATTGTTGTTGTTTTCAGTTGTTGTTGTTGTTTTTCAGTTCACACGATCGTTGGCCGTTTTAGAGGACTTCGGCCACCCGGCAGCGTTGAACATGGAGCGTACATGCGTCTTGACGTTGCTGCTGCAACTGTTTGAAACGAAAAACAAAAGCACACAGTTAAGCAATTAGTAAGAGTGAGACAGAGACAGAGAGAGGGAGAGAGAGAGAGAGAGAGTGAGAGAAACAAGCAAATCAAGTGGTCATTATAATATATATACCACAAATTGCTGAACACGCAACGTACACACACATACGCACACACAAAACATGATTCATGGCACTTGCCACTTTGGCTGTTGCCTGTTGGTAGTTGGCAGTTGCCACCAGTAAAATCAATAAACGGCGTCATGGCAACGCCACACCATAAACACAAATACCTAGCCAAAGTAGACAAAATGTTCATACCCCTACCCCCCTACCCCTACCCCTACCCATAGCCATAGCCTAATCTATGTTTCTATTTGGCTGACTAAGGCACTCCTCTAAATATATATATACACACACATATATATATATGCCAGTGATCCCCTTGAACTGAACTGATGTGTCCTGGCCCTACCTTAAGCCAAGTGCTTTTGAGGGCTAAATGCATGTAATTAGAAATCAATACGACAATTTGACAATAATGTCTACAACAACAACACTAACAATAAGCAGTAAGCAGTAAGCAATGAGTAATATAAATTATATGTCCTTCGATTTTATGTATCCAATTGGATATTTGGATTTTTTTTTTGTTGTTGTTGTTTCTTTTGTTTGTCAATTGAAATTGAAATGTCAAATGTCTAAGGTAAAATAAAAAAGAATAACGAAAACGCGTGGCAATGCTATTAAGCCGGGTCACAGACCCACAAACATACAAACTTACAAACACACATATATATGTATATATTTAAGTACATATGTGTGTGTATTTGGTACACACACACACTCATCCGTGGCACTTAACCCGTGCTCGAAAAAAAATATGTAGCATACTTACTGGGGCAAAAATTGCAGCAACAGCAGAATAAAATCTTACTTGGTACAGCTAGTTGGTTATTCCTGCTGCTGCTGCTGCTGTTGCTGCTGTTGCTGCTGCTGATTATATACCCTACAACAAAATTTTTAAGTGCTGCCTCAGATATAAGTAGCTTATAGCTTGATGTAAGCTCTTAACGATATGTTTTTTGCTCTAGAGATTAGAATTGCACTCTGTAGTTTAAAAGAGAAATTTATTTGCTGTTGCTAAGTTGAACGATTTAAAATAAAACAGATTTAATAACTATACATTTCCCTACTGGCAGATCGTACATGTAATTAACATTTTACTTAACATACACACAATTATACAGATTGAATTTAAAATACGCGCAAATGTTAACTGCTAACAGAACAATCTGTCTTATACAATGCTCTGTGATCTCTAATACTCTCTAACAGAAATATCTTCTACACTCACGTTAACATAAATGTTGTAAATTAATTATGTTAATGCCAGATGAGACACTTTGAGTAACAGTTTTAATAGCATTGAGTTTCTTAAAGGGTATTTGACTCATTGAGTACGCCCGATTGTAACAGTTTTGAGTTGTTGTTTTTATTATGCTGCTGCCAACGTGTTGTGTATGCCTGCGCTTAAAATCGCGGGGTCTGCCACTGACTCCTGCCTGATAGGGCGTGTGTGTGTGTGTGTGTGTTTGTTTGCAGGTGTATGGGTTATGGCCAGGGGTTGTGCGTTTGTGTGTGTGTGTGTTGTGGTTGTTGAATTCTCTTTTGCCTGTGCGTTGGTTGTGCGTGCAAAAGTTTTGCAAGTTGGCCGTTTGTAGGCTGGTTTTGGGTAAACAAAAAAAACCATTCGCCATTTGTACTGTCTCGAGATTTATTTTCTTTTTTGTGTTTTAGAGCTGAGACCAAATGTTGCCGTATTCGTTTATATCGATTTTTCCACCTTGCCTATTTGCACTGGAGCCTTAAAGCAACGCACACTAACACTAACACACACAAACACACACACACACACACAGACATGCAGAGAAGTTGACATACAATCACACTACAAACCATTTACAGTAGTCACTCCAAAAAAAATTGGAAAAAAACACTCGATTAAGATTTTTCTAAATTATAAAATTAAAATTTTTTAATAGAAAATATAATACTTAAGATTTCTAGTATCAATTATTTACATAAACTCATTTATACAGAGTTAAAAACTTAAATGAAAATTTTAAGCGGTTTGTCGATGCATTCTTGATCTTCAATCTGGCTGTTAAACAACATTCTGTACACTTCACTGTCAATTAACATTAACATAGATTAGCATCAGTCTGTAAGCAAAAATCGTTTCTGCTGCACACTAAAAAGAGATTGAAAGAAAGTTCATGTTTTCTAGCGACTACTGTACTTAATTCCACACATTTTTGCGCACTCTCAACGTTATATTTTCGTTTTTTTTCATTCTTTCATTTCAATTCGTTTGGATTTTGTTGTTGTTCTTAGCATTTTTATTGCGTTTTTAATGGCATTGCGTTTTTTTCCGGTACGACGCCCTCGAATAGCTGGCCAGAAGTGTTGAAAGGCTGTCGTCGCATGGGGTTCTCCAGTCCGAATTGCATACATTTAACCCAACCGGGATTGCTTAACTTGCCCCCCCTCCCTATCATGTGTGTGTGTGTGTGTGTGTGTGATGTGAGGCATGTGGCACATGAAAACTCATTATTCAGGTAAATGCTGCAGCTTCCTCTAAAGAAAAAAAAAGAAAAGAACGTGCGCTCATTTGGTTTGAAAATGTTCGGCACAGGCCAAGTTGTTGGTTGTTAGCGGTAAGTGGCAAAGTGGCAAGAAGCAAGTGGCATAGTGTCACAGTGGCTTGTTTGGGCGCTTTACGGCATAATTTCTCTTTTCACTAATTAGAAGAACACATTGATATTGGCAGAATCAAAATTAATGGCACTTAGGCACTTTTTTGGTTCGATACGAATCCAACACTCGACTCGAACGTTGGCCAAAAACTTATTCAAGCCAATTACGCAGCTAATTGACCTTAATAAGTGCTGAGTGGCAGTGATTTAATTACATAATTATGCCGTAAATTTTAGCGCAACTTCCATAAAAATAGAACTTTAAAATAAAATAAACTCCCTCAAAAGTATGCAACATTTTAGTAATGTTTTTTTTGCAACTATTGGGAACCAAAATGCTGTCAAGATTTACGAAATTCACGTTAACTTAAACTAAACTTGCTCAAGATAAAGTTTGGAACGCAAGAAACGTAAATTCCTTATCTTTGTTTCTCCTTTTTAAGGTGCGCAACGTAACCAAAAACACACACAAAAGGAGAAAAGCATAAAGATAAGGCAATGGGGCGATGATTATTAACAATTGAAGTAAAAGATAAACGTTTCACTATTATGTCAGAAAATATGACAAATTAACAGAAATGTTATAGATTTGCGAGGTTCACTAAGCTAAATTACACTCTTCTACTGTTAGTTTAAGCCTCTGTTAAATCTGTTTTAAGCTGTCTCTTCAATATAAGAGCTCAACATTAAAGCTAAGCTCACCTCTGTTAAAAATTAATTCTGTTACTTATATCTTATGGAATTAAGAGCTTTATAAGCTGCAACTGTGCTTTGGAGAGATAGAGAAGAGAGACTTTACACAGATACAAAGTACATATCAAGGAGCAATGCATGTATACCCCTTATCTACTCTACAATGAACTGAAACTACAACTTGATTAGCTGAAATCAGCAAAAGAAGCAAACAAAACAACCAATATTATATGCGAGCTTTGTCTGCCGTTTTGTCTCTAAAGCTATAGTATAAATTATTGATTTAAAACTATAACAAGGCCAATATACAGCTAACACAGCACAAACTATATCCTAGCCTCCACGATTGGTTAGTTTTTGTTGTGTTTTTGTTGTTGCCGTTGCTAGCGATGATTTTGTTATTGTGTTGATGTCACGCAAAGCTTAATACACAAAGCCAATACGAAAAGCGAACAGTAAATACACACACACACACACACACATATTGAAATGAAACAAAAACAAACAAGTAGCATCCAAAGTCAATGAGCGAGAAAAGAAAAAAAACCAAAAGAGAATTGAAAGTTGTAACAGAAAATAAAACTAACAGCAGCAGCAAAAACTGCGACAGTAAAAGTAACAGAAAAAGAGGAAAAAGAAGAAAAAAATCGTTAGAGCAGCAATAAATTTTGTTTTTATAAGGTAAATAGAGCAAAAGTGCGGTGAGAGCCAATTGAAGGCAGACCACAAAATACAAAATGCTCAGACCGAACAACAGACAAGCAATATCGATAGGGAGGTGGAGAGGTGGAGGAGAAGTGAAGGGTGGTTCTTAAGGGTCGAGCAACTCACGCATGGCAGACTGACCCAAGTAACGGCACAAACACACCTAAATACACACACACACATACACACACACGCACATACACACCCACATACATAAAAGTTTGGCGCGCGTTTCTGGTACTCGCGTTTGCTATTAAATTCTTACGTTTGATATACGTATAGATATGTACGTACATTTATTTGTGTGTGTTTGTATATGTGTGTGTTTACGTCTCTTTTGCCTAATTTATGGCAAATTCACAGGTGCGCATATTACTTGCGCGCTGTCAAAGACGTCGCGCTGAGCTATACAACAAAAGCAAAGCAAACAGTAGCAGCAAAAGCAATTTCAAGCCGTGGACTTAAACAAAAGAAGTCCCCCCACACACCACACACCACACGCACACACATACACACGCACGCACAAGCTGAGAGTAATGTAAGACTAAGAGGTAGTAGCAGCATCACAGCAGCCGCAGAACGTGATGTGCGTGTATATTTGTCTGCGTGTGTGTGAGTCGCGGCTGCTGCATATACTTATGTGTAAGTGTGGGTGTAGGAATATTATTTTAAAGACATTTGAGTGACTGCAAAATGGGATGAGGGACAGAGAGAAATGTCAACACAGCATTTTTGAGTGCAACACCCAAAAATGCTAGTTATGAAATACATGCATACAAACACAAATACAAATACAAATACATATGAATGTACTACGTGCATATGTCGTTTTTATTTTACTCGAGTGGCACTTTTAAAGTGCGCTCTCTGCTGGTCCAACATAAATTTCCATTATTTCATTTCGCCTCGTTTCTGCAACTACAACAACAACAATTGCTACTCACTTGTATTGCCGTTGCTTTTTGGCGAGTGGCCGCCTCGTTGACGACGTCGTCTTCGTCTTCGTTGATTTCTGCTGCTACTGCTACTGCTGCTGCTTTATTTTCGGCGTTCAGCGATTTTCGTGGTATTTACATTAACTCGCACACAAGCACACACTTACAAACACAAACATACACACAAACTTATCAACACACACACACAAAGCTTTTAAGCTGTCTTTCACATTGCACATTTGCTCTCTTCAAGGCGACTATTTTGCTTTTAATTTAGTTTACACATCACACGCCTTGTTATTTTTATCTACGAACTTCACATTTATTTGGATTCGTTTTTCTTTTTTTTTGTTTGTTGTTGCTGCAAATTTTAACTAGCCGTTGTTGTTGGTGCGTGTGTGTATATGTAATATTTTGGTTGTATCCTGCGAAAGGATGTCTCTGGCGGCGCCGTTTCGATTGCCGTTTTTATGGAGCGTAGCGTACTTACACTCTAATTGACGGGAGACTACTGCGCGTTTCAAAGCAGCTACCGATTGGAACGAAGTGAAACTCTGCTAGAGCAAGCCAGAGCGGACTGCCCAACTGTGGCACTCATCGGAAACGGAGAGAGCGAAAAAATACGCAAAGCAACAACAACTACAAATTTAATATATTTTCCAGAGAGTCGGGCAGTTATTGTTCTTTACAATACCTTAAATCGCACGTATCGTTCGTAGTATTGGCTAGCATGTAAAGAGGCGCCAAATTTGAACTGATGCAGGATAGTTTAGGGCAGCAAACTTGCACATGAACGTCCAGGAGTGTAAACAAACAAAAGTTAAGAACAATATGATAAATTTATACTTTTTGTGTATTATAGATAATAAGGCATTTGTCCTGTATTTGTTTGATGAATAAATTAAACTGTACCTGGTTAGCGGCATTGGATATGAATCTTTAACCAGCCCTGACAACCCTACTTACCGTCTGATTCTCACTCCCACTTTCTTTCCACTCAAGTGGCGCCTTCTCTTAGAGAGAGGACAATCCAATTTGCGCAGGCGCAAAACAAAACGAAATGAAACATGCCGTACGTTTCGGGGCCCAATTTTGAACAACAGCCAAAGTGCTGTCAGCGGCAGAGACTGTTAAACAACAGTTTGTTGTTGCTGTTGTTGGTCAGCAACTTAACATCACAATAAACAACAACAGAAGCCAGCCGACACTTGAAAGGACACACACAGACACATACACAGACACAAACAAACACCCACACATGCATATGCTTAAGCGCATAATGAACTCAACGACACGCATGAAGTAGAAACAAAAAAACAAGAGCGACAACAACATCAACGAGTCGAGACGAGACGAGGGCAATGGGCAGTAAGTCAGGCAACGACAGCTGATCAGGTTGCAAGGGTTGCGTATTTCGTATTTCATATTGCGGCCGCATGTTGTTGTTGTTGCTGTTGCCATTGTTCTCGCCCAGGGGTGCTGTTGACCAAAACTGACAGAAGTAATGAAAACAAAATAGAACACAAAGAGAAAGAAGAAAACTCCTCTGCGCTCCTCCCGCTCTCATTCCCGATTTAGCTTCGGTGCCTGTAACTGAGACTTGACCATGTGCATAAGTTGGAACTGTTGTTGTGTGTTATTGTTGTTGGGGTGTGTAACGCGTCGTCTGTCTGTTACCGTTTAGCAATTGTTAGGACATGCTTTTGCTGTTGTTGTACTAATTAGAGATGGGCGCGTGTTGAAATTTTGTGTTATTCGGTTTAATAAGTATAAATATTATAATTATTATAATTAATCTCTCTTGATACTTTGTTTTATCCCTTTAGGGTAAGGTCATTAATTTTAATTTTCATTAAGTCCTCTTGAATGACTGGAAGCTGGAAGAAAATCCATTTAGGTTTTTAAGAATATTAATTCGCTAGTCTAACATAATAATGGTTTTAATATCGCTTGGGTCGTGACTCACGCGTGACTTTAGTAACAGTCTCTGACTTTGCTAATGACCGGAGTCATTCATGCCCCACGACAATTTGCTGCTTAGTCCTTTGCCTTTGGCATCGGCTTTGGCTGGGGCCAACAAGGGCAGCCTTCTGACATGCCAGAAACTGTGTGTGTGTGTGTATTAGTGTGTACACATATGTGTATGTTTGTGTGCATGTGTTTCTTTTGTGCAAGGCTTAGTGGGTTGCAGTGTTGAAACACCAACAACAACAACTCCCACTCGTCACTTGCAGCAGCAAATGAGGCATTAATATCCAAGTTAAGCCTTAGCTCTTCTCTCTCTCTCTCCCTGCCTCCCTATGCTCTCTGCTTGCCCGGCTTCCTTGTTGCTGCTTGTTGCCCATGTTGTTGCTTTTTTGCCCGAGTATGTCAGGGCAAATATTAGTATTCCACTTCAATGCTATAGCATTTTGTAATGGAAAGTGTTGTCGTCCTGCATGCCTGCCCGCCTGCCTGTCCCCCTTACTATCTCGGCTCTGACTGTCTGTCGACGCATCTACTACTACTACTTCCTCATCTCCTCGACATCGGCGTCCTCGGCTCATCCATCAAGCAGTCAGCGAAGCGCAGCTATTGTGTCACATTACAAATGGGCGGCGTCTTGTGGCGCGCGCAACCTGACAATCCCTGACAAACCCCCCCCCCCCCCCACACACACACAGCCCACAATAATAACGACTCCAACCATCACAAACACATTCTCACGCAGTTCAATAACAAAAGTATTAACTACTGACATAAACATAGGTGTAGCTGGCAAAGAAGCTTAAAGGGTGCAAATAAAACTCTAAATGTTAACTCTACTCAAGATTAATCCAATATAAAAATCGAAAGGGAAACTTTGCTTGAGATAACTTTTTCAAACCAATGAAAACTTTAACATTTAAAAATATCTTTTCAAAAGTGAAAATAAATATTTAACGAGTTTTTGGGATTGTTCACAGAAAGAAGCTAATAATCCATACTTGATTTAAGTATGACTATTCATAAGTAAGAAAAATAATATTAAATCAATTGAAATTCTAATTAAACTCAAACGACTTTAACAATATAAAGCTATAAACGTGGTTTATTTAAAAAAAAAATCATTATCTTGAAACAAGTAAAACTTTACTTAGTTCAACAAAAAGTTAAACGTGATTTTTTTTAAGGAATTTTTAAAACTTATCGTTTTTAGCTACGCCCATGATAATTTGTGTATAAAGTGTTTGTCTTTTGCTCATTATTGCACAGCCATCAAAGCATAAAAGCACTTTATTCAGTTTATATATATGTATATAGTATGTACTTATAGTACTCACAAAGCAGTTAGCACAGAAGCAACAGTTAGCAAGCGAAACAAAGCGAGGGCCAAAAGCATCATCATCAATAAAAACTACCAACTTCCAATATCATCAGCATCCGCATCCGCATCCCGTTTTTAATGCAGGAACAGCAGCGCGTTAATATAGAAGACCAGAGCCAAGTCGTTAATGTGTTTGTCATTGGGCTGATCATTGTTATTAGCGTACCAGCTGCCAATTTCCATCACATTCCGCCAGTTGAGAAACTCGTTAAAGCCATAAAGTCCACAGATTGTAGCTGCAACAGATTTTATCATAATATAGAACAATGGTGAGAAAACTTTATAGCTGGATACACTTGCTCTACCTTGCTCTAGGTACAAATCCTTGTATTTGCCAAGTCCTAAAGCCAAACTGCGTATCGCATTTTGTTCGCTGAGTACTTTGTTGCAATAGCTTTTGGCCAACTCTTCGTAGAGCTGAGGTGGGCTTAGTTGTATGGCACATTTGTGATGTTCCAGCATATACAATAGAAGGACTCTGCAATAATCAGAAGTAATTATCATAAAGTTTGTGTTATTCGCATCAAAGTTCAAGTCGTAACATAATTATTGTAAAAGCAACATTATAAGGTGGGGTATGGGGGAAGTTAAGTTGAATGATTAAAAGTTGAATGATAAATTTAGATGACTGAAGGCTCAGGCAAGGCCATGAAATACAGCTAAGCTAACTAACACCTCTTAACTAAACCCAAAACTTACCAAAACAAATCTTTTTATAAAGTCTCCTACTTACTGATGAGTACGTTGATAACCATAAGTTGGCGCCTCGCTCGTCAGAACTTCCAGACAATCCAGACTAAGCTTACAATTTCTGGTGTTTAGGGTAACTATATCACGCATGCAAAGATCCGATTGAGTTCGATTTGGTGCACCGCTATTAACTAGACGCTCATAGTTCATGGCCAAGAGTTCGTATTCAGCATTTGCATTCAGCGCACCATATCTAATGAAAATAAGGTATTAAGTTGAGTTGAATAAGCTTAAGCTTGGACTAAATACTTTATAGTTGGCGGCAACAACAGCACATTGCGTTGAAAGGCATTATCCAGAACTTGTAAGAGCATTAAGCGATATAAATAGATTGAGTAGGTTGAATAAGTTGAAAAGATGTTCCGCTGATACTTACTTAGCTCTTCCAGGGAACTTAGATTGTTCAGTTTTGCATTATGTTGTCGCAATATGTTGTCCATTCTGTGTAGCAAATGATAATATAACTGTCTTTCGAATCGCGTGGGTGCCACATAGCGCATTTTCTCTGTTGTTGATGGTATTAACGGGAATTAATGAATATTTATGATGGTACGCAGGACACATCTATCACACATACACACATACGCACGCATGTAGATAAATGCATACACAGCTCATTAGGCTCACGTTTTATCAGAAATTCGGCCAACAACAATGAAAACTTGGCACTCGCATTCAGTTGCCTCCTGCCACACAATAATTTATCCAGTAAACCATAAATGCGTTGCGGCAGTTGCTCAGCGGATTCAGATTCAGATTCGGACTCGAATACCGAATCGCTTGCTGCCACTTGCAACACCACTATTAGGACACCGCAAATAGCACTTAATGTTACTATTTTTAAACCGAAATTTGCGCTGAGCAACATGTTGAATGAAGCGCTTGTTTGCTTCTATGTCGAACAGGCTTGCCGGCCACATTGAAATCACATCGCATGATTTCATTTTTTATGAAGATTAATTGGATGACATTTCTTTTGCTCTGTGCGTCGGCTGTTGTGGGCGTGGGCATCGGGATATGCTCGCGCGCGTGTTGGGATATCGAGTGCTAGTTAGTTAGTAGCAGGGGTTGGTCTGGTCTCAGTGGTCCACAATATTAAGTTTCGCATATTAATCACAATTTAAAATTGAATACATTATATTGATTAAAACGAAAGGGGTTATTTCGTACCACGATACTCCAAGGAAAATAACGCATGCCATTTGTTTTGTTTCTTGTTGTTGGTTGAGCAACTAATCTTAATTTATAACACACATAGCAAAATATTCGTGTTTTTCTTTCGAAATGTTATCAATGCTGCATATGCGTTTTGAGTTTAGCGCCAAGACATCGTCAATATTTTATCGAAAATGTTAAGCAGTAAATAAATGCTATCGATGTCTGCGTTCCATCACCAGACTGTTAATTATTAGTATGCAGCTTAAAACACTTTGCTTCTGCACAAAATACGTCAACTAATGTGCTTCAATCGAAATATTCTACAAATACTGTAAAGCTCTACGCATAACAAGTAGTTTAAAAAAGCTTAACTTAATTGCAAGGGCCCAAACTCATTTTAACCTAATATTTGCGCATCAAACAAGTTGTGTGTATGAAATTTTTTGCAAGTTGTGTTTTTAAACAGCGTACTAGACAATTGTGTTAACATTGCGTTAACAGGCGAATGTTTTTTACATCAGACTGTCTTTTGTCTTTTCTTTGTGAAAATTAGTAGTACTAGTAGTTTAATTTAAAATACTTATTAAATACCCTAATGTCGGACAACCAGGACAAAGAAGAAACATTGGCCAGTTTCCAGGTAATGAATGCATCATCAATATTTCGCAAGACGCTGCAAACTTCTGTTATTATTTGTGGGCCTAAAATGAGAGTGCTTGCTGAGTGCGCACATTTTCAATGCGTATGTTTTTGTGTATGTATGTGTGTGTGTGTGTGTGTGCGCAAGGGTGTGCGTGTGTGCATATGTTTTTGTACTTGTGTGGGTGTCTACGTCTTGGGCTTGCAATCAATTCCAAATGCAAAAAAACGAATCTAATTCAAATTTCAATGTCACAGATTATAACTGGCATAGAGGATGTCGGCGAGGCCTTCTCTCACTTGGAGTCAGCCAATTGGGATTTGGTGGTAAGTGAGTGTCATTTTCAATTGTCACAAAATGTAATTGCGTTGTTCTGTTCCATGCGCAGGAGGCACTCAGTCGTGTCATGCCACACGAGGATGCGCCCCAGGCCATCCATACGCCAGAGCCGCCAGCCCCAGATCCAGTTGCCGTTGCATCTGCACAACCAAATCCAAATAACACCAATGGCTTCAGGCCATACAATTTTGATGAGCTACCCGGACCCTCGCAAGGCGCTCGTATGTTTCCAAGTAAGTGCATTCGATGACGCAGTTTGATGTTTCCATACGTATATTTGACTGTTAAATCTTCTTCTCAACATCAACAGCATCACAATGGCTAGCCCAGCTGACATCAAGCATTAACTTGGATCCCTCCAGGCAGAACAACAATCAAAATATCATAACATTCAATATACACTTTAATCAACAGCTCTATCAAATTCGCATGCCACCAAATGCAACCATAGGTGAGTAATGCCAACCACAGCTGAGTAATCCCAAAGATTCTCATCTGAAACTTCTCGTTGCTTCTAGAACAACTTAAACGCAAGATCTTTGATGTGACAAGTGTGCCACAATGCCGTCAGGCCATACGAGGCTGGCCACCGTCCAGAGCCAGTGATGCACAAATTGTCGAAACACAGATCTGCAATTTGGATTTATCCCCAGAGAACGAACTCATACTTGTTGATCTAACCGATGATGGTTTCATGGATACAGAACAGTGAGCTAGCCTTAAAGCTATTATTCGTCATACATATTAACATCTAAAATTTGAATAGGGACGAGGTAACACAGCGCTTGGACAAGATGTTTAAAATACATGTTGTGGAGGAGGGCGGAGGTGGCGCAGAGACACGTCGTCTTACACTAAATCTGCCCGGACGCACCACAATCCAAGAACTGAAAACGAATGTTTACTACATTACCAATATACCAGTGAGGCATCAGGAATGGTCTGGCTGGCCCAACGGATGTGATAATGATACTAACTTGGCGGTAAGTCTCGAAAATATTATCAACTTAACATTCAATGTAAAAACAACAGAATTGATTGAGTTAATGATTGACACCACAAGTAACAACTTATTGATTTTTCCCTCTCTTCTCTGCCACAGCAATCGGGCATCGAACAAACGCACGATTTTGTAATGCGCAGCATTGCGGATCGAGCGCCAAACAATTCCAATTTGCTGGCTAACACGTAAGTGAATTGCATTGTACAATACATTATTTATTTAAAAAAACATTTAAAATGTTTATTGATTTTTCTAGTGAAGTCGTGACGGTTGATAGCGAAAGCTCAGCGGATGAGTTTGAGGACGCAACAGATTTCAATAACTCGGAATACATATTCTCAGATTCGCCGCCCGTACAACCGCTCAACAGACATCTAAGTAAGCTAAAGCTTATATTTTTTTAGTAACTATAAGCTTAACACGCTACTCTTTGCAGTACCCGACAATACAAACGATGAGACGACCGGCTCAACACAATTTGTGGATAACTATAAGCAACGTTTTGGCGAACCGCATCCCGATTTCTTTGTGGGTAGCTTAGAAAGCGCCTTGAGGCTGGCCTGTCACAAGCCCGCCAAGGAGGTAGATACATTAAATTCGTTTATATTCGTGTGATTCTAAACTGTGAGGTTCTCTTTAAGCGTAAACTGCTGGCCGTTTATTTGCATCATGGCGAGAGCATACTCACAAATGTATTCTGTGATCATCTCATGAAGGACGAGGCCATCATACAGACATTTAGAGAGAGTTTCGTACTCTATGGCTGGGACATGACGTACGAGAGCAACAAGGACATGTAATTCGCGTCATATACTTTCATTTAAAATAATAATACTTAATAAAACTAATGTTTTGTAGGTTTCTCTCCTCGCTGACGGCCTGCATTAACAGCAATGCCTCGTTAACGGCAAGAAATATCAAACTTGACAAACTACCCGCCCTAATGCTAGTTGGCAAGAGCCGTCTCATGGGCCGCCAAACTTGCGAAGTTTTATCTGTGATTCATGGTTAGATTGCGAGAGATCAGTTTGCTTACCTAATACTAACGTAATGCATTCATTTTGTTTTGGGCAGGCAACATTGGCTTGGGTGACTTACAATCGCGGTTGATTGAAACAACAGTGATGTATGAGGAGCAGCTGCAGGGTGAGATACATGAGGAGAATGAGCGTGCTGCGCGCGATCAGGTCAAGGCTGAGCAGGATATGGCATACGAGGAGACGCTACAAGCGGACATGGCCAAAGAGGCAGCCAAACGTCAAAAGGAGGCCGCTCAGGCCGCCGAACGTAAACGCATTGAATCCGAAAGGGCCGAAGAAGATGCTAGACGCGAGTCCATAAGCTTAGTGGTAAGCCAATTGAGAAGTTTATAAATATTTCCAATATATACTTACTATTAATTTTACTTGATTAAAGGCTCAACAATCGTTACCTCAAGAGCCTGCCGAGCATGAAACAAACATTTCCAAAATACGCGTACGCAAGCCAACCGGCGAATTTTTTGAGCGTCGCTTTTACACACGCGACTCTTTACAGGTGCCTTTTTCTTATAACAGATATGAATAAACAAACTCCTTATAAATTCTATTTACTTTTAGGATCTCTTGAATTTTGTGGCCGCAAACGGTTTTCTCATCGATGAGTATAAGGTGATTAGTGGATGGCCACGTCGCGATTTAACCTCCATCGATGCTGGACAGACACTCGAATCGCTCAAACTGTATCCGCAGGAAACGGTTATTTTAGAGGAGCGATTTTGATTTGATGTCGTGTAGTCTCATGCTAATCCACGCGTTCGGTTACGATTCTAATTAGGATTTATGTTCAATTTTGAGTTCGTTTACAATTGGGTTTAAGTTCTGAATTAATAAGTCGAAAAAAGAAAATTAGTGTTGTATTTTTATGTTAAATTTTATATAGAGGAAAAAAAAAAAAAAAAACAAAACAAAAAAGAAAGAAAAAATAATTAAATTAAAACAAATAATGAGCATATAGATCATTTAGAAACTGCAGTTGAGAACAAGGGTTTTTTTACAATTAAAATATAATAATAATAATGAAAACCATACAGAAAACGGATCATCATCAGCAGCAAATAGAAGTAATATATGTATGTTCCCTCGATCCGAAACACCTCTCTTTTCCCTTTCCCCTCCTTCAATCACTAAATAGAATTAGCGTTAGATAAGCATTGAAGAAACGCATTTAAGTTGGCTTGTTTTACTTTATCAATAATAAATTATATAACATGTACTGAAACGCTTTGCCACAGGTTACACATTTTGCGCTTATTTTAAACACACTTTACACATAGCAACATAAAACGGATACGGGGTTATTATATAAAACAAAACAAAACAAACAAACATACAAACAACAAAGAATTGAGCACATGATTTTTGTTGCTGTTGTTGCCGCCGAAGAGTATTGGCCTGTACAAGAAGCTGTAGAGATTGTTAAAAAAGTTTTTCCAATAAGTTGTCCTTAGATCCTATGGCCTATCCGAAAACTTTCTCAATTGGCGCTAGCACCACGAGCAGAATCAGCACCACAACAAACAGGACAAGGACAACGGTATAGACGCCCAATAGACCCTTGCGCAGACCCCCATACTGTATGGAATATAATACATATATATATATAGAATTATAGATATGTTTTTCAATAAGAAACCAGATTTGTTACATACCGGTGCATCCATTTTGCGCTCCATGCTCATGCCATTGCGCATCGCATGCTGCTGATGATGCGTCATATCGCCCATTTGGAATGTGTTGATGCGTTGAGTCTGCTGACGATCCGAGACAACACTCGAAACCTGCCAATGATTAACACACAAATAGATCTACCAATTAACGGACGTAGCCAATAGTTCAATGGGGGAAACATGCGATGAATGAATTAGTAGCAAATGAATGAGCATTTAAGGAACAATCGTATAAACGCTTTACAGGCAGGCAATGCTTAAAGGGGACAAACCACTCTTGGGACAGATGATATGATAAGGGGGGGGCATGCACACACGCGTACAACATATCACTTACGGAGAATATCAGATGAACCAGCACATGAAAGACAACAAAGCCAACCAGAATCCAATCCATCCATTCGGGCAGCTCTGCCTTAGGCAGTTTAACAGAAAAGAAAATGGCAACAACTGAAAATAGGAAATAAGTTAATGATCTACGTTGGATAAAATGCGCTTTCAAAACTTACTGGCTAGTATGTGCGCCAAATTGCCGCCCAGCCAATGTCCCCAATTGAAATAGGGACGCATTTTGTCATTGGGTCCGGGACGGAACAACGCTCCAATCGGCTGCAGGAAGCACAATATGACCGTTATCAGACCCGTTATGGAATGGGCATGCCAAACGGCACGTTTCAGTTCGACCCAAATGATTATGTAGGCAGCAACAGTTAGTGACCAGGTTGTCACCATTAGCATGCGATGCCAGGCGAACCATTGATCCTTGCCACACGTCTGACTGCCCACCCAGGTCTGTTTGAAGTACCGCGCAAAAACAATGCCCAGCGAGGTTGTGCCAATCCAGGCGGCAATCATAAAAGCACCATGCAAACGCACCAGCAACTGACTAGAGCCACCCAGATCTTGAACAACAGCCAAATTTATAGGACTGGCGGCGGGCAAACGACCAATGTCATGATAACCAACGCCGGTCTCCTTCAAACTGCTGCCCGAGGCGACAAGTAGATGATAGACACCATTTCTCAAATCGAAACTCCGTCCTTTAACGACAGTTAGCGGTTCACGTTGCACCTTGCAATAGATGACTCCATCGACGAATGAGGCATTCAAGAGACGTGCCGTATTTTGTGGCTGCCAGGAAAGAACAACTAGATTAGTAAATGTTTCGCTGAAAGGAAAATTACTTGATCACTTACCACGTTGGCCCTGAGTGCGGTGTAGGGACTAGCGCCAGTGTATGAGGTGTACATGTTAACACGTCCATTTTCGGGCACACATTCGGTGCTTAGATCATCACCCATTCGGGCATCATCCGACAAGCCAACAGCAACATAAGCAGCATTCGTACCTGAAAACAAATGAGGCAATCAATATTTAATCGAATTAAAACCAACGATTAAGAGTGTTCATTATCGTACCCTTGCCAGATCTTAGCTCAAACTCATAGACATCACCACGCACGGTAACCGCTGTGATAGAGACACAAGATTTGCTGGCAACACAACCATCGGGAAAGCCAAAACAGTTCTTGTTCTGACCGCAACCATCATAGAAGCTATCCTCGCTAACGGGCAACGCATTCGACGGCACATAGTTGGGTGGGACATAGGGAGTACGTGTGCTTTGAAAGTTAGTATTAAAATTATTGTTGGGCGGATTGGGTGTGGGCAATGGTGGTGCCGAAGACAGATCACGTCGCACCACCTGAACAGGATTGGAGGGTATGCCGACCCAGAATTGATTGTACGACTGAGCAACTGTGGCGCTGTGTGAAGAAACCAAAAAAAAGTTAATAAAACAATAACAAAAAAGAAAAAATGAATAAATAACTATTTGTAACTTACTTAAAGACAACTTGACCCAAGAAATCCACAGGTGATTGCCAGTCGATGCTGACTCGGGGTTTGGGACCCGCATTGCTGTGCGTTGCTGAATTATTAACGGAATTCTCGCAGTTCATCAACTTGACGGTGCCATCGCGTGACGCACTAAACTGTCCGACAATTTGAAAGGGTGGATTACGATTGCGCGCTTGAATCATGAAGCCGCCAAAGTTAAGACCCGCCGGCACACCGCTAATATCAACGCTTAGCGTTTGGCCCTGGCCCACCACAGAGCTGGAGGTGTCAATCGTGAAGGGCGAAACACTGTTCTCGGGCAGCACGGTGCCGCCAGCATGGAACGGCAACATTGTGTCACATACCGTTTCCGGTGCACCTTGTGGCAAGCCATGCACGCAGCCAGCAATGAGCAGGGCGGCCAGAGCAACGAACAAGCAACGTTGTTTCCACTCCGCCATCGACACAATGGACAATGACATCTTTAAGCACCTGTCGGCGAGAGAAAGAGACAAAGAGAGAGAGAGAAGAACTAAAATTCATTAGCTCATAGTTCATGAACCGTGTCCCTGCCTCCAAAAGTGTCTTATGTCATCTGCTCAGACTGTTTAATTACCATGGCAAATCATAATTGCAATCGTCGATGCGTGTGCGACTCTGCTTATCGTACCATGTACAACAAAATAGTTCCTATTCATCATATCATATTGTATCTCTCAAACGACCAGTCGCCGACGCACTGATAACACAGATCGTTGCTCTTGATAGAGAGAGAGAGAGAGAGAGCGAGAGAGTCGCAATTGCAACTATAAAACAAAAAAACCTTACAAATAACTAAATACAAAACTAAACATGAAATCGCTTTTGGTTTTTGTGTTTTATCGTTTAGTTATGCTTCGTTGCGTATACGTAATATAAGCAAAGTAACGAGCGATAAGCGTCAAAGTAATTAGCCTACAATGCTATAAATTAACCAATTCATTTATTAGCTAATTATGTTTTTCGTTAACTGTCACTAAAGCGCAACAACCATAAGTTTCCAGGTAATCGGAATGTATGCTTTTATGCCTCTATATCAATTCCTGCCACGACGATGCATGACTCAGAACGCAGAACGTGCTTTTTACCAAGAACTAACTAATGAGACACAAGCATTACAAGCAAGACAAGCAAGACTGTTAGTTACTAATTAAATCTTGAACACTAGTTGACCATGAACTCTGTTTAATGTTCATTAAATGCTCAGCTGCAGTCTAACTTAGTACGAACTTATCTCCTTTTGTGTCGTGTTACCAGATCGTTAAAATATTTTAAATGCATAAACAATTGAGCTACTTAATGACAAACTTCCTCTAGCTTTTATTAAGTATATTATTTTGTCTTAAACTTTTAACACAAACGATTACTTAACTTTAAGCATTTTAAAAAAGGAAGTTTTATATATAAATGATAATTATTTAAAATGTGAACAAAAACCCAAACTGTTAACTGTTAAAACTAGCTTCTTAAAAAGTCCAATAACAGAAAGTGGGAATTTTATCATCTTTTTATTGTTATGATTTTATTTGATTACGACCAGTTTAAAGAAAATGTGGGAAAAAACTGACACAAAGTTGTTTAAAGACCTATATAAATATATATATATATTTCTATTTCCATTACGTAATTAAAAAATGATTTGAATGTGCTTTTAAGCTGAATATCATTGCCTCAATCTATTCTGTCAGCCAAAACTTGGAAAACATGTTTATCTAGCGGTTAAAACATTGATTAATTAGAGTGTTGTCATCGTGTGCACTTCAAGAAAGCAGACAGCAATTAAACTTGTTACTAACTAGCATGACTCAAAAAGTAAAAGTTCTATAAAAACTCTAAAGATAGCATTAAAAATGTTCAAGTGGAAGATAGATGCAAAACAAAGCATTAAAGCTTTATGTGAATGAGGTTTTTTCTGGTTTTACCCCAAGTCAATGCTGGTGATTGTATCAGGTTTACAGCGCCATGATCTTAAGGTGGGAGAGCATGAGCTAAGCATGCTAATTAAGCGTCTAGTCATCGACGATGATGACGTAGTCTTAATTAGGGGTAAGGGGAAACTTTCAACACAATATAAATGTTTTGAATTGAACTTGAATTATAAACAAATCGCATGCGCATTAACCTTGAGCTGTCCGCGTTTAAAGTTTTATTTGGTACGCCACAAAATTTGTTGATGCCTGTAGAAACAAAAGTAACTTTGTTAATTGAAATGCACGGATTAAAGCGTTAACGTTAACGTTCCGACAGATTGTTAAATGCCTTTTAAGAGAGCACAACTCAAAGCCTGAATCGACATGTTTCGACATAATTCAAACTCAATCACACAATGGGCGCGCTCGTTTCACATTGAACTTCAGTTAAACCTTGAAAGTTTGAACATTTTGTATTCTTTATGTATCGCCTGATTTATCTAATATAAATCGTAATACAAATACGTATAAATGTGAATTCATTCACATTCACTTTTGACTTTGAAGTATTCGCATGGGCGTTGGGCAGTTCCCATTCCCATTGCAAAGGGGCAACTACTTTTCGATAAGGCAAAGTGAAAACTTTAATAAATTTCACTTACAACATTTTGGCATACAATTCTTGAATATATGTGCGTGTGTGTGTGTGTTTATCGTGCCTGGGCATTGGCCTCAAAAAGAGTCCATGACGGAATTTCAGTTTTTTTTTTTTTTTTTATTGTTTGTTGAACGTGAGACCAAACTGATTAACCGTTTGCAACTTGCAACCCAAGAAAAAACAATGGCACATCATGTGGGTCTTATTATTATACACTTGTCTCTATACGTGTTTAAAGGTATAACCATCATGTTACAAACATCAATACATACATACATACATCAAAGTGTCCATAACGCTAAGACTATGTACAAAATGACATGCCTTTGCCCTTGTTAAAGCCAATTTGATGTTGACACAAAATGGCAATCAACATTTTGTAGTTAAGCGCTTTACATATATATATATATATATATAGAAAGATATGTAGATATATATATATATTTTGTTGAAAGCTAATGTTGTTGTTGTTGAGTTGACAGCTCAGCTCTAATTGGTTTTCAAAACACTTTTGCACTCACTTTGAGGGGGAAATGTTTGTAGTATTATTTTTTGAGGTTATGTACCTCTAGCTTTTGAGGTTATATACCCGTTAGTCATATTGCAACTTTGATAATATTATTGAAAATACTTTAGTGCACATCGTTAAGGTTAGTTTTGGAAAGGAAATGTTATTTAGTTTCTAAATTATCGGGCGCTGTCTTATCAAAGACTTCGTTGGCATGTTTTAACTTTTTTTTGGGTGTTTTTTTATGTCTTGTGTACATTCGGTAGGGCAAATGTATTGGGGTCTCTTGACCTTATTTATTTTAAAGTGGTTGGCTAGGTGATTGTTATTGTTGTTGTTGTTGGTCAGTTTGTCCAGCAACGCAAGTATAATATTGATTAACGCAATCCTTACTTGGACATCGCGTGCCACAACATCAAATTGGGTTAAACGAAAATGTAAGCACCTCCTTTTTGTTGTTGTCGAATACGCACAACATGAAGAAACGAAGAGGTCAAAAGTGTATGAAAATTAACTAGAAAAGCTGTCAATGAATAATCAAATCATTGTACATAAATACTATATGTATGACGCGATAGCAATTGTATGTGGGAATGACAAGTAAGGAAACTATCTAAATCATTTTATTACCACCACAACAATAATCTGAAGTGGGTTGAACAAACGCCCGATAAAATGGTCGAAAATGCGTGTAATACGAATCGAATTGGCGATAAGAGTTAACTAATTTTAGTTTAAGTCTGTATTTTATTAAAACTACGTACAGCAAAAGCCAGTTTACTCACTTTAATCGTTAAGAAAATAGTTAAAATAGTCAATAATAAAAAGTGTATATATAAATTATTATAAGTTTATTGAAGCTAAGTGCTCTAAAGGCCCTTATTCAATCATAGAAGTTAATTATAAAACAGTTTTCAGGTTAGCTCTGAACAAAATAACAACAACTTAAAAGTGGTTTTTGGTTCAATGAATAAAAGTGCGTCATGTATGTATGTACGTATGTACGTGGGTATGCGATCGAAAAACTGGTCTGTGGATTTAACAGGTGGTACAATCTTGGAATTAATAAAAAAAATAAATGAATAAAACTGTGTCAGCACGTGCCAGCAGAACTAGAAATATCTCTCTAGCAATAATTGGAAGTCCATGGAATTGCAGCATGATGACATCACATACATCACATAAATATTGCTGGTTCCAATCAAAATCAAATGATCGAACAGTAGCTTTAACATGTAAGTGTGAAATTTTTTAAACACACACACACCTGTAAAACGCAGTCGCACAATTTGTAAGTTAGTTGTAAATAGAAAGCGACTTTGATTTATCAGCAATTTAGGAAGTGTGTAAAATAACTGCAACAACAACTTCAGCAGCGAAAAGTGTTGTGGTGTGCTGTCATATATATATGTGTGTGTGTGTGTTGTTTTTGAAGAGTGTGCCAATTGCTAATGGAAAGCGTCACGTTCGCAGCCACTCCCCCCTCCACACTTTACACTTCACACTTTCCACAGCAGATAAACACGTTGGCCTTTGGCTTCTTACACGCCCTCTCATTTGAGATTTTTCAGAGTTTTTACTCTTTGTCTTATGCTTTTTATGCATTGCACTTCGTTTTTATTGTTACGCCTTGTGTTTACATCATCGAAGACAGCAACCACAGAAATAGTAATATTTTTGCTTTACACTGCGCGCAAGCGCGACACTTGACATCACATAACAGCATGTCTTTATTATTTTCATTCACACACACACATATTCATGCACAAAAAGTTAAACCATTAAGTACTATTATTTATCATTGTATTAGAATGCATTGCGTTTTGGATTTGCCATTGAAATCCAAATGTGCAAAATCTTTGCTACAGCTGCCGGCGTAAGTGCTTTGTTGTTGCGTTGTTTAACACTCATATACTGACTCACAAGCACACACAAATAAACATCAACAAATACGCTAGTGGACAGCATCATTGTCTGGCATAACTGGAAACCGGTTTCCAGTACATACACCTTTACCGTAGCCACCATGACAACAACAACAACAACCTGCGACATAGTTGTATTAACATAAAAACAACATAGCTTTGTTATTGCCATCTCACATGTATGTATGTGTTCATTGTTGTTGTTTTCTGTTTTTCGCGCAAGTCTCTCACACTCTACGCTAACTGCGACTTTGGAATTTTATTTATTTTATTTTTTTTTTTCATGAACCGAACCGCAGGTTTGTCTTCTAAACTTGAAACAAGTTATCTGTTTATGGCACACATTCCATAAGCATTGCTTTGGGTGCGGCTTGAAGTTGTTGTTTAGTTTTGTTGGTTTTCATTTAATTTCACTTTCAAATGCATTACATAGTTTTGTATGCATGCAAGTACACTGATGCATATTTGCATATTGCATGCTGTTTTAGCTTAAGCACAAAAACATTAAGCGGTATCTCCTTAAACTTGGTTCTTTAACGAGTACAACACGAGGCATGCTTGGCTTGGTCACAACTCATAACTTGTTTTTTAAAATTAAATGCACTAACCTAAAATTCTTGTTAATGCGTTTAAATAAAATTAAAACCGCTTTGATAATTTTGTTCCACTTCTCTCGCGCACAAGACTGCGCGCCTTGATTTCAAATCTACAACTGACACTTCAATGCTCTAATTGGAATTGCGCATGCTGTGCGTGACAATGGGGAATAACATGTGTGGTGAACTACTGCTACAGCACATAGTACACCACACCACCGATTAATGAGTGCCAGTGCTTATCGATAGACGACGATGAGAAACATCTGATGTGTTTCTTTTTTCTTCAATAAAATTTTCTTCAATTAACGCTGTTCAATTTGTGAATAGAAACATGTGCTATAAGTTGTTAATATTAGCAACTCTCATCGCCCTGAGTAGTTGTGAACTTGTTATTGGCCAAGAAGATCTCGTGGACGAGGTTTCTGGCCACTACACCATCGAGGGCAAAGTGTATGCGCCCGAACTGGGACCCGGAGCCAACCAAGGGTTGGGTATGACAGTCGCAAGCGGTAACAAATGGCAAACCGATCTATGTATCAGCATTAACAACGGCGAGTACAAAGGATTTGTGCGCGAAGATGGCCAATTTATAATTAGTGGAGTACCCTCTGGCAGCTATGTGCTGGATATCTACCATCCAGACATATTTTACGAGCCAGTCCGTGTTGAAATCAATCCAAAGGGCAAGTTCCGGGCACGCAAAGTGAACTACATGCAGCCGGCGCAGGTTGTGCAAGTGCCATATCCACTCAGGATGAAGCCGCTTATGCGATTCAAATATTTCCAGACACGTGAGCAATGGAAGGTATGAGAAATTATGCAAGAGTATTTGCAGTTACATTCTCGTCTACAACTCTTAGTCCCTCTTTCTTAATAGATAACTGACTTCCTGTTCAGCCCCATGGTGCTGATGATGGCTCTCCCACTTTTGCTTATGCTCGTCCTGCCAAAAATGATCAACGATCCGGAGACAAAGAAGGAAATTGAAAATATGCAATTCCCAAAGGTAAATGAAAACATTAAAAACATCTACAGCTATGTAAAAATATTCCTGTCTCTTTGCAGATGACAAATGATATGCCTGAGATTAGTGAAATGCTGACCTCGTTTCTGGCGGGGAAGCAGCCAGAGCCGAAGGATAAGAAACCAATCACAGCAAGCAAACAAACTAAGAAGCGCAATTAACGTTCGTCTCACATCTATCAAATATTTACAATAATGCCCTAAGCAAATAGCTAATATGCTTTCAATGTATAGTCAAATGTCAGTAAATTAACATAAAACTTTCATACCAAGTCAAAGGTGTTTTATTTAAGAAATCCAACTGTTTTTGGCCTCTTGGGCCCCACACGAGCCTGCTCGGAATTAAGCATCTTGAGAAGTAAACTGTTTAGCTGCTCGCCTACGGAAAGACCTAGTTGGATGGAGCTTAGCATTGTGTCCCTGTGCATTGATCCACCGCCGGTCATGTGTGTTCCAGACAAATATGCTACAGAAGTAGATTTGTATTAAGTACAAGTTCAATGCTCTTTATGTGTTTATAACTACCTTCATTGTTGCGCATGGATACGGATACAACTATGCTGACCGTGCTGCAGACTTCCTCCTCGGCAGAGGGATCAACGAGGCATAAGTCGCCAATTTTACAAACTGTGACTAGCAAAGGAACCGCATCAATGCCAATGCGCGTGCAGTCGTATGGATTATCGGATATAATTAGATCGGTAACACCAGCATCCAGAAGAGTTGCAGTTACGCGAGGAAGTTTTGTGTTGAAGAGCGCTGCTTTGGCTGCCAGGGAAACTGCATCGTGCAGGTTGCCACCGCATTCTAATATCTAAGAAATAACTTATCTATAAATCTGATTATGGTATTAACTCGACAAAAAAACACCTACCAAAATGTCTATGTACAGTTTCCAACATTGTTGACCCGGAATTAAGCACAAGGTACGATAGTCAAAGGCGAATGGTGATTCGTAGGCAGTTTGTAGCGATAGTATTAGTTCCTGTGCCAGATCGGAGCCACCGCGACCCTCAAATTCGGGTGTAGCATTTGCAGAGCTGTTTGATTTATATATTTTTAATATTCAGTGCCAATGATGGATGCATTTTATATGTTATTTTTTTCTATTTTACCAATCGACAAAGAATTCTAATTTTCCGAATTCGGGCGTTAAAGCATTTGGTACATCAATTTCTGTCTTTACGCCCACCAGGATATCTGTGTTTGCTAAACGTAGCCGTGCTGAGCCACTAGCATTGCTGACCAAACCAGTTTCCAGTTCCATTGGCCGGTAATCGCGACGCGATCGACCGTCACAGCGAAAGTCCTCCTGGAACCACAAAATACCTATTTAGTTGGTGCAAATTAGTTATTTTGGTCATACAAACACTCACCTCAACGCCATGTAAAATATATGTTTTCTCTGCTTCGCTAAGCGCAACATACGCCATTTTGTTATTTTTATTAACAAACAAGAAAATGTTTTTAGTAGAATCAAAACAAAATCAACATGTGCAATAGCGATAACAAGACGATATCGATAGGCGTTTGCAAATGCATACCTTCTAATTTACTTATACAGCACTTTAACCGGTAAGTTGCTTTGCAACACTTACCGAAAACAAGCCAGTCATTTTGCTTAGCATTTCATTGCACGAATTACAAATTTTTTAAAAAAGAACCTCAAGAAACATGGGTCCCGATTTTGACTTTACCGACACTCCTGTCAGCACTGGCGTAAGTACTTAGACATCACTATATATTTATTGCAGTTGCAAATTTCACTTCTTATTGCAGACCACGATTATGGCCGTTGAGTTCGATGGTGGCGTTGTGATCGGTGCTGATTCTCGCACTAGCTCTGGAGCATATGTTGCTAATCGTGTGACCGACAAATTGACCCAAATCTCAGATAAGATCTACTGCTGTCGTAGTGGATCAGCAGCTGACACCCAGGCCATTGCAGACATTGTGGCCTACTCCCTAAACTACCACCGTAATCAAACTAGCAAAGAGCCGCTCGTATGGGAGGCAGCATCAGAGTTCCGCAACTTTTGCTACAACTATCGTGATTCCCTGCTGGCTGGCATTATTGTGGCTGGCTGGGATGAGGAGCGTGGCGGTCAAGTTTTCAGTGTGCCCCTAGGAGGTATGTTGACACGCGAGGCTTGCACTATCGGCGGCTCGGGTTCGAGTTTTATTTACGGATTTGTAAGGGAGCATTATCGTCCAGGCATGCCCAAGGAGGAGTGCATTCAGTTTGTAAAAAAAGGTTTGTATTACCTTAACTTCATATTCTAAATAAGCTGATATGATTTCAATTTATTTCAGCTGTGCAGCATGCCATCTTCCACGATGGCAGCTCCGGCGGCGTGGTGCGCATTGGCATTATCGACAAGGATGGTATCGAGCGTCGTTTGTTTTATAACACTGAGTCCGGGGAGTCGACGATTACGGGCTCACAAAGCTTTATAAACTAATTACATAGAAATAAAAATAAAATGGTATGGATTTCAAATTCAGATCTGATTACACTTGTGGAGAATAATAATAATTTTGGTTTTTATAAATTTAGTTTCTTATATTTTATTTTTAAAGCTCTTACATTCTATATGATAATAAATAAGTCGAGATAGTTGCTTAAACTAAGTCCGTATAAATAGAAGACAAAAAAGTAACGCCCTTTGGTCACAATGCTTGATTATCACATCCATATTTTCAGTCCATCAATACGAAAATAATTTATGTCTACGATCGAGAGTGCAATGTTTCCGTCGTCTGTTCCGTTGGCATAGTATAGGTAGTCTCCATAGATTTGGTTGTGTTGTGTTTTTGCCTTCTAAAGCGGTAAAATATTTCTGGTGTCCACACCAGCACAACAACAAGTAGCACAATAATTTGTGCGTACAAGCAGATGACATACGAATCTGAATAATCACGTATCCAGCCAAGCAGTTGGCCAATGATAATTACAATTACACCCTTCGCTATCATGCTAAGACCCAGCCCTCCAGCCAGCTTCTCGGAACGGCAGTGCGCCGATATTGTTAGATTGTTGTTAATCACAGTGGCCGATTTGGTCATGCCCGTTAGGGCAGACATGGCAACAATCACTGGTAAGCTGGTCGTCTCGGCAAGGAATATGCGCGACACTAGCATACCGGCTGTGCCTATCAGAAAGACCACACGGTAGGGTATTCTCAGACGATCGGTAAGGCACGGCAACAGCAGACGGAAGACAATATCAGCACCGGCCACAACGGACATGCACGTGGCGACCACCTGGCTATTAAGGCCAGCTGTGTGCTCCAAAAAGTGTGGGAAGACCATCGTAAAGTTAATGGTGGCTGTGTACACCAGTGCCATGCCCACAATAATGCTCCAAAATACAAAATCCTTGAGCAGTTCCAAGTCCATTGCCTGTGCCAAGCGATGGCCCATTCTACTACACAGTGAAGTATCTGTTGACGGCTCCACCATTGGCTGCTTCGGCGTGTTATTATTTTGAGCGGGCTGCACAATAATAGCATGCAAAGCAGCGGTTTGATTCTTGTCCTCCTTATCCATCAACAGTTTTAAATGCTTTCGATTATTGTGACTTATGGGCGGATTCAAGGGCTTAAGGAACATGGCACCAAAGAGCTAGCATTGTTAAAAAAAAGAAGAATTCCAAATTATTACATGAGTCTTGCAATGAAAAAGTCAATGATACTAACCCCAGTTAAAGATAAGAGTGCCATGGCAAGCACTGCACCACGAAAACCGTAGTTCTGTAGAAAATACCGAACCACATGTGGTATAAACACCTGGCCAACACCAGCACCGGCCAAGGAGACACCCACAGCTCGACCACGCTTGCTGCTAAAGTACGAATTGATGGCCATAAATGTCGATGGTGATATCAAGCCCAATCCAAAGCCAACAAAAAAGCTATAGCCCACAATAAAGTGCCAGCTCTCTGTAGCAAAGGAGCAGAGCGTTAGCCCAAAGGAGACCAACAAGCAGCCTGTCGCAGCCACATTACGTGGCTTAAAACTTTTAATGGCCGGTCCAATAAATAAACCCGAAAAGTTTAATGCCAAACTATTCAGATTTGTTATAAGTGCGGCGGTAAATGTATTCTCATGCATGCGAAGCAGCTCTCCACCAAAAAGTAGGCCAAACACCGATAATATGGACTGGTTTGTCATCTGCATAAAGACAAAGAATTCGTAAGTTTTACAAATTACGCAGTTACATGCAAGATTAGCACAAGCCAAGATGACCAGTTTATAAATACCATTTTATTATATATTTGTGACACTCGCTTGTTTATAAATAGAAGGGTAAATACTCACGTTAATCACAGCGACAGCAGCGACAACAACCCAACCCCATCCGCCATCGGGAACAATACGGCTTGCTTGGACATCCATTGCGTAGTGTCTGTTTTAGCTTAATGCGGACCAAATTCTGAAACATTAAGAGAAAGATAACAGGTAACTTAGTAAAGCATTAAGACAATTGGGTAATTATATTTGATTTAGCTTATCAGTCGTGTACATTGAGCGATATCAAATCTCTTTATCACAAAACAAAAGAAGTATTGCTATTAATTAATTGCGCGCTTAGTCTACTTTGGAAAGAACCTCTTGCCCTTAGGGTAAACAAACACATTAAATTTTTGTTTCCAGACCAGACAAAATAAATAAACAAAGAGCAGACTTACAAGCACGTCTGATGCACCCAAGCAAAAACAAAGAGCGAATGTATATTGTGCTCATGGTGCGACTGATTTGCGGCACATTTAAACCGATTAAGTGATTGAGCGCCACACTCAGCCGAAAATAAATTAAATTGCTTAAATTAATTCAAAGTCTGGTCGCAAACTGCGACGCCTAAACGTAGAACTGCCAACTTGATTCCAAAAAAAATAAAACCGCTTGGCATTTGAACAAGTTAGCAGCAACGTTCAGGAATAATCAGCTGTTTGTTTGATATCCACTGTCGCATTTTGATCTTTATTGAGAGATTCGGCCTAATTGAGAACGTAAACAGCGTGAAAAAATGTGTTTTCTGTGCACCCAGTGCACAGACAATGCAAATGGCAATATCATTTTTGGAACACCTAAAGCTGAATGGCTTAATATTAATCAGATCATAGAAAAACACTTTTGGTTGCGGGTAAGAAGTGAGATAATTTTTTTGAATTTGACACTTTAAATAAATTTGCAGACGAAAGACGTCGATGGACACATTTGTGGCACTTGCTGGGACCAATTATATGCATTCCATAACTTTTATACAAGTGTAGAGCAAGCGCACAAGAAGCTACTACAAAACACAAATGAAGTTGCAAAAATAGCCGAAACGATCTCAACGTTTGAGTCGGCTGTCGATGGAGAGGCAGCCTTACAAGTGGAGGTAAATGAGAATGTAAAGCAGGAGAGCGGATTTAGCGACAGTGTCGCAGCTGCCGTGAAGCGCAGGCGTGGACGTCCCCGCAAGCAGTTGCCGGGCGAGACGGCCAAAGCTATTGATAGTAACGAATTAAAAGCCGTGTTGGAACAGATCAATCTGAATGAAATTAAAATTGAGTTCCCAGAGGCGGATCTTAGCATAGCCGATGTGCTTGATGATCAGGAGGATCAAAATATAAGTGATTACCTACAACAAAGCGAGATCGAAAGCGAATTAGCTGAAGCCATCGCCGAGCCCAAGCAAAAAAGGAGGAGAACGATTAAAAAGCGCCGCACCAAATTAAAAGTTGTTAGTAAGGTGAAAAAAATCGGCGTTCATAATGTGAAGAAATCGCAAGAGTTCAACGAATACATCAGGGAGCACTACAAAGTGCAGTGTCCTGTTTGCAATGTACACATGGATGATTTCTCAGATATGCTTGTGCACACACGTAAGGAGCACAATCAGCGCGGTTATGCAATGTGCTGTAATCGAAAATTCTTAAAACGCGGCGTCCTTGTCGATCATTTGCGACGCCATCAGAACCCGGAACTCTTTAAATGTGACATTTGTCAGCGTGTCATGGGCCAACGTCGTAGTCTGGAGTTGCACAAGCGCATGCATGAGATCAAGGAACGTGGCCGACTGTACCAATGCGAGCAATGCTCAAAGAGTTTCTATAGCTCCACTGTTTGCGAGCGCCACAAGCTCACACACATTCCCAAGGAACAGTGGCATGTGCCCTGCACCAGCTGTAGCAAGACGTAAGCGAAGGTTTAATATCCACAAACATAAAAACAACTAATAATCTTTATCTTTTCAGTTTCCCCAATGAGTACCTAATGCAGCAACACGTCAAACTGGTGCATTTGCGGAAGTTTGACAAGATTTGCGATGTTTGCGGCAAGTCCATACGTGGCCGCGAAGCATTGGCACGCCACATGGAAGAGCATGCTGGTGCGCCGCAAAAAGTAATTAAATGCGACCTTTGTGAATCGACGCTAACGACCAAATATGGACTGGCGCGCCACATTAAAATGATGCACACAGCGGAGAATCTGCAGCCGATGCAGTGCGAAATATGCTTTAAAATCTCACCCAGCCTGCAGGCGCATCAGCATCACATCAAGTACACACACAATACGGCACGTACACACCAATGTCCCATGTGCGAGAAAGCATTTAAACGACCCAATGAACTTCGCGTAAGATGTTTACACAAAATAATAAAATCCATTTCTGTATTCAAATATAAACATAAATGACTCTTTGTACTTTGCAGGAACACATGACAACGCATACGGGGGAGGTATTATACACATGTCCGCATTGCCCGAAGACCTTCAACTCGAACGCCAATATGCATGCGCATCGCAAAAAAATGCACTTCAAAGAGTGGCAGGAATACCATCATCGGCACCAGGCACGGCACCGCAAAACAGACACTATTATTTCAGTGAGCGTTCGCAAGACAACAGAAAGAACAGAAGCAGCTGCGGCAGCAGCTGTTGCCTCGACAACGTCGGTCGAGGAGACGACAGCTGAGTTTGTAATGGAGGTTTGACTAAGTGCCCTATGTATAGTATATGTTTAGTATATATTTTGGGACGTTATCAGTGTATAAAAAGCTTGAAAACAATTTGTAGCTTATTTAATTGAAAAGCGCTTAATGGAAAAGACAAGACTTGAAACCGGTATGCGCCGGTTCCTTGACAGCATCCAGATCATCTCGAACTGGTATGAAAGACAACAGAGTTTGTGTTATCAGCAGCGTTAAGGTCGAATCTGGTTATGTTGCGAACTTATATATATACGTATATATATATTATGGTTCAGTATTCGGAACAAATAAATTCAAATGCTTATTATTTTGATGAAGTACAGAGCGGACTTTCGCGGACCTACACACATATATATATATTTATTGTGTTTTAAAACCGAGCCTAGACAAGAAAATAAATGCCAAACCGGTTTGAGTTAGTTCTAAAGTGGATTTCGATGCCTTATCAGAGGATTGGCAGTATCAGTTCAAAGGTACCATCGCCGAGTTTTTGTTTTTTTGTTCTAATTGCAGGAAAGCATCTTGAATCTATGCCAATGGTTCACGAAGCGTGACAAACAAAAAATTTTATTTCTTTTTTTTGTTTGATTTATGTCTAGTCAAATCATGTTTACCAATGGAATTTTTTGTGGGGGCTTTCGTTTCCTTTCGCTCATGTGTACATCCCAATTTTGTTGTACAATTGCGAAATAGATTATTTTTTTACTTTTGTCACTATGCAGCTAAGATTAAACTGTCACATTGCATATGCATTTAAATTCAAACACTTTACAAACTTAGGTAAACAAAGGCAACTGTTTATACAACTGCCAGAAGAATAAATTTCGGATGAAGTTAATTTTTTTACACTCACCTTATTATAATCAAGTTCGTATGCAACTTATATTTTATTTATTTATTTGTTTTTTGTTTTTTTTTGGTAAGATCACTCACTTTTACGACTACAGTCTTCCGTTTTTTTGGTTTGATTCTTTTTTTTTTTTAGCTAAGTACGAACCGTATCGGTGGACGAGCAAATATTGTTTGGTCTCGCTGGCTGTTGCGCTGCGGTATTTATTGGCGGCTTCGACTCACTATCAAAGTTGGTTTACCAATTCTAAAAACTCATTTAAATATTATTTACATGCTTAGTTTTACGCGCCAATTAATGATCGGTGAACATTGTGTTTGGCAATCGGTACGCACATTTCTGTAGCATTCAGCTTAAGGAATTCTACTTATCAGCTTTAGCTGTAGGTGGCGCTTAAGGGATAAATTAAAATATCGTGTCACACTTGTTGCTTTCATATGTATATTGCTTTAATTTCTTTGCTGTACCAGGCTGAAATAATAAATTGACGCAATGGTCGGTGACAGCACCAGAAAAACACTGATCAGCATTTACATAAGAAAGACTTAAGGAGGAATATCTTATAAAGTTATACACTTGTATAAATAATCTAAAACAATAAACTTTGAATGGAGTCACCTGCAGTACGTGGAAAACAATAAGCTCAAAGTTTGGAATTACATTGAATGCAATAGTTATACATACACTTATCTATTGTTTGAACATTTAGTAAAATGAATTGATCATTACTAAAAAATCTATTGAGACATTGAACGCCACAATCAGCCGAATATAACTTAAAATAAAATTAAATTATTTCAAAGTCTGACGCTTAATTGTTGAACTGCCAACTTGATTTGAAAAAAAGAAAACGCTTGACGTATGAACAAGTTAGCAGCAACGTTCAGACATAACCAGCTGTTTGTTTGACGGCCGCTTTCACATTTTGATCTTTATTAAGAGATTCTGCCTAATTTAGAACGTAAACCGTGAAAAATGTGTTTTTTGTGCACCCAGTGCACAGACAATGCAAATGGCAATATCATTTTTGGAACACCTAAAGCTGAATGGCTTAATATTAACCAGATCATAGAAAAACACTTTTGGTTGCGGGTAAGAAGTGAGATAATTTTTTTGAATTTGACACTTTAAATAAATTTGCAGACGAAAGACGTCGATGGACACATTTGTGGCACTTGCTGGGACCAATTATATGCATTCCATAACTTTTATACAAGTGTAGAGCAAGCGCACAAGAAGCTACTACAAAACACAAATGAAGTTGCAAAAATAGCCGAAACGATCTCAACGTTTGAGTCGGCTGTCGATGGAGAGGCAGCGTTACAAGTGGAGTTAAATGAGAATGTGGTACAGCAGGAGAGCGGATTTAGCGACAGTGTCGCAGCTGCCGTGAAGCGCAGGCGTGGACGTCCCCGCAAGCAGTTGCCGGTCGAGACGGCCAAAGCTATTGATAGTAACGAATTAGAAGTCGTGCTGGAACAGATCAAACTGAATGAAATTAAAATTGAGTTCCCGGAGGTGGATCTTAGCATAGCCGATATGCTTGATGATCAGGAGGATCAAAATATAAGTGATTACTTACAACAAAGCGAGATCGAAAACGAATTAGCTGAATCCATCGCCGAGCCAAAGAAAAAAAGGAAGACAACGTATAAAAAACGCCACACCAAAATAAAAAAATTGAAAGTGAAAAAGGAGAAAAAGGAGAAGAAGGAGAAGAAGGACGGCGTTAATAATAAGACGAAATCGAAAGAGTTCAACGAATACATCAAGGAGCACTACAAGGTACAGTGTCCTGTTTGCAATATACCCATGAATGATTTCGCAGAGATGCTTGTGCACACACGTAAGGAGCACAATCAGCTCGGCTATGCCATGTGCTGTAATCAAAAATTCGTAAAACAAGGCGTCCTTGTCGATCATTTAAAACTCCATCAGAATCCGGAACAGTTTAAGTGTGACATTTGTCAGCGTGTCATGGGCCTACGTCGTAGTCTGGTTTTGCACATGCGCATGCACGAGATCAAGAAACGTGGCCGACTGTACCAATGCGAGCAATGCTCAAAAAGCTTTTATGAAGCCAGGACCTACGAGCGCCACAAGCTCACACACATTCCCAAGGAACAGTGGCATGTGCCGTGCACCGTCTGTAGCAAGACGTAAGCGAAGGTTTAATAACCGCAAACATAAAAACAACTAATAATCTTTATCTTTTCAGTTTCCCCAATGAAATCGTAATGCGGCAACACGTGACCCTTGTGCATTTGCGAAAGTTTAACAAGATTTGCGATATTTGCGGCAAGTCCATATCTGGCCGCGAAGCATTGGCACGCCACATGGAAGAGCATGCTGGTGCGCCGCAAAAAGTATACAAATGCGACTTTTGTGAAACTACGCTAAGATGCAAATTTAGTCTGGCACACCATATTAAAAGGCAGCACACACCAGAGAATCTGCAGCCGACGCAGTGTGAAATATGCCTTAAAATCTTACCTACCCAGCGGGCGCAGAAGCATCACATCAAGTACACACACAATACGGCACGTACACACCAATGTCCCATGTGCGAGAAAGCATTTAAACAAGCCTATGCTCTACGCGTAAGTGTTTACTTAATATAATAAAAACTCAATTCCTGTATTAAAATAGAAACATAACTGACTTTTTGTACTTTGCAGGAACACATGACAACGCATACGGGGGAGGTATTATACACATGTCCATATTGCCCGAAGACCTTCAACTCGAATGCCAATATGCATGCGCATCGCAAAAAGATGCACTTCAAAGAGTGGCAGGAATATCATCATCAGTACAAGACATTACGCCGCAAAAAAGACACCATAATTTCAGTGAGTAATCGCAAGACAACGGAAAGAACAGAAGCAGCAGCGGCAGCAGCAGTTGTCAAGGTGACGAGCTGAGTTTGTATTGGAAGTTTGACCAAGATCCCTACGTATAGTATATAAGCAGAATTGAACTCGTCAGTCAATTTGTAGCTTAATTGAAAAGCGTTACACTAATCTTATTATACTTTAATACTTAATGCTTTTAAGTAAGCAGAGCATTTTTATAAACGTCTATTTTTAATTACACTATCACTACTGTTTTTGTTTTGATTATCCATTTTTTTTATATTTAATCTAAGTAAGAACCGACGAGCGAATATTGTTTGGTTCATATGCGGTTTTTATTGGCGGCTTCGACTCACCATTTTTGTTGGTGAACTAACCACAGCTCGCCTCGAATTCATTTTTTACCAAATCTGGAAACATTAATTATTATATATATATTAAGTTATTTTTAGCGCCAAATAATGATCAGTAAACATTTTGTTTGAAAATCTATACATACAATTCGTACAAAAATCTGTAGCAATCAGCTTTAGGGCATCTACTTATCACATGTTCGGAGAAATAGGTGGCGCTTAAGCGATAGATTAAAATATCGATATAAGTGCATCACTACGTGTCACACTTGTTGTTTTCATATGTTTATTGCATTAATTTCTTTGCTGTACCAGGCTGAAATTATAAATTGACGCAATGGTCGATGATAGCACCAGAAAAACACTGAGCAGCATTCCATTGCTCCAAATACGTGCTGGACCACGTGAGAAAGATATTTGGGTGCAGAGACTGAAGGAGGAATATCAAGCACTTATTAAGGTATACGTTTGTATAAATAATTTAAACAATAAACAGCTTTGAGTGAATTCACCTACAGTATGTGGAAAACAATAAGCAATCAGGCAGTGATTGGTTCCGTCTCGAGTCCAATAAAGAAGGCACCAAATGGTTCGGCAAGTGCTGGTACATGCACAATCTGCTTAAATACGAGTTCGATGTAGAATTCGACATTCCAGTGACGTATCCAACAACAGCACCGGAGATTGCACTTCCGGAGCTGGATGGAAAAACGGCCAAAATGTATCGCGGTGGCAAAATTTGCCTAACGGATCACTTTAAGCCACTGTGGGCACGCAATGTGCCCAAATTTGGTATTGCGCACGCCATGGCTTTGGGTCTGGCACCCTGGTTGGCCGTAGAGATTCCCGATCTAATCGAGAAGGGCATCATAACATACAAGGATAAGTGCTGAGTGCTGAGACTACCGATTTAGTTAATTTAGACAACGCGATCTGAACAAAATTATGTATGTGTAAACAATTGGCAACTGTTTTTCTGGTTTCCATAATTTGAACATTTAAGTGTTCAGTTTTAAGTTTTTATCTTGTATGAAGATTTTTTAGTAAAATGCACTTTAAAGACAATACACACATCTTTTTTTTATGGAAATCTTCGAGTCTAGCATAAAATTTGGAGAGTCAAAGAAACGTGCCAGACATATAGAGAGATAATTCATAGAGAGATAGAGGAAAGCGAAGGCTAAAAAAAATTTGTAATTTTTAGTTTTTCGCAGAAAGTGTAAAAAAAACATCGTCTTATATATGTGAATGTTGTATGCAATATTTATACATACATTTATGTATTGTATGTACGTACATTTAATGAAATTCATTAATCTTTGCTGTTTATTTAGTCAAAAAGTTAAATTGAAAAAGATCGCATCATCGTTCTAGCATGTTTCTTAGCATTATAGCCTATGTATGTGTCTTATATTGAGAGTAAGAATTTCATTTTGGTTGCTTAAATTTGTTCAGTGAGCTTTGAATCAGTTCATGTTGTGATTGTTGCGCTGGCGCCAGTTGTCCGACCAGATTGAGCTTGGCGAGGTAAATGGATCATATTGGGTAGGCATTGGTGTTTGTGCCACCCGATCTTGTGCGTTATGCAATACGGCCAATCCATCGATATGGTTGTTGCTAATATTATTGTTTATGTTGTTGTTGTTAATGCCCTGTGATGCAGCTGCTCCTCCTCCTCCTCCTATTACTCCTGTTGCAAACTGGCCATTGTTATTGTTGTTGCTATAATTTGATTCCAAACCAGGTGGTGGACGTATAACACCCACACCTGGCGTAATGGTATGCGCCGGCGATGTCCGTGGCGAAACTACTGCTGCTGCTGCTGCTTGTTGTTGCGGCCAACCAGCATATCCCAAGGGTGTCCAAGATGCTCCCGAACTAGCCAAATTCATAGCCCAATTGTTGCGAAGTTTTTCCTGCTCCTGTTGCTTTAACTGCAGCTCCAATTGCTCGAGCAGCAGCTGCTGCTTCAATATCAATTCGGTGCGTTCCTTCTGTTCGCGTTCAGCAGCAACTTGTCGGCAAAGATCTGCAAGTGAAAGATTGGTTATTAGGTTATAAATAAATAAATTTGTACATTTACCATTAAGTGATGGCAAATCGATGTTTGTGTGCATTGCTGACGGCTCTAAAACATCGAAGAGTGAAGTCATTCGCGAACTGCTGGCGTTCGTTGCATCTGGCATGGTCATGGATGGTGGATCCCAGAGTGAATTTATAGCCGGACTTGACTTTCGACTTCCAATCGGACCCAGTTGACTGCTGGCTAAATCGCTTGCGGCCGGATTCCAGTTAAGACCATTGTCCACTGCTGGTAGTGGATTTGTTTGGAGGACATCTCGAAAAGAAACGCGACTGCTGGTCTCCCATGGTGAGGTGATCATTGTATCTGTGTCCGCATCCGGTGTGGTTAATGGTGAAGCTCCTCCGCCCGATATAATCGCAGTGCCATTGAATATGAGCTGCTTGCTGCGTTGCTTGCGTTCCCCGGACTTCTTTGTGCTTGATCCCATTGGGACATTGAGCGCGGCTAGTTTTTGTTCCTTGCGTCGTTCGCGTCCAGGAGTTTTTCCCAGTTTCTTGGCGCTGCCGTTTTGCTCCTTGAGCACACGTTCCTTGGGCGTTTCCGGATTAATTTTTAGTGCGCGCGGCGAGACGTTCTCCTGAAGCGTGGGACTAGAGTTTGGTTTAGTATTGGGACTCATGCGCCTTTCCTCTTCGGGATCTGCTTTGGGTGTCGTGGGTTTCGGTGTCGTAATGGGCATTGGAGTGATCGTTGGAGTTGGCGTTGGCGTCGTGGCATTGGGCGTTGTTTGTTTAGGTTTCTTGGATGCGCGTGAAGCAGTTGGAACAGTTGGTATTGGTTTGGGTGTTGGCACCAACATCGCCATTGACTTCTTGCTGGGCTTGGGTGAACTGAGTGGCTTGGATGGAACAGCAGTTGTCGTTGCGGCCGTCGATGGCATGCTGTCCATGCTCCAGACGGGCCAGGATTTGGGTTTGCGTTGTTGTGTGGCGTTCATTTTGTCAGCGTTTGTTGTTCGTTTGCGCAAATCCTTCATCTGACCATTGCGCAGCTTCTGTTGTTGCTCTGCTTTGACAGATGAAGCAGCAGCAGCAGCGGCACTTGCTGCAGCTGCAGCTGCCGCCTCCTCGGCTACCTGCGTCTTCACAATGTTGCGCAAGTTAAATGGGGGCTGAATGGGACCTTTGTAGCGTGCCGCTACAATCTGTCGTACCATAATAACACGTGCATCAACGAAGGCCGCCAGCAATACCAGAAAGAAGCTAACCAGAAGCGCGACGAATACAGCGTTGCGCAACGCTGGCTCCCATTTGGGACGGGGCAACGTGGCGGCACAACGCGCCACACTCTCTGTGGGTAGCTGAGCCAACAGCTGATACGTGACATCATAGTTTAGAGAGGTGATGAGCGTCAAAGTACGTTGGACGCGTGCTGCGGTAAAGTCAGGGCTGAAACTTATATCAATTCGACGTGTTTCATTTTCTTTCAACCAGAAGCCTTGACAATTGATGATCTTAAAGCCGTAGCCCTCGCAGGCACGTTTACCAACAAAGAAGCCATCCACACGAATGGGCAAAGTACCAGCGTTCCGTGCCGCAAAGTTGCGCGTCGCGATTATCGTGTGACTTGGTTCGGCCGTGGAGTCGGTGCCATCGCATTGCTCAAATTGCTGCGCTGTGAATTCAAAGAGTAGTGGCGTACCGGAACTTGGACGCCGGTTGCCAAAGCGAAACTGAGATTCCACGGCACGTGCAGTTATCCAAACGGCTTCGTACAGCGTCAGATTGCTGCGCACATGGAGCAGTGTGCAGTATTTATCCGCGTGCTCGGCACTAAACTGCACGGGTATGGGCAGCGTGGAGCCGGGTGGCAGTAGCACTGGGCCATGGAACGGTGCATCTGGCAGCGAGAAGACTGAATGATCCGTTAGATAGCAACTGCTGCTACTCGCATCGATCACTTCTTGCGGCAGCGAGAGTTGTGTGCGTCGCGCATAAGCCGGATCCGAAAGGAAGTAGTCCAAGAGCAGCGGCTGCATTGTGGGATTTGTCATTGTTATCCATTGTCGTTGTACTTGACCGACTGCAATAGCTGGCGTTTCTGGCAACGGTTGATGTTGCACCACCTTTGGCCATTCGATGGCAATGCTAAAGTCCAGCTCCAATGGCGGTAGCTCCTCGCTGTGCAACGTTAATGACATTGTCTGCAGTTGTCGCTTAAATTGTCGATAGAGTTCGGTGCGTTGACGCACCTCGACGCCATCGTATAGTAGATTATTATTGATCTGTCCATCGGTGGCGGCTGCTAAGCTGGGAAAGATGGCCTGTTCATTAATGTTTGTGCGTATATAACAATTGGTGCCGCAAAGCGCCGCCGGGTCAAAGTAAATGCGACCCACTTTGGTTAGTGTCTGTGCGCCAATTGTGGTACCTTTGGCATTGAAATCCTTGAAACGTAATCCACGTTTTGTAAAGGCTATCGATTTAACATGCACCGGATGCATAAAACTAGAACGTATGCTCAGCACGGCCGAACAGATTTTGCCGGGAAAGCATGACTTGAACTGCAGCTGGTCCTGCTCAATATCCAGTTGACCCACGGATGCCTTGAAACGCACTGTGCTGCGTATTAGTTCGTAGGATGTCCACATTTTAAGTGTGCCCGTGCTCTCCTCTGCCACATAGGTCTGTATTGATAGACTGAAGACGGCACTCTCGCCTTCACCTAGATGGCTACAAAATTCAAACCGTGTGCTATTAATATCCGTTCGAAGGTTGTGTGTTGTGGCATTGGAGCCGGTGGCAGCGGCATCTGCGGGCACGCAACCCATGAAGACGGCGTGAAAGTAGACACTCTTAGGCGGCTTAAAGTACCATCTGGTAAGCTTAATTGGCATGGGATTATCGTTTCGCAATATGATATATCCATCGCGCGACATCTCCGCAAATGGCACCGTACCCAAATCCAGTTCCAACGCATAATCAGATCTATCTATTGGCAGCTGCAGTTGAAATGGTTGCGTGGACACATGTAAACGCCCAGTGCACGCAATTATTGGCAGCTCAAATGTGGTCACATTGCTCTCAATGAGCAGTGTGGACTTAAAGGTGGCTTTCTCGTTGAGCAAATGCAAATGTAGCAGCTCCACAGATTCCCCAGGCTGTAGTATTATTTCTTGCTCCAGCGATGACAGCTGCAACAGTGCTGGATCAATTGGCACCACCAAACTTAAATTGTGCAGCAACAGCGGAAATGCGAAACTATTACGAACCAGCAGCGTTCGTTGCATTTCCAGCGGCATTTCTTCCGAACTAGTGCTGGATCTGGCGCCGGTTATGAAGAGCGTTACATTACGATCATAGCTTAAGCCGCCTTTAAAGATTTCGGCGCGCACGAGTACTGTAAATGGTGGCTGCTGCTGATCCTCGCCACTTATCACAAGCAAATCATTGATGCTGGCATTCTCCTCAAACAATTTGGGATCCAGCACAATGCTTGCGTTGTGTTCATCAAAGCTCAACCCTGGTATATCACGCAAGTAATTTCCAATTAGTTGTCGCTGTGCTGCATCCACTGGCTGATTCTGCATGTCCAATTTGAAGTGCAACGCGTCCGCATGCTGATCCGTCGCCAGGCGGCCAAAGTCCGCCAGTGGATTTCGTGCATAAGCGCCGTGTCGGGGCAGTATTTCGAATTCGACGGGTATGACTAGTACATTCTCAACATTAAGAAGATCATCTGCCGATTGCTCGGCAATTTTAATGCGTATATAGGCGCTGTGATTGCCAGCGGTGCGCCCATGAAACGATATTCGTATTACGGGCTTTAACGAATGCGGTGGTATCTCCCACAGATTTTGCGGTCCTTCTGATCCACCGCTGGGCAATTCCAGCTGAAACTCGCCACCGCTGCTGTAAACCTTAAAAAGCAAAATCAATAATCATTAAAAGGTAAACTTGTAGTTTATTTTAGTTGTCGAGCGACTCGGACTCAAGTGGAATACTTACCTCGAGTATCTGCAGCGGGCGCTCATGCGGATTATACATATGAATCTCGGGCGTGAGCGTCGCATTCATTGGCGCTTTAATTCCCACGAGTGGCTTTAAGCGATAGGGACACTCGCTGCCTTCGCCGCTCACCGAAAACTCGGCACGACCGAAGGACGTTTGGATGAGTAGACCCGTTGATATGGCACCAATTTGGCGGGGTAAGAAGACGACGCTAAATGTGGTGTTGCCTTGGGGCGGCACCTCGCGCGTACCAAAGAAACTGCTGTAGAACACTGGATCTAGTCCAGCCACTGAGTTTAAATGGACAGTGCGATTTGTGTGCTGATTAAATAGCGTCACAATTTGCGTTACCGTTTGACCCACCGACCATCTGCCAAAGTCGATGGTGGGTGGATCGAAATTTAAGTGGCGCAACAATTCAACTTGTTCGCGTGTGTGGGGTTCTGGCAGTGTTTGCGAGTCCTCGAGTCCAATGAAGCCCTCCTGCAGTGTGGACAGTAACTTTTCCCTGCTGCCTACCATTTGGTGTTCACCCCTCGCAGAGGCAAGCAGCAACAGCAGCATTTGCAGCAAACTTTTTGTGTACATCCTTATTGTGTTTGTATTTGTTTGAGCTGCGCAATATATGAGCGAGCTGCTTTGTAATCGCACGCAATAGAGTATCCTTTTGCCGCAAATATATTCTTCACATTAAGTACTAGTTTTATTATATTACTCAATATCGCTTATGTTATCGCTGATTCGATTCTGAGAGCATTAACTTCCAACAGCTGTTTCATTTGAGAACAGCTGTCTCATTATTGTCTTTTAGCCGGTATTTCTAGGTGTACGTAAACTGGTCACTCTGCCGCATATAAAAGCAACTGTAAGCGCATTTGTGAGCAATGTTAACGCAATGGTGAGCAATGTTATCGCATATTGTAGCCTATCGATAACTTGCGTACTAAATGCATATGAAGTGTCTCTCAGATCGAAAAGAAAGTTTGCGGTGTAAGAATTATTAACAAAAAGTGTAGCTGCTGTAAATATAAATAGTTATAGTGAGTTAACTGCTGTGTAACAATAATAATCCCATGCATATGCATTGTAAATTTAGCTGGCAATTCATGTAATTGCAAATAAACATGACAGTACAAACGAATACACACCCACACACACACACATACGCCGAAATCAATGCGAATCTGTGGCAAAGACAACGACGCATTTCGTACCAAAAAAAAAAGCGAAAAAAACAGAAATTGCATCACTATTGATTTTACCCACTTTCACTGGGCACGTTGCCTAATCCAACTAAAAGTTTAAGCTTAAGCTATAAAACTATTATAAAAAGTATTGTACGTTTCCAAAACACGTCAGATATTTGCAATGAACTTCGACAATTGCGCGCTCTCATGTTAATTAGGAACTTGGACAACAATAGCAACAACATCAAAGGGAGCTCTGAAACACAAGCTCTAAATTTGCAAAGTCATTCAACACACATATTTCCCCCATCGATTTGTGTCAGCGATAGCCTTAAATGTGTGCAAATTAGAATCAGAAATAGAAACAGAAACGAGGCGTTCGAACAATTGTTGTAAACAGGAAAAACTTTTTCGTCTATGTGTGTGCGTTTGTGTGTTCCAGTGCTCAGCAACGTCATTAGTGCTGTTGTTGTCAACGTCGATTTACCATGCATAATCCACTAAAGGCCCACCTAAAAAATTTTTGGGTGAAAGTTGTAGTTACCTGCCCTTTTCCCTATACACAAAATTTCGATTTTTGAGACGCAGCAGACAACAAGATAAACCGGTTCATCTTCAGTTCATTGTTATGTGATTCTGTGTGTGTCTATGTGGCTGTATTTGCATTTAGTAAATGGCATGACTGTTTTCGTAACACACAGGTGTGCAACAACAAATATATAAATTTACTTATTGTGGTGTGGTTAGTACAAAATTGTTAATACAGTTTTAAATCACAAACTTTTCCAGTCATCAAAACTGGTATCACTATAGCTTAAATACTTGCCGGGTAATGCTAACACTTATAAGACTTTCTTAAGCTTTCCGGTTCAAAAAATTAAATCTTTTAAAGCAAATTTGAATTAATTACTGCTTGAGCTCTGAATATATTTTTTAAAATCTGCAGCTGACTTGAGAAATGTTTACCCAACAACTTACTCAAAAATAAATACTATATATTTATACATATATAAAGCAACGATAACATACAGATCGCAAAACGACGATAAACGAACCGAACAACCGTCGCTCGTTTGCCGGATTCAAGTTCGGACGTGATTTCGGTTTCGGGTTTTGGTTTCGGACTCAGGCTCGGGTCTTCATCGCTGGTGTGTTAGCATATTGGATTTCAGTTTACTTGAGACGCACACAGCGCACAGGTTGCCCGCAGCAAATAGAAGGCGAGAGCACAACAAACAAATAAATAAAACAAACGCAGACATATTTTAACACACAAGAATATACTAGGGCAGGTTCTCAAAGACTTGCGCTGCACTTGTTCACACACACAGACACACACCTTTAAGGTGCGTCGTCTCTCTAATCAATTCTTAGTAAATAGAATCAAAGTTTTAAAGTACAGCGTCAAACGAAACGAAACGAAAAAAAAAGCTGTATACCATATGCACCAAGTAGTATTAACATACTTACAATGTGTTCCTCAATTTACAGCACACACCCCAATTAATCCAGCATGTCTGCGAAAGCGATCACGGAAGCCACAGGCAAAGATCTCCTCAATCGTCATCTAAATCAGCATGGAGCCGGCGCTGCAACATGCCGCTTTGCCACAGTAAATGCCGAAACGGATTGGTCCAAACTGAGCGTTGATCATCCCTGGTTGCTGACCACGGTAAGTGCTTTTGCGATTAGCTAACCAAACATTCAGATAAGGCATTCGCAACAACAAATAACTAGGCCAACCTAGCAAACAATGTCGTGCAGTCTTTCTGTTATTGAACTTGACCTAGCCGGCAAAAGAAGCCGGCCACCCCGATTAGCCCACGCAGTAAGCGGCTGTTTCAGCTGCTGCTTCTTATGCTGCGGCCGCCTGTATATATCATGACTAATCGGTGGGCTGTGCTTTGCATGTTTCCCAAAATGTCTGATAAGCATGGTGCGATTATAGCTATGTATAAACTATGTGTATGCAAAAAAGTACTCAAGGTGATTTGAGCTTTATATAGCCGGAAAAGGAAAATATCATAAGCTAGCAAATATAAAAAGTTAAGTTATCCTCAAATTTTGAAAGCTTAATGCAATCGGGTTTTAAGCTATTTCTTTTCTAACGCTGACACTGCAGGAAAAACGCTGTGAGCCACTGTAAGCAAGTTGATAGGAAAATGTACACAAAAGTTCACTTCAAAGTTAAAATGTTCTAACAACAATTTCACGACGTATATTTTTATTCAAACTAAAGCTTATATATATATAATTTTGACAAATAAAAGTCAAACCAAAATAATAATAATAGTATATATAATTTAGTGCCAAGCAATTATACGCTTGAGGTGATATATATATTTAAATATATAATGCATACAATAACTATATGGCTATAATATTATATATGACCCTTAAAGTCTCCCACTATACAACGCTAAATTGAGCTGAAGTGTATTTCAGTTTCGGCCAGCTAAAGCAGGTCTGTCTGTCTTATTGCTTATTATGATTTACGCTAAGGATATGAATTATTGTGCTTTTCTGATTGACACATTATACATTGACACAAGACACACACTCGAATGTATTTCTATACATTCATATATGTGTGTTCCAGACTGAAAAGCTGTCTGTGCAAAAATAATCAAATGATTGGCGCGAAACAAATTATTTGTGATAGCGCCAAAATTTGGTTTTTTTTTTTATCTACTGTATGCGTGTGTGTGTGTGTGCGTTGATTGAGAGGCAGCGGGTGGCGTGATTATCCACAACACACGAGTAGGAAGGCTCTTGTTGAGTAACCTCGATGAGGAGTTACCCATACTATAGACCTAAGAATGTTGATGCTAATCATGAATATGAATCATGGGTGCTTAAACATACTTCAAAATTTACAGGTGTCATTTAATCTTTAACACGATTGCTATTCAACTATCTATCTATACAATCTGCTTATCGCATATTTGACTTTGTGAGGTTTTTTTGTTGACATGCAATAATTTGACGTTGAAACAAGTACGCAATCGCCTGAGGCGTTTGCCCTCTGATGATTTTTTCCTCAGATGTTTTTTTTTTTATTTTTTGCTCAATTTCCACTCGTACGATCTTCTAATAAGCATTTGTGTGTGTGCGGTCACGCTTGTTTTCGTGTGTGTGTGTGTGTGTATATAATATATATACTATATACATATATATGTAGTTAAGTTTGTCGAGTCGTGCGCGTATATTGTCATTGTCAATGACGCAGCCTCTCAGCCTGACCCCTTGACGATTGTCATTTACTGCACTCAAAGCTCAAATCTCGAAATCTTGAAAATCTTTATTAGCAGCGTCTGATCTTGCGCGCCCTCTATTTGAATGTACCTAACCGAATTAATGTATGATTTAACAGCGGCTTCTAATTAGCATGTTCTCACTGTTAACTTTTTTTCTTCTGCTTTTTGCAGCCGCTGGTGGTAAAGCCCGATCAATTGATTAAGCGACGCGGTAAACTTGGCTTGATTGGCGTCAAGAAGAACTTTGAGCAAGTTAAACAATGGATTGGCGAACGTCTCAACAAGGATCAGAAAATTGGCAATGCGGTTGGCAAGTTGCGCAATTTTATCATTGAGCCTTTTGTGCCACACACAGATGTAAGTTTGATTTGTTCAACACTTTAATAGCTAAATTATTAACAATGCTTGTCTTTTTCGCAGGCCGAAGAAATGTACGTTTGCATCTATTCGCATCGTTCGGCGGACACGATATTGTTCTATCATTTGGGTGGTGTCGATATTGGTGATGTGGATGCAAAGGCTGTCAAATTGGATGTGCCCGTAGACAGTGAATTGTCGCTGGCTGATGTTAAGACAGTGCTACTAAAGGCCATTACGGATGCGGCCAAGAAGGAGCGCATTGCCAAGTTTATCTATGCGCTATATGCGACATTTGCTGACTTGTATTTCACGTATCTGGAGATCAATCCACTAGTCGTAACGGCCGATAATTTGTTTATATTGGATCTGGCAGCCAAGCTGGACTCGACTGCCGATTTTATATGCCGTCCAAAGTGGGGTGAAATTGATTATCCGCCGCCATTTGGTCGCGATGCCTATCCCGAGGAGGCGTACATCGCTGATCTGGATGCGAAGAGCGGTGCATCGCTCAAATTGACAATCTTAAATCGAAATGGACGCATTTGGACCATGGTCGCTGGCGGCGGTGCCAGTGTTATCTATTCCGATACCATATGCGATCTGGGTGGCGCCTCAGAGCTGGCCAACTATGGCGAATATAGCGGTGCTCCGTCCGAACAGCAGACATACGAATATGCAAAAACAATACTCAACCTCATGACGTCGTCACCCAAGCACCCCGATGGAAAGGTGCTGATTACAGGCGGCGGCATTGCTAACTTTACGAATGTTGCAGCGACCTTCCAAGGTGAGCGAGAAATTATTATTAGACTTGAGCCCTTATCTCTTATCAGTAAACTAATTAAATCACCTTACTTTGTTAATAATAGGCATCATAACCGCCCTTCGCGAATTTCAGCCCAAGCTGGTCGAGCACAACGTTTCAATCTTTGTGCGACGTGCCGGACCTAATTATCAGGAAGGGTTACGTCGAATGCGTGACTTTGGTGGCACCTTGGGTATACCGTTGCATGTCTTTGGACCTGAGACGCACATGACAGCCATTTGCGGTATGGCGCTAGGCAAGCGACCAATTCCACAGACGGCCAGTGTTGAATTTTCTACAGCCAATTTTCTGTTGCCTGGTGGACAGCAGGCGCAGGCCGATTTAAAGGCAGCCACTGAGACATCTACTATTGGCTCTGGTAGGTGAAAAATCTCAAAATATAGAATATGCTAACATAACTCCTCGCTAACACCTCTCCCCAACCAAAAGTTCTTATGTATTGTAGTTTTCTTTATGTTATTGTTATGGACCTGCATTTATATATAATTCTGTTTTCTCTGTATCTCTTTTTGTATGTATTTGCATTGATCGCCCTACGCCCAACCAACAACAAATCAACAACCACAAATCCACAAAACCATCAACCAAAAACAAAAAACCAAAAATATACAAATTTAATGAACCGTTTTGTTTGGCCAAATCGCACCTGAACTGAACTGAAACTTTCCCAAAACCAACCTCAACTTCACATCGTTTTGTATGCATTTCCTCGCACCACCTCGCCGTTCTCGTAATATTATTGTAATCCTGTATTGAATGTTGTCTATATGTATATATATGTATAAATTTATGTATGTATGTCAAACTTCTATACTCTCTCTCTCGACTATTATTGCTCGATCTCGCTCATCATCATAACAATATAACAATCTCGATAACGGCACCGACATCGACTCATTTGGGAACCAAAAATGTCTTGAAACATAAATAAAATAATAGCATTGCGCTCGACAACAGCACAACCGATTAAACTACCACCTATCTCGGCAGATGAGAGCGATGGCCTGGCCAGCAATAAACAGAGCAAACAGCAAAGCAGCAAGAGTAATGGAGCTAGCTTGAGTCTGAACAGAAAGTTCTTCTCAAATACGACCAAAGCCTTTGTCTGGGGCATGCAACAGCGTGCGGTGCAATCAATGCTCGACTTTGATTTCATTTGCAGGCAAGTATTGGTCTCGTTTGTTTTTATATTTGAATAAATATATTTTATTTTTCTTTGCAGACGCGATGAGCCATCCGTGGTGGCCATGGTGTATCCATTTACGGGTGATCACAAGCAAAAGTACTACTGGGGTCACAAGGAGATCCTGATTCCGGTCTACAAGAAGATGTCGGATGCCATAAACAAGCACAAGGACGTCGATGTTATGGTCAACTTTGCATCGCTGCGTTCTGCGTACGATTCGACTTTAGAGGTGCTCGAATTCCCGCAGATACGCACAGTGGCAATCATTGCCGAGGGCATACCAGAGAATATGACACGCAAACTTATCATTGAAGCTGACAAGAAGGGTGTGGCCATCATTGGACCCGCCACAGTGGGTGGCGTGAAGCCGGGTTGCTTTAAGATTGGCAACACTGGTGGCATGCTGGATAATATTTTACACTCCAAGCTCTATCGTCCTGGCAGCGTAGCATACGTGTCCCGCTCAGGTGGCATGTCCAACGAACTAAACAATATAATCTCAAAGGCAACCGATGGCGTTCTTGAGGGCATTGCCATTGGTGGCGATAGATATCCGGGCTCCACATTCATGGATCACATTCTGCGGTATCAGGCTGATCCGGAAACAAAGCTGATTGTTCTCCTTGGCGAGGTTGGCGGCACCGAGGAGTACGATGTGTGCGACGCTGTTAAGGATGGACGCATAACTAAGCCACTGGTCGCCTGGTGCATTGGCACCTGCGCCAGCATGTTTACCTCAGAGGTGCAGTTTGGTCATGCCGGCTCCTGTGCCAACTCAGATCGCGAAACGGCCACAGCTAAGAACAAAGCGCTGCGCGTATCTGGTGCCTATGTACCTGATTCGTTTGATACGCTGGGCGAGCTCATACATCATGTGTACAGCGAGCTTGTCAAGACGGGACGCATTGTACCGCGCGAGGAGGTGCCACCACCAACGGTTCCCATGGACTACTCGTGGGCCCGTGAGCTAGGTCTCATCCGCAAGCCGGCATCGTTTATGACCTCGATTTGTGATGAGCGTGGTCAGGAGTTGATTTATGCAGGCATGCCTATCAGTGAAGTGCTCAACAAAGATGTGGGAATCGGTGGCGTTATCTCGTTGCTTTGGTTCCAGCGTTGTCTGCCACCCTATGTGTGCAAGTTCTTCGAAATGTGTCTTATGGTTACAGCTGATCATGGACCTGCTGTCTCCGGCGCACATAACACCATTGTTTGCGCACGTGCCGGCAAGGATCTAGTCTCTTCCGTTGTCAGCGGTCTACTGACCATTGTAAGTGATTGACTGTAGATTATTTTAAGCGTTGTCACATTGTATTCATCTAATTTTTTTTGGCAGGGCGACCGCTTTGGTGGTGCACTTGATGGCTCAGCCAGGCAATTCTCAGAGGCGTACGACACCAATTTGCATCCAATGGAGTTTGTAAACAAGATGCGCAAGGAGGGTAAACTCATTTTGGGCATTGGACATCGTGTCAAGTCTATCAACAATCCCGATGTGCGTGTCAAGATTATCAAGGAGTTTGTCATGGAAAATTTCCCACAGTGTCCACTGCTCAAGTATGCGCTCGAGGTGGAGAAAATCACCACCACCAAGAAACCAAATTTAATTTTGAATGTTGATGGTGTAATTGCCACCGCCTTTGTCGATATGCTGCGCAATAGTGGCTCATTCACCAGGTGAACTTTGTCTTTCAAAACTTCGAAGAAATATTTAATTACTAATTGTGATTTTTGTTTACAGTGAGGAGGCGCAAGAGTACATCAATGTTGGTGCCATCAACTCGCTGTTTGTGCTGGGCCGCAGCATAGGTTTCATTGGCCATTATATGGATCAGAAGCGACTCAAGCAAGGACTCTATCGTCATCCATGGGACGACATCTCCTATGTCATACCCGAGCAATATAACTAGAAAGCTTGATTATCCATTGATATTATACAAATTGTTGGATGTTGTTGTAGTTAAGCACAGATGTTAACCAACTGCTAGTGGCGAGCATGGATCGGGGGCCGCATGTTCCACAATCACAGTACACTCCATTAGCTGTGTAGTTGAGTTTCAGTTCTTTATCTCTTTAAATACTATTCGTATAGCTCTCTTACCTTTTCCTCGTTTGTCTCTTCCAATCTTTTTAAACTACCCTCCTCCATTTTTTTTCTACCTATCTCTTAGTTAAATACATAACATATTTCATAACGAAGCCTGCATTTACATTCAGACTACTTACCAACAATTAACGTTCTTTAGTTACAAACGTAAATTGTTAACGCTCCTCTGGGCTATAGCCGGGTTTTTGGAAACTAAAAAAAAAAAATAACAAACTATAAAACAAAACAGAACTTAGTGAAATCTTGAGCTCCAAACAGGGACACTTGTCATTATTATTTGATATATATTTTTATACTCTTATTTAAGTTTGGATGCAAATTTGTTAAGTCAACAAAAAATAAACTGTTGCAAAATGCATAATTTTTGTATACTTTTTTTCACTTAATTTTGTTTTTAGAACCATGCTCGCTAAATACAATGAGAAGTGGCAACTGCACTAATTAGAACTGCACCAAGTTCCTGCACTCAAATGCACATTTATTTATATATATACATAATGAATATATATATTTACAAAGCACAAGGCCTGAGGAACATTTGAAAATGTTTCGGTCGATTCGAAACTGTGATTCCCTTCGCAAAGGTTTTAGCATTTCATATTTAAAATTATCAAGATATAAATTATCAAATATCTTTTGACGCGTTATTTAAATATTATTGTTCACTCGGGCACTCTTATTAAATCGCACAAAAATTCACAAAACCAAAAACGTTTGCATTTTCTTTGTTCCTTGACACTATGTCTCGATTTAATCTGGAAATAACAAATTGGGACACCCGACAAACACATATTTCGCTGTGGCCGACTAATAGCCAAGCTAACTAAGCGTACAAATCTCATTGTAAAAATAGATGTAACTTATTAAGCAGCCTCGTAAAATTATTAATCTTATGTGTAGCTTAAAACCAGAGGATAATTTGACTGCCGCCTGATCAACCCAGTGTACGCGAATGAATCTTGACATTTTATCTCATGCGGCGCATTTTGCGATCCAATTTGCGCTGCTTCTTTTCATCCACTTCAGGCTCCTCTGTGGCATTTTTCGACGACAGCCAGGGTTGAATAACTGTTCCCCAAAGCATCCATGCGGCCCGAACTGGTGCCAGCAGCAACACCAGCCAAAAGTAGTTAGAAATGAGGGACAATAACAACGTGCCGGAGGTGAGAATAATGAGATCCTTTACATGTCTGTCATAGGTGTAAATTATATTGTGTTACCATATTGGAGACAAGGGATTTTCATAGTTTACTTACTCCGCGATGCCGCCCTCCATATCTAAGTCATTTCCAGAGTCCAGTAAAACGCCGCTATCCCCGTACTTTGGACGGGACATGAAAACCATGAATTGGTAAGCGGCACCTAGGATAAGTAGCGCCAAGGCTACCATGAACTACAAGGATTGAAACAAATTAGAACTCTTCGTATTTGGCTAAGGTTTAACATACGCATTTTACTTACCACAGTGAGCTTTGTGAACTCAAATAGTACAAAACTCAGCAAAACAGCGGGCGCTGCGCAGCCAATGGCCATGTTACGATAGAATGCCAATGTTGCTTTGTTTCCCTCGACGATTTGCTTAGCGCCCTTTGTGGCCTGCTTGCCCTTCTGTGGTGGCTGCGTTAATAAACGAAATTTCATTCATAATATTAAGCTAATGCTTTTAATTTACTTACTGCCATTTTTGTGCAATATTTATTATCAAAAACTGCCGTTCAATAAAAAGACGTGGCAGATACTTATCACTCTGAGCAATCGTTATCGATAACATGCAATCGCTGGTTTAAAATGCAAATGTAAACAAGAGAGTGACCAGCTTAAGATTATACTACATGGTGGTAAGCCTAAAACGCATATTGCCTCTTGCACCTTGGACTTAGTTTCAGTTGGATTTTATTCAAAGATAAACAAACATGGACAAGTGGGTGCAGTTAAATAATCAGGCAGCCGGCCGGGACAAAATAGCGAGACTCATACAATATGCTTCCCGTGCCATGTGGGATTCCATGGAGTCCGCCAATCGCCATCCAGCATTGGTCGACAATTTTAAGACAGTCGAGTACATTTTAAGCACATTCCGAAAATGTAAGCAGTTTTGGTTATTTGTCTAAGATAGTTTATCAAAGATAACTTTTATGATATATTTAAACAGTGCTTCGTTTTGGCAAGGGATTAGACGTATTCTATGCCAGCCTGCGGTCTATCCACTATCCAGATCTGACGATTCGTGTTACGTTGACAATGAGCAAAGTTTCGCAAGCCTTATTTTTGCTCGCTGACCACTTGTTGTGGCTAGCACGGACCGGGCTAACCGTGGTAGATGCTAAGAAATGGTCGAATATCGCCAACAAGTATTGGCTTTTTTCTATCATAATGAATTTGTGTCGAGATCTATACGAGATATTACGCGTCTTAGATCTACACAAAGCTAGCTGCACTGGCGGAATATCGCGCTGCAAGATTCCAGCACGGATCAGTTCACCCGAAGACTTTAAGCGACTTGCTCTAAACTCTTACGGACTGTTGTTGGGCCACAAGGATATTGCTATTGATACTGTGAAAAATGTGTGCGATTTCTTTATACCTTTGACGGCTTTGGGATACACTAGCCTTACACCGAGGACCATTGGCATTCTGGGAGCAATTTCGTCTGTAGCAGGTTTATGGGCATTGCTGGAGCCAACCGCAAAACTCACGCCCGCATAAAACCTGACCTGGCTGTATTTACATACTTATGTATGAATGTGTACTTGTTTGCAATGTAACTTTGATATTATGTATATACGTGAGCTGTTAAATTTGTATGAGTATTAAGTTTTCAAAGACCGATTTTATGAAATTGTACTGTAAGCCATTAAAAGTTTTATTGAATCCCAAATGTATGAAATTGTACTGTAAGCCATTAAAAGTTTTATTAAATCCTAAATGTATGTTGCTTCAACAGAAGAGGGTATTTAAAAACTGGCATCCGACATTCAAGTGTATTTCTATTTGAGCGTTACACAACACTCGCAATTTATCGACAGCTCAGTCTGCAACAGCTGTTTATTGGCTGAGTTTAACCAAAATTTTGGTAAACTGTTTGTTTATCGCAATTGTGGCGCGTTATCTGGAAAATAGAAATCGATGCGTCATTGCTGCTTCTAAAGGCGAGTGGGCTGACATCGCGTTCAACAAGGCGCGTGTCCAAATATTTTGCTGCAATGCATTACTCCTACACCTCGCTGTCCACCGGCGGTGGCGTTGACCAGCACAATCGCTGCCTCGGCAATCGCGCTTGGTGTGTCAAGGTCTGTGTGAACTCGATCTTGAAATATAATAATAGACAGTCCATATTGATCATATATTTTACAGGACATATGCGGAATTGTGTGCGTTATTATGACCTGGCTGCTCATACTGTTTGCGGAGTTTGTGGTGTGCGGCTTGATACTGTTGCCCAGCTATAGCCATTATACGATTTTTAGTACGGTAAACATGATAATATTCCAGGCTCTTGCATTCCTAGCATTTGTCTCACACTTACGCACCATGCTATCCGACCCGGTAAGGCAATGAATTAAGAAGTTTTGTGTAAATTATTAATTTTGTTTGACCATTGCAGGGAGCTGTGCCGCGTGGTAATGCCACCAAGGAGATGATCGAGCAAATGGGCTATCGTGAGGGTCAAATGTTCTACAAGTGTCCAAAATGTTGCAGCATTAAGCCAGAACGGGCTCACCACTGTTCCGTGTGCCAGCGTTGCATACGAAAGATGGATCACCACTGTCCCTGGGTAAACAACTGTGTGGGAGAGAACAATCAAAAGTATTTTGTGCTCTTCACGGTAGGTTAAAGCATATAAAAAGCACTTTTACTTTACTCAGTGTGCCTCCCTCCATGCTCTTTGTAGTTTTATATTGCATCCATTTCGGTGCACACGCTCTTTTTGGTGATGACGCAGTTTGCCGAGTGCGTAAAAAATGATTGGCGTGCTTGCTCAACGTACTCACCGCCGGCGACCATATTTTTGTTGCTCTTTCTCACGTTTGAGGGTCTGATGTTTGGCATATTTACCATAATAATGCTGGCAACGCAGCTAAATGCTATATTGAACGATCAAACGGTGCGTATTGCTGGGCAATTAGTGCAATTAGCATATAAAATTAAACTGCTGCTGGTTTTATGTTTTTTGCAGGGTATTGAGCAACTAAAGAAGGAAGAGGCACGTTGGGATAAAAAGTCGCGTCTTAAGAGCATACAATCGGTATTTGGAAGATTCTCATTGGCCTGGTTCTCGCCATTTACGGAGCCCTCGTGCCGGACCAAATTTACCTCACATTTCTATTCGGTCTGAGATCGTACAAAAAAAGATGTAACTTATGTAGCTTAAACGAACAAACGAACTACTTGTTGAATATTGCTGTGCAATTTTCAAAGTTCATCAACAAAGTTAGTTCGGTGTGTATTTACTTAAGCCTAACAAAATTGGACATATGTTGCTTGCAACATGCAATATTTATACTTAATAATTATTAATAATTGTATTAAGAGAGATTTTAAAATTACAAACAACTTAAAGAAAACATTATATTTATTTCATAGAGAAATAAACTAAATTCATAAACAAAAAAAAAACATGCGCAAACTTTTTAAGTATCCAAAGATGTACGCCGCTCATCTCCAAGGGTCTCTGACTCTTACGAAAATATATGTACTTCGGAGAGCACGCACTCAATTGAGAGATGATTGGTCGGGCCGACAATTCTCCCGACATGTCGACGCTGTCGGCATGGACTCTTTGCTGATGTTGTCGGTGTTCGTGTAGTTCAGTCTGAGTAAAACGATCGGAGATCCAGGAGGTGTCTGCTGGACGTGGTGCGCGCGCCCTCAAACACAAACGTCTTGTATATATTATTTATATATATAGAAACACTTTTGTTCAACCAAATATGTCAATTATGTGAGTGTGTGTGTTGTTTGCATCTGTGTGTCTGTTGGAAATAGTAGCATATCTCAGCTGCATTTGAAATTCTTTTTGAAAAGTGCAAAAAAAAAATCGAATATTTAACATATATAAAAGAAAAATATAAATAAATATTAAGCCAACCTTTGTGTTCATAATAATTACGATACAAATTCGAATATTTGTTCAGGCAAGAGAAAAGTGGAAATTTCTTTGACAACGTTCTTGCCGTCCTCCATGCTTGTACGTCGTTCTAAATATATAACAACAAAACGGTTTTTCTCGTATACGCCGCATTAAAATAATACCAACAAATTGCACAAATCCTAAAAAATTATAAAAAGAGTGTGTTAAAGTCCTTAATTCGCACACGACGTGAGTGTGTAAAGTGTGCGTGCGTGCGTGTGTGTGTGTGCTGCCCATGTTAAAAGGTGGCCCCTGTTTTTTAGCTAATTATATAGCTAGTCATGGAAGGAACACCGGGAACAGCAGCAGCAGCAGCCGCCGCCGCCGTAGTAGGTAAGTAAACCCAGACAAATGCAAAGATGTGTCGGCTTTTTCTTTTTTGCTGTATAGACAATAGATTCCGAGTGTGTATATTTTTATGACCGCTGTCTAGCCGCCTCTGTGCGGTTACGTAATGTGGAACCAAACTGAATAGAAAATCGTATGGACTGGGCGAAAACTTTTCAAAATGATGCGCTACATTTAAATCATATTTATATAAGTTGCTGCATTATTATAATTAGTTAGTTAGTTTGTATATGTTTCTTTGAGTAATTACAAATATATACATAGCTACGTGTACGTGTGAAAATTTTAGTATAGTTTTTAGGTATGAATAATATTTGAACTATTTTTAGTGCAGATCTTGGCTGTTGCCGGTCACAAAATTTGCGCATTCAAATTTGCTAAACGAAATATATAACAGAATTTGTAGTAAAGTTGTTTTTATCTTAAGAATTATTCACAGAGTTGGAAGAATGAAGTTAGAAGATTGCAATATTGAGCTTCTCAGGTTATGTTTATCCTTTAACTTTAGGAATAAAACTGCGAACCGAAATGATGGCAAAGTTCATGGGTGTTCCACAAAAACGAAAAATTTTAAAAGAAACTTTTTTAATGGCACACATCTGCTTTTATGAACTGACTTACTGTTTTTACTTCTTAAATGTAACTAATCAAACTTTCTTATGCATTATTTTTGGTAGAACCTCCTGGCCAGAACACAACAATGTCACGTATTACATTCAGTGATAACTCCAGCTCCTTAATACGCTGCATACCCAACGAACGTGCAACATTCTTTGTGAAAATTGATTGCGATGAGGACGACGAGTCGGAACTGCTGCCCTTCAAATTCGAATGGTAAGTCATTAAGACTGCACAACTTATAATTTATTATAACATGCGGCAATGTATGAATGTTTGTATATGTTTAATGTGTTTTGTGATTCATCCGATTTGTGTGTGCATATTGCCAAATATTGTGCGCATTTACATCTCGCAATTTTATGATTTCTCCTTCACGCTTGCTCAACAAGAACTGAGATACTAGATGTCTCTGGTGGTCTTACGGCGACTGCGCCCAGAGCCAAACAAAATTCAAGAATTGCTGAGCGGACAGCCTTCGTTCTCTCTGTTGGGTCGTGTTTTTGGTAGCATTCTCTGACCAGGTCGGCTGATGGGCTGCCGATTCGGCAGTTCCACTTTGACGATCGGCGCATTAACATATCCGTTGCCCCTGCAGCATTTCTTTTTCTTTTTTGTGTATGCTAGACGCAACCTTTCTGCGCATTTCAAGTATGTGTTCGTGTACGTGGAATAATGAAAACGCTGCGTATACTTGATCAATTTTCTTATTGTGAACGAAAATCAATCATTTTTGATGAGCATTTCCCAGACGGCAGTTTATTAATGTGTGTGCGTCAAAAACTACTGCAGGCATAACAAAAAGAAACTCTATTGTGCGTGTGTGTGGCATTCTCGAAATTGTGTCGACTTTCTAAATTTAGATGCATTAACAAATCCGCTTTGCGACGCTTTATAATTTCTTAAGAATGTTGTAATGTTAATGTTGCTGGCGTCATATGTTGTTTCAATTTGGTTGCCCTTAAAGTGTTGGAATTCGCTTTCAATTAAAAATGGAAAATACGAAAATTACATAATCAGCGAGCAGCAGCAGACAGATAATTTTTTCCTCAAAACAACGAAATCAACCGAAACAAACAAAAAAAAAAATAACAAAGTTCGCAAAAGAGGCACAAGAAACAAGCAGATGAAATAGCTAATGAAACATTTAAGATTTACGTTATCGACTAAATTAAATAGATACATAGAAGAATCTGAAAAAAAATACTTAGAGAACAACAAGTTATTAGCAAATTGAAAATGAAATGCGTGGCATCCGTGAGATACGCGTCCCAAAATAAGTTGCCAAAATACAAGAAAGAAAATTAAGTATGTCTTTTGGCATGTTTTTGCCACTAAGGTGTTTATGTGTGAGTGTTTATGTATGTGTGCAAACTACAAATACAAAATAGAAAATACAATTAAAATATACTAGTCGCGTCGGTTCGTTCAAAGCCAAAATGTGCATTTATTTATAAACATTCTTGTTTCGGACTGAAATATTTTCGTCATTTTTCATTTTAGATTTCTTTAGTTTATGTTGTTCTCTCTTTCTTCCGCTCTCTCTCTATCTCTCACTTATTCGTTGATTTGTTCTTGTTTTGTTTTGTTTGCTAATAATCATAATAATGCCAAAAAAGATTTATGGCTTTTGTGTGAGCACGTGCCAAACTATAAATATATTTTTAGTCTGCAAAGATCAAAATGTGCAATGTTGTTTAGTAATGTTTTTTTTCAATCCTTGTGTGTGTGTGTTCTAAAGACCGTTTAGGACCTTTTTTTAACAACGTCAAAAGTTGTTCATAGAAAAACATAATAAAAGCTACCTTTTCACGGTTTTAACAAATCAATAAAAATTACTCATTAAAATCAGTTCACTTAATTTGAATTTTTCTTAGTATCTGTAATATTGAATAAGGTTTAAGCTTCTGCTATGCCAGAAAAGTGTTAACAGACGAATGCAATAATAACTTAAGTCCTGCGTACAGGGTTATTATTAGTCGCATTTAACCTAGATTTGTTTCTCATTACTTTCTCATTGTTTTACTTTTTACACAATAACACAGCGTACTTGTTTAGGTGTGTGCGCGCATATGTATTTGTGTGTGTGTGTGTGTGTGTGTGTATGTAAATAGATTATAAATATTTAGAGAATAAACATTAGAACTTATCGAACACCATGGGCAACGGATGTTCAAAATGCTGTCGTTGCTGTTGCAACGAACACAAACAATTTCACGGCACGCTATCCACAGCATCTGCCTCGTCAGTCTATAAGAAAAGGTAAAACATGAGATTACCAATATGTCTGTTGCGTTAAGTTTTAACCCTGCCATGGACATAACATAACCTTTGAACGTTTCACAGGAGCCGTGGCGATATACCCATCGAGAACACCGATCGCTTTCGCATCACACAGACCAGCAATGCCGTTCAGTTGGCCGTGGAGCATGTGCAGCGCGAGGACGCTGGACACTATACCCTATTTGCCCGCACGAAAAGTAACGAACTCGTTCGCAAACATGTCGAGCTCATTGTCGAGGACAGATCAACGGGCGAGGATCCACCAGTATTTCTGCGTCGCCTCGTCGATCTGTCCGTCAAAGTGGGAACAAGATCGCGTCTCCTTACCGAAATACGCAGCTCAACAGATTTAAAGGTAATTTTTTTTACAGAATTTTTCGTTAAGTTGTCTTTTACCAACTTTAACTATTTTCTCTTTTTCCAATAGCTAACGTGGTATCGAAATGATCGTAGGATATGCGAAAACGATCGCATCAAAGAGACAAACGAGGGAACATTTCACTATCTGGAAGTGAGTCCCGTGATACTCGAGGATGGCGGCCAGTGGATGTTAATGGCCGAGAATATGGGTGGGCGTAATTCCTGTTTGGCCACGCTCAATGTGCTCGTGCCGAAGGCTTACAAGGCACCCGAGTTTGTTGAGGATTTGCGAGCGGTGCTCACCGAACAGGGCACCGTATCGCTGGAGTGCAAGGTGGTTGGTGTGCCGACACCGAATTTGCGCTGGTTCAAGGACTCTAAGGAAATAAAGGCAGGCGATATGTTTGCACTGACCGCCAATGCCGATGATCCCACCTCGTTGGGCACCTATACGTGCGAGGCTAAGAACTGCATGGGCGTGACCTATTCGAGTTCCAAGGTGCACGTTGTAGGTCGCGGCAGTCGCGAGGGATCACTCAAACCAGCCGACAAGTGAGTACCGGAAGCTCTCTTTATATTTGTCTTGTTTTATTTAACGCGCTCTCTTTTTATCTCTCTCTCAGTGTAAGCAACAATTTGCCACCGCCGATCTTTACGAATGAGCTACGAGACCAGAACGTACGTATCGGCGAAACCATCATACTCGGCTGTCAAGGTGAGTCTATCTGGCAAATTGCCCACAAAACACAACTAAAAAGAAAACACCAAGCAAAAAAAAAAATTGTTTTGTTTATTTTACTTAGTATCAAACACAAACACAGCATTTATATCTATTATATTTATATATATATACAGATATATGTTTAACAAGATTCAGGCCGACCGGCAAGCGGCGTTTGCTTTATATTTTTATTTATAATCTTTTTTTTATTTGTGTGTGCTCGTGCTCTAGAAACTTGAACTCAATGAATTTGTTGTTGGTGGAATGCTTGGACTTGATTGTTGAGGTGGGTCAACAACTTGCGCCAAGCCAAATGAATCGAGCAAAACAAAAAGCCAAATAATAGCCAAAAGTGAGAGAGAGATGAAGAGATACAGAACTGTTTGCTATTTTCTCCCACACCAACCATCTCTCTTACAATTTTTTACTCTTTCTCTCTCTCTCAGTACACAGCATGGCGTATACGTAATTTTACTTATTCGTAATTCTCGTTTAACAATATGAGGTATGAGCAATTTCATATTATTATTTTGCTTTCAATTACAGTTGCTGTGCCGCCTTGGCCCAAAAGCATTACATGGTACAACAAAGATGGACGTGTCGAATCTAGCGAACGTTATAAGCTTATTGAGGATGGATTAGGTGTTTATATGATTGAGATTAAGCCCTCGGAGTCGTGCGATGCTGGCGATTGGAAATGCGTCGTCACCAGCTTTGAGGGCTGTACGGGCATATCAGCTTGCTTGGTCAACATGGACAGTGAGTCTAACAAACTCTTCAAATTATAACCGAACTAAGTACAATATTTTTGCAGTTCCCAGAAACTATCGCAAGCCCCGTTTCATGGAGAGTCTTCGCGCTGTGCTCACTGAGGAGGGTTTGGTCTCCTTCGAGTGCAAGGTTGTGGGCTTTCCAACGCCAGTGCTCAAGTGGTTTAAGGATGGACACGAACTAAAGCCGGGCGATGTTTATCAGTTGACGGGTACTAACTCTTTGGGCACCTATTGCTGTATCGCAAGCAACTGTATGGGAGAGACGAGCAGCAATGCTGTTCTGACCGTCGAGGACATTCAGAATCAGCTTACGGATGAGGAACGGATGGTTTTTACTCATCAAAATCAGGCTCCCCAATTTTTAACTGGACTCAAAAGCACAGATGCAAAGATCAACGAACCTTTTCAATTCAAAGTTGTTGTCAAGGCGACACCGGATCCAATTTTAACCTGGTTCAGGGATGAGCTACCCATTGATCCGAATGACCGTTATAATCACTATCGTGGTGAGAATGAAGAGTGGCTTTTGGACATCAAATCTGCCGAGTTTATCGATCAGGCAGAGTGGAAATGTCTGGCTGTCAATGATTTTGGCACCAGCATTACGTCGTGTTTTCTTAAACTACAGATCCCACGGCACTACAAGAAGCCCCGGTTTCTTGAGTCACTGCGCGCCGTGCTCACTGAGGAGGGGGCCGTCAATCTAGAGTGCAAAGTAATTGGTGTGCCGCAGCCTGTGCTGAAGTGGTATAAGGATGGCGTTGAGCTTAAACCGGGCGATATACATCGCATTATCTCCGGACAGGATGGTACATGCTGCCTGGGCACCTACACATGTGAGGCCAAAAATTGCATGGGCGTTGTCGCCAGCTCAGCCTCCTTGCTGGGCTTTGAGGATGCCCAGCGTAATCAGAAGCCCGAACCGCCACAGGAAAACGAGCTGCAAAGAAACTATTCATTGTCAACCATACAAGAGGAGCACACATCGCAACTCTATGAGACGCCAGTGGGTGATATAACCATAGATGACAAAGGCGATGTCTCATTCTCATTTGATGGTAAGGAAGTATCTGTTTCACTTTATGAAACACCCGACTTAACTGAAGAGGAAGCTTTGAAGATTGTCGAAATGTATGCAGATCAAATATCGGAGCATGTGACGGAGCATAATATTGTAGAGTTGCCGCCGCTTCGTTTCGTTAAAGAGACTTCACAGTCTGGCAAGCTGCTAATGGAAGCCGTGGTCATTGACATCTCCCCAGAGTATTTTACACACGATGAGGATTTGCGTACTGAGGCAGACTTAGATGATATATCTATCACCGAGATCACAGTGCATGGCTCTTCGGGCAGAGAGGGTGTCTTTGATAAGGAATCGGAGAAATACGCTCAGCAATCTTTTGAGAAAATGGAAGAGGAACTGTCTCTGTCAGCACCAATACGCAAACGCAAAAAGTCGAAACCAACAGAGACAGATGAATTCTTTAGCTTATCGAAGGCATCCGGTTCGTTTGAGGAGGAGGAGGAGACATCAGATTTGCAAACCTTTGCCAGTGCACAGATGTCCACATCACAAAAGATAGCTACAACAGCAACAACTCCAACAGAAGGTGAAGCTGTTGCACCGCCAAAGCGCAAAAAGTCAAAGAAACCAACGGACAGTGATTCATCTAAAACCACCGAGGATGATGCTAAGCTACAGGACATTTCAGGCGCTGTGGGCGATGGCTTATTGGTGACACCAGCTTCGCATATTAAAGCCGTCACCGATGAGGTCGAGATAAATAAGAATCTGATAGCATTGGTTCCGTTGGCCAAGCTGCTACGAGTCATTGAAAATCATTTGACTGTGGTGGAGTCGGAGGTATTGGATCAGTCCACAATGATGATGACACCTGCCGCTGCAGATCAGAGCATCGCCATCATACGAAACATAATCGAACCAATCAAACAGATCGAATCCAAACTACGTGTTTATTCGGGTGAAACACAAATCGATGCCCTAATCAAATCAATGGAGGAAGATATACGCAAGCTACATATGGGCCTGCAAGTGATCGAGAAATGTGTCGAGATTGATGAGATGGGCGCCACGCTTATCCAAAGAACGAGTGTGTGCATCATAGACAGCGTCGCTGAGCATATGAAGCGAGCCCTGGAAGAACTTAAGATTGTCAGCGAAAGATTTGAATCGGACAGTCTGCGAGCACAGATCATATTGACTGCCGATGATATAAATCAAGGTTTAGAAATAACACAGGGCACGATTAGATCTCAGGCACTGTTGCAGGAGGCACAGGAGCTGGAGGCAGCTAAGCATTTTACGGAAACGGTCGAAAAGATGCAGGATGTGCAGGAGAGCATCTCCTTTGCATCCATATCGGAGGCTAATTTGCCTAGTGAGGCGAGTGCTTTGAAAGAAATTTGCCAACCTGTTGCAAGAATCCAAGCAGCTCTTGAACGAGTTGAAATGGAGCTATCGCTCGAAGAGAGTGAGGAGCAGATTTACAAGAAGGTCCACAAAAAGGTCCTCGATAGCATTGTGGAGCCAATCAGGGAGTTGGAGGGCACTCTGCAATCCATTGAAGACAAAACGGAATCTCTAGCGGGTTCCGAGTCAATGGAACAGAAGATTAATGTGGCCATTTTGGATATTGTTACGCCGCCGCTCTTTGAGCTCAAAAAAGGATTGGAGTTAATTTTAAATGAGGAATCCGATAGCGTTGAGGCTGGCATGTTTACGGTTAGCACCGTAGAATCAATGGTGCCACCGCTGCAGGAAATCCAAAATGGTCTCGCCCAGTTGGGTCAGGATCTGGAGTCGGGCGGTCAGCGAGCCAATGAGGAAGCCTCATTAGATTTGGCTGATACCCAGAAACTATTGCAGTCCATTGCCCAAGCCGTATTGCATTTCGAAACAAATATTGATCGAATTTCAGAACGCCTCAGTAAAAATGTTAAATTACGCTTACACAATCTAAAGGACGAGCTGTCTGCGTTGATTGGCACCATTTTGGATCGAGATATAACGCGACATCACGTGGCCATGCTAGACAAGCTAAGACGTCCTATTGATGAGCTTAATTATTGCTTACGCCAGACGGAGGTTAAGTCTTCCTCGGGTTCATTGGCTGATCTCATTGAACCCCTTACCCTGCTGCAGGAAAATACACAGAAGGCACATGGATTGCTGTTGGCCGCGAGGGAACCAGAACCTGACCAGCAAGCATTGCAATCTCTTGACAACATTCGCAACATCATACGCAACGTGATCATCGATATTGAAGAGCATGAGTTTAAGATGTTGCAGCAGGAAATTCAACAGGATGAACAGCAGGCAGCCCAGCAGGATAAATCATTTAGTGCACTGCGCAAAGTTCTAGAAACAAAAGTTTCTCTCGAGGAGGCAGTTGAAAATATTGAAACTCTGCAGTTGGCTCTCAACCGAATCAATGAGAACCCTAAAACCGCGACAAAGATTAAACTTTGTGCAAATGAAGCTCAAGTTGCACTTTTGCGCATTTTACAAATTGCCAAGGGATTGGCTACGTTTAGTGAAACGGAGTCCACTCTCAACTCCAATGAGGCCAACACAACTCGCATTTTATTTGAGATGGGAAAAAGCTTTGCTGATTTGGCGAAGACTCTGGATAATTCCGCAGTTGATTCCAATGAATTCACTGATGTGCTTAATAGTTTCAATGATATTGTTAGTCAGCAGAGAGAAGCTCTGGATGAGCATCTAACTTGGAATGCACTTGCCATAGCTAGTCCGCTGTCGAGTTTTATACTCGCCTTGGAAAACCTGTATCCATTGAAGTTATCCGTCGAGGATTTGTCTACGTTGGATGATGTTTCGGTATTGAAGTCCTTGGTCGAATCTCTACCAACCGAGTCAGAGGAAGCGTACCCTGAAGAGGAGCAAAAGCAGCATCAGAAAACAGAAAGTGTCAAATCGGAAAGCATTAAGAAGCCAGCTGAGGTCTTGCTTCAAGATCTTAATCAAGGCATCGCATCTGTTCTATCACACTGTGAAGATTTGGACGTGGCTTCCTTACGTGTAGAGACAGTTGAACAGCTCCAGGCGGCTATTATTAAAATGCAGGAGCTGCAGAGCAACATTGCACTTGTGCACGAAACACAGGTTGATGAGGCACCCAAATCCATGTCGGAGGGCACAGATCCTGGCACCTTTGCCGCAGCGATGTGCAGTCTGGAGCATTGCGTACTTGAAGTGGAGGAGTGTATTGCGCATAGTGGTGCTGATTTTCTGGAGGATCTAGAACTATCCAAGCTAAAGACATTGGCAACGCCACTGCACGACTTAAGGCTACACTGTGAGCAGATCGATATGCAGGCGCTGGAGCAGGCACAGGATATATCAATGCACGAAATATCTGATCTTAAGACCAGCGGTCAGCAGCAGCTTACAGTTGAGGATTTAGTTCAGGAGGAAGCTGTCATTGCTGATGAGCCAAAAGTGGAAGTCTTCGATGTCCAACAGGGTGTGGTTAGTGGCATAAAGCAACTGGAAGCATGCCTGGAAGTCACAAAACAGGATGGTAGCGACGAGTTGCGCCAAGTGAGCGAAATAATGCAGCAACTAAATTCCGACCTGAAGAGGATTCAAAAAACGCTCATCTCAAATAGTGATCAACAGGAAACTGTACTGGCACAGGCGAAGATAGCACGAACAATGTTTAAATTAAAAGAATGTTTGGTGCATACCTACGAATCGGGATTGGTTGATTCCTTGGAGAATATTGAGAGCGCTTTCGAAGATATTTTAGTCTCGTTGCCGGTGCTGGAAACGCAGTTAGCTCAGGAGATGTATGCCAAAATTGAAGATACCTTTAGAACCTTTATGGCTTACAGCCAGCAACAACAAATTCTGGGAAATCTAAAGCCATCATTTGAAAAACTTTTACAATCTATTCAAACGTTAGCAGATTTGCCAAATGTTGACATAAGTAAGTCATCGAGCATGATGGTTAATTTGCAAACTAATCTTATGGCTGCATTTAGAGCTCTGAATGAGGTGAGCGAAGTGGTGGACAATGATCTGCTAGGCGGTCTACTTAGAACCCAAAGCAGTCTGGTTGCCGTCTTTGATTTTATTGAGAATAATGATAATGAGAATGTTATACGCATTATTGAACTTCTGCAAGAAATCGATGCAATATCGGCAGAGTTAAAGAATTTATCTTTAGTACCCTTAGCAACAAAGACGCCCATCGACATAAGCATGATTATTGAAAATGTATCTTCCGGCAAAGCGTTCTTAACTGATATTGAAACAGGACTGCAAAACGATAATCCACTAAGCGTTAAGCTCCTCGATGAAAATACAGAAGATATCAGTTTTCTTGAGGCAACACTTATCCAAATCGAAAATGATATTCTATCGCAGCCACAACTGACACAGATTACATCAGAACAAATGGCACTTATTGTATCTGTTCAGCTTCAAATCAACAGTCTCCAGGACAAACTAACTCAGCTTGCTGCACACCAGGAGCTAGAGGAAAAAGATGTAGAGCAACGACAACAAGAAATAAAAAGCACACCTGAACAGATGAAAGAAGCTCAAGAGAAATTAGAAACAAAAGACAAGAAAAGAAAACTGGAAGAAGATATCAAAGAAGAAGCAACGAAAAAGCCCAAAGATGAAACTGATGCACAAGATATTGAACCATCAGATGCTTTGAAGACAATTGAACAAACTTCAAAGTTGCGAGAGATTTTAAACATCAAATTTGTAAATCTTAGCAGTGTTCTAGAATCCCAAGTTGATAAAGCTGAATTAATGGCCAAGAGTAGAGAAATTATGGAATACTTGGAAGACTCTGAGAAATTAGTAAAGGGTATTTTTGAGCTTCGAGAACACATTGTTCACACATACGATGGAAAATTACCGGATGATAAGGAAATTGAAGCATTTGTTGAATCCCTTCTTGAGACATCACCAGCTGCAGCACAAGCAATAACAAACAATAACATCGAAGAAATTAAAATGAACATTGTTTTAACCAAAGCCGCTGTTCAGCGTGTTGCCGATTCAACAATGGGAATAAACTTATCTTTACTAGTTCCAAAATTGGTAAACCTTGAAAATATCTGTGAGAGTGTAAAATCTGAATTGCATATTGCAAAATCGTCCGAAAAAATGATTCACTTACAACAAAACTTGATGGACTTATTTGTTTTACTAAGTGACAATTTTGATGATAAGACAGATAAATTAAAACCTTTAATCGAGGAAACGAAAGCCGTTCTTCTAGCGAACTTTGATTATATTGAAAATGCACAAGGACAACTTCTAGTTGCAACGGTGGAGGAGAAAATTCGTAGAATTACAAGCAAAATTTTAAATGTTTGCGAACAATTACATCAGCATAACAGGGATTTGATTAAAATTGAAACCACTAAAAAGCAAGAAGAATTGGCTAATCAATCAATTGAAATTCAACAAAACAAACAAGCTGAAAAGGAAGCCACAGAGAATGAGCAAAAGGGTGAAGAATCTAAAATGGTTGCTGAGAAAGTATCTGAAGAGAAGGTCCAAGAAAGTAAGAAACCTGATGTCAAAGGATCTGAAGCTGATGCTCAGACAGCAAAGGCCCTAGAGCAACAATCCATTGAGGAAGAAAAGCTAGATACAAAGCAAAAGAAACAAGCTGAACAGGATGCTAAGGAAACGGCCCAAAAGGGAGAAGTATCTGAAGTGGTTGCTGAGAAAATATCTGAAGAGAAGGTACAAGAAAGTAAGAAACCTGATGTCAAAGGATCTGAAGCTGATGCTCAGACAGCAAAGGTCTTAGAACAACAATCCATTGAGAAGCAAAACCAGGATACAAAGCAAAAGAAACAGACTGGAAAGGATGCCAATGAGAAGGCTCAAAAGGGAGAAGTATCTGAAGTGGTTGCTGAGAAAATATCTGAAGAAAAAATCCAGGAAGGTAAGAAACCTGATATTCAGCAATCTGAAGCTGAGCCCCATAAGGCAAAGGTTGTAGAGCAACTATCCATTGAGGAAGAAAAGCTGGATACAAAGAAAAAGAAACAAGATGAAAAGGATGCTAAGGAAAAGGCCCAAAAGGGAGAAGTATCTGAAGTGGTTGCTGAGAAAATATCTGAAGAGAAGGTCCAAGATAGTAAGAAACCTGATGTCAAAGGATCTGAAGCTGATGCTCAGACAGCAAAGGTTTTAGAGAAACAATCCATTGAGGAGGAAAAACTAGATACAAAGCAGAAGAAACAAGCTGCACAGGATGCTAACGAGAAGGCCCAAAAGGGAGAAGTATCTGAAGTGGTTGCTGAGAAAATAACTGAAGAAAAGGTCAAGGAAAGTAAGAAACTTGAGTCCAAAGCATCTGAAACTGAAGCACAGAAGGCAAACTTACTAGAAAAACAATCTATTGAGGAACATGATGCTGAACTTCAATGGCAGAGCTTGCAAATACAATATTTAGATATTATCAAGGCCTCTGAGTCACAAACATTAAATAAAAGTTTAATGTCTATTGCTATCAAGTGTAGTGATATAATGGAAAATCTAGATGACGCTGAAAAGGTGGCTAAGTCTATATTCAAACTTAGGGAGCATATTGTTCACACATACGATGGCAAAGCAACACAAGAGCAAACTGACAAGGATATTATTCAAGAATTTATAGAAACACTTCTTGAGACCTCCCCAGCTGCTGCAGATATGTTAATTAAAAGTTATTTGAAAGAAATAAAATCTAATATAATTTTGACTAAGGCTGCTGTTCGACTTATGGACGATTCTGAAATCGGCACCAAATCATCTTTAATTGTACCTACACTAGGAATCATTGAAAATATTTCTGAAAATATTAAGTTAGAGTTGCATATCGAAAAATCGTCTGAAAATATGATCAATCTACAAAAATCATTAATGGAGCTATTCGTAAAGCTTGATGACCTATTGGATGACAGGATAGATTCATTAAAACCTATATTTGAGGAAACAAAAACAATTCTTTTAGCGGACTACGACTATATAGAGAAAGCACAAGGCAAACTCCATACTGCAACTGTGGAAGAAAAAATTCATAACATTACCAAAAAAATTTTGAATGTTTGCGAAAAATTACAACAGCTTAATGAATTGGTAACATTAGAAACAACTGATGAAGCCGAAGGTGATAAAGAGAGAGCTCAAAAGGGCAAAGAATTTGAAGCTGTAGCAAAAAAAGTACCTGATGTTAAAGAATCTGAAGCTGATGCTCAGACAGCAAAGGTCCTAGAGCAAGAATCCATTGAGGAGGAAAAGCTGGATACAAAGCAAAAGAAACAAGCTGAACAGGATGCTAAGGAAAAGGCCCAAAAGGGAGAAGTATCTGAAGTGGTTGCTGAGAAAATATCTAAAGAGAAGGTCCAAGAAAGTAAGAAACCTGATGTCACAGGATCTGAAGCTGATGCTCAGACAGCAATGGTTTTAGAGAAACAATCCATTGAGGAGGAAAACCTAGATACAAAGAAGAAGAAACAAGCTGAACTGGATGCTAACGTGAAGGCCCAAAAGGGAGAAGTATCTGAAGTGGTTGCTGAGAAAATATCTGAAGAGAAGGTCCAAGAAAGTAAGAAACCTGATGTTAAAGTATCTGAAGCTGATGCTCAGACAGCAAAGGCCCTAGAGCAACAATCCATTGAGGAAGAAAAGCTAGATACAAAGCAAAATAAACAAGCTGAACAGGATGCTAAGGAAAAGGCCCAAAAGGGAGAAGTATCTGAAGTCGTTGCTGAGAAAATATCTGAAGAGAAGGTCCAAGAAAGTAAGAAACCTGATGTCACAGGATCTGAAGCTGATTCTCAGACAGCAAAGGTTTTAGAGCAACAATCCATTGAGGAAGAAAAGCTAGATACAAAGCAAAAGAAACAAGCTGAACAGGATGCTAAGGAAAAGGCCCAAAAGGGAGAAGTATCTGAAGTGGTTGCTGAAAAAATATCTGAAAAGCAGACTCCGGAAAGTAAGAAACCTGAGGTCAAGGAATCAGAAGCTGATGCCAAGAAGGCAAAGGTTCTGGAGCAAGAATTGATTGAGGAGCAAAAGCTGGATACAAAGCAAAAGAAACAAGCTGAACAGGATGCTAAGGAAAAGGCCCAAAAGGGAGAAGTATCTGAAGTGGTTGCTGAGAAAATATCTGAAGAGAAGGTCCAAGAAAGTAAGAAACCTGATGTCACAGGATCTGAAGCTGATGCTCAGATAGCAAAGGTTTTAGAACAACAATCCATTGAGGAAGAAAAGCTAGATACAAAGCAAAAAGAAACAAGCTGAACAGGATCCGTACAGGTAAGGAAGAGAGGCCCAAAAGGGAGAAGTATCTGAAGTGGTTGCTGAAAAAATATCTGAAAAGCAGACTCCGGAAAGTAAGAAACCTGAGGTCAAGGAATCAGAAGCTGATGCCAAGAAGGCAAAGGTTCTGGAGCAAGAATTGATTGAGGAGCAAAAGCTGGATACAAAGCAAAAGAAACAAGCTGAACAGGATGCTAAGGAAAAGGCCCAAAAGGGAGAAGTATCTGAAGTGGTTGCTGAGAAAATATCTGAAGAGAAGGTCCAAGACAGTAAGAAACCTGATGTCAAAGGATCTGAAGCTGATGCTCAGACTGCAAAGGTCCTGGAGCAAGAATCGATTGAGGAGCAAAAGCTGGATACAAAGCAAAAGAAACAAGCTGAACAGGATGCTAAGGAAAAGGCCCAAAAGGGAGAAGTATCTGAAGTGGTTGCTGAGAAAATATCTGAAGAGAAGGTCCAAGAAAGTAAGAAACCTGATGTTAAAGTATCTGAAGCTGATGCTCAGACAGCAAAGGCCCTAGAGCAACAATCCATTGAGGAAGAAAAGCTAGATACAAAGCAAAAGAAACAAGCTGAACAGGATGCTAAGGAAAAGGCCCAAAAGGGAGAAGTATCTGAAGTGGTTGCTGAGAAAATAACTGAAGAAAAGGTCCAAGAAAGTAAGAAACCTGATGTCAAAGGATATGAAGCTGATGCTCAGACAGCAAAGGTCCTGGAGCAAGAATCGATTGAGGAGCAAAAGCTGGATACAAAGCAAAAGAAACAAGCTGAACAGGATGCTAACGAAAAGCCTCAAACGGGAGAAGTAACTGAAGTGGTTGCTGAGAAAATATCTGAAGAGAAGGTACAAGAAGGTAAGAAATCTGATGTCAAAGGATCTGAAGCTGATGCTCAGACAGCAAGGGTCATAGAGCAACAATCCATTGAGGAGCAAAACCAGGATACAAAGCAAAAGAAACAAGCTGAACAGATTGCTAACGAGAAGGGCCAAAAGGGAGAAGTATCTGAAGTGGTTGCTGAGAAAATATCTGAAGAGAAGACTCCGGAAAGTAAGAAACCTGAGGTCAAGGAATCAGAAGCTGATACCAAGAAGGCAAAGGTCCTGGGGCAAGAATCGATTGAGGAGCAAAAGCTGGATACAAAGCAAAAGAAACAAGCTGAACAGGATGCTAACGAAAAGGCTCAAAAGGGAGAAGTATCTGAAGTGGTTGCTGAGAAAATATCTGAAGAAAAGGTCCAAGAAAGTAAGAAACCTGATGTCAAAGGATCTGAAGCTGATGCGCAGACAGCAAAGGTCCTGGAGCAAGAATCGATTGAGGAGCAAAAGCTGGATACAAAGCAAAAGAAACAAGCTGAACAGAATGCTAAGGAAAAGGCCCAAAAGGGAGAAGTATCTGAAGTGGTTGCTGAGAAAATATCTGAAGAGAAGGTACAAGAAAGTAAGAAACCTGATGTGAAAGGATCTGAAGCTGATGCTCAGACAGCAAAGGTCCTAGAGAAACAATCCGTTGAGGAGCAGAAGCTGGATACAAAGCAAAAGAAACAAGCTGAACAGGATGCTTACGAGAAGGCCCAAAAGGGAGAAGTATCTGAAGTGGTTGCTGAGAAAATATCTGAAGAGAAGGTCCAAGAAAGTAAGAAACCTGATGTCAAAGGATCTGAAGCTGATGCTCAGACAGCAAAGGTCCTGGAGCAAGAATCGATTGAGGAGCAAAAGCTGGATACAAAGAAACAGAAACAAGCTGCACAGGATGCTAACGAAAAGGCCCAAAAGGGAGAAGTATCTGAAGTGGTTGCTGAGAAAATATCTGAAGAAAAGATACAGGAAAGTAATGAGCAAATCTTACAGGTGAAATTGTTGGATATAATAAGGGCATCACAGACATCAAACAAAGACTTGCTCCCTATTTTAACCGAATGTAAGAATATAAAGGAAAATCTTGAGGATTTTGAAAAGGTCGCAAAATCCTTATTGAAACTTAGAAATCATATTGTTCATACATTTGATAAGAAGTCTCAAGAGGAAGAAACTTGCAAATATATGTTGGAGTCATTCATTGAAACAACTCTTGAGGTCTGCCCAGTTGCTGCGAATGATGTTATTAGCTATTTTATCAAAGAAATTGAAACAAATGTTGCTTTAACAAAAGTTGCTGTTGGACTTATTGACGAAACAGAAATGTTTGCCAAACCCTCTTTACTAATACCCAAACTAGTCAATTTAGAGAAGATTGCCAAGACTATAAATTCGGACCTGCATATCGAAAAGTCTTCTGAAAAGATGATCTATATGCAACAAAATTTGATGGATAGCTTTGTCATACTAGATGACTTATTGGATGACAAAAAAGATGTATTAAAAGCTTTTATTGAAGATATGAAAACAGTGATTCTTGCAGAGTACGATTATATTGAGAAAGCACAAGGAAAACTACTTACCGCAACGGTGGAAAAAAATATTCATAGTATAACCACAAAAATGTTGATTGTTTGCGAAAAATTACAACAGCTCAGCGAGGAATTGGTTGCATTAAAAACAACTGAAGAAGCTGAAGGTTATAAAGAGAAAGTTCAAAAGGGTAAAGAATCTAAAGCTGATGCTCCGATAGCAAAGGTTTTAGAGCAACAATCCATTGAGGAGGAAAAACAGGATACAAAGCAAAGGAAACAAACTGAACAAGATGCTAAGGAGAAGAGCCAAAAGGGAGAAGTATCTGAAGTGGTTGCTACGAAAATGTCTGAAGAAAAGGTCCTGGAAGGTATGAAACCTGAAGTTAAGCAATCTGAAGCTGACGCTCAGACAGCAAAGGTCCTAGAGCAAGAATCCATTGAGGAGCAAAACCAGGATACAAAGCAAAAGAAACAGACTGGAAAGGATGCCAATGAGAAGGCTCAAAAGGGAGAAGTATCTGAAGTGGTTGCTGAGAAAATATCTGAAGAAAAGGTCCAAGAAAGTAAGAAACCTGAGGTCAAGGAATCAGAAGCTGATGCCAAGAAGGCAAAGGTCCTAGAGCAACAATCTATTGAGGAGGAAAAGCAGGATACACAGAAAAAGAAACAAGCTGAAAAGGATGCCTACGAGAAGGCCCAAAAGGGAGAAGTATCTGAAGTGGTTGCTGAGAAAATATCTGAAGAGAAGGTACAAGAAAGTAAGAAACCTGATGTCAAAGGATCTGAAGCTGATGCTCAGACAGCAAAGGTCTTAGAACAACAATCCATTGAGAAGCAAAAGCTGGATCAGAAGCAAAAGAAACAAGCCGAAAAGGATGTCAATGAGAAGGCTCAAAAGGCAGAAGTATCTGAAGTGGTTGCTGAGAAAATATCTGAAGAAAAGGTCCAAGAAAGTAAGAAACCTGAGGTCAAGGAATCAGAAGCTGATGCCAAGAAGGCAAAGGTACTAGAGCAACAATCTATTGATGAGGAAAAGCTGGATACAAAGAAAAAGAAACAAGCTGAACAGGATGCTAAGGAAAAGGCCCAAAAGGGAGAAGTATCTGAAGTGGTTGCTGAGAAAATATCTGAAGAGAAGGTCCAAGAAAGTAAGAAACCTGATGTCAAGGGATCTGAAGCTGATGCTCAGACAGCAAAGGTCTTAGAACAACAATCCATTGAGAAGCAAAAGCTGGATACAAAGCAAAAGAAACAAGCTGAAAAGGATGCCAATGAAAAAGCTCAAAAGGGAGAAGTATCTGAAGTGGTTGCTGAGAAAATAACTGAAGAAAAGGTCCAAGAAAGTAAGAAACCTGAGGTCAAGGAATCAGAAGCTGATGCCAAGAAGGCAAAGGTCCTAGAGCAACAATCTATTGATGAGGAAAAGCTGGATACAAAGAAAAAGAAACAAGCTGAACAGGATGCTAAGGAAAAGGCCCAAAAGGGAGAAGTATCTGAAGTGGTTGCTGAGAAAATATCTGAAGAGAAGGTCCAAGAAAGTAAGAAACCTGATGTCAAGGGATCTGAAGCTGATGCTCAGACAGCAAAGGTCTTCGAACAACAATCTATTGATGAGGAAAAGCTGGATACAAAGAAAAAGAAACAGACTGGAAAGGATGCTAAGGAAAAGGCCCAAAAGGGAGAAGTATCTGAAGTGGTTGCTGAGAAAATATCTGAAGAGAAGGTCCAAGAAAGTAAGAAACCTGAGGTCAAGGAATCAGAAGCTGATGCCAAGAAGGCAAAGGTCCTAGAGCAACAATCTATTGAGGAGGAAAAGCAGGATGCAAAGCAAAAGAAACAGACTGGAAAGGATGCCAATGAGAAGGCTCAAAAGGGAGAAGTATCTGAAGTGGTTGCTGAGAAAATAACTGAAGAAAAGGTCCAAGAAAGTAAGAAACCTGAGGTCAAGGAATCTGAAGCTGATGCTCAAATAGCAAAGGTCCTGGAGCAAGAATCGATTGAGGAGCAAAAGCTGGATACAAAGAAAAAGAAACAAGCTGAACAGGATGCTAAGGAAAAGGCCCAAAAGGGAGAAGTATCTGAACTGGTTGCTGAGAAAATATCTGAAGAGAAGGTCCAAGAAAGTAAGAAACCTGACGTCAAGGAATCAGAAGCTGATGCCAAGAAGGCAAAGGTCCTAGAGCAACAATCTATTGAGGAGGAAAAGCAGGATACAAAGAAAAAGAAACAGACTGGAAAGGATGCCGCTGGGAAGGCCCAAAAGGGAGAAGTATCTGAAGCGGTTGCTGAGAAAATATTTGAAGAGAAGGTCCAAGAAAGTAAGAAACCTGATGTCAAAGGATCTGAAGCTGATGCTCAGACAGCAAAGGTCTTAGAACAACAATCCATTGAGAAGCAAAAGCTGGATACAAAGCAAAAGAAACAAGCCGAAAAGGATGCCAATGAGAAAGCTCAAAAGGGAGAAGTATCTGAAGTGGTTGCTGAAAAAATATCTGAAGGAAAGGTCCAAGAAAGTAAGAAACCTGAGGTCAAGGAATCAGAAGCTGATGCCAAGAAGGCAAAGGTCCTAGAGCAACAATCTATTGATAAGGAAAAGCTGGATGCAAAGAAAAAGAAACAAGCTGAAAAGGATGCCTACGAGAAGGCCCAAAAGGGAGAAGTATCTGAAGTGGTTGCTGAGAAAATAACTGAAGAAAAGGCTCCGGAAAGTAAGAAACCTGAGGTCAAGGAATCAGAAGCTGGTGCCAAGAAGGCAAAGGTCCTAGAGCAACAATCTATTGAGGAGGAGAAGCAGGATGCAAAGCAAAAGAAACAGACTGGAAAGGATGCCAATGAGAAGGCTCAAAAGGGAGAAGTATCTGAAGTGGTTGCTGAGAAAATATCTGAAAAAAAGGTCCAGGAAAGTAAGAAACCTGAGGTCAAGGAATCAGAAGCTGATGCCAAGAAGGCAAAGGTCCTAGAGCAACAATCTATTGATAAGGAAAAGCTGGATACAAAGCAAAAGAAACAAGCTGAACAGGATGCTAAGAAGAAGGCCCAAAAGGGAGAAGTATCTGAAGTGGTTGCTGAGAAAATAACTGAAGAAAAGGCTCCGGAAAGTAAGAAACCTGAGGTCAAGGAATCAGAAGCTGATGCCAAGAAGGCAAAGGTCCTAGAGCAAAAATCTATTGAGGAGCAAAAGCTGGATACAAAGCAAAAGAAACAAGCCGAAAAGGATGCTAAGAAAAAGGCTCAAGAGGGAGAAGTATCTGAAGTGGTTGCTGAGAAAATAACTGAAGAAAAGGCTCCGGAGAGTGAGAAACATGAGGTCAAGGAATCAGAAGCTTATGCCAAGAAGGCAAAGGTCCTAGAGCAACAATCTATTGGGGAGGAAAAGCTGGATACAAAGAAAAAGAAACAAGCTGAAAAGGGTGACAAGGAGAAGGCCCAAAACAGAGAAGTTTCAATACAAAAAGAATTGTCTGGAAAGGATGCTGAGAAAAAGGTCTCTGACGATGCGGTAGATCAAAGTGTTAGAAAGGATACTGTAAAAGTAGACGAATTCGTAAATATTCAAGCAAATGAGTACAAATCTATGGAATCTGAGTATAAAGAAAGAAAAGAATCGCGCAGCGCAAAGCGTAAGCCAACTGTTGATTTAATACTTACCAATCGTAATTCGGCAACGGGCAGTGATCTGAAGTTAACATGTGGCATATCTGGTCATGATATGCAAGTGCAGTGGTTCAAGCAAAATAGTCCCATCGCAAACGGTGCCAAGTATAAAATAACCTTGATCGATGGCTTATCTTGCCTTGAAATCAAATCAACAGAAATGAATGATTCTGGCATTTATCGATGCATAGCGTCCAATCGAAATGGAGAGGTCGAAACGAGCTGTCTTGTGACTATATACGAAGCACCTTCAACTAAATTTGGCACACCGCCAATATTTACACGCAACATACGAGGTAAGTGCCTGTTTTACCTATGCAACCCATTGATTTAGTGCCCCAAATTTAATTAATGTCAAATTACAAATGCGTCAATTGAATTTGACGTTACACACTTGAGCACAATAGTAAGTAAATAGGAAATAAACACATAAGATGCACACAAACTATAAATACAAAGTATGTAATGGTTAAGTTCATTCGTCTTATATTTTTTGGCTATGCTTTTGCATTTTCGAATTGTGTTAATTGATTTGACCTTAAGATTATAATCAATTAGAGATCATAAGTGCATTAATTTATTTTTTAAGTTAAGTCAACGCCTTTATAAATAGATTTTCGAAATCCGAATGACATTTATATAATTTAAATTACTGAATGCATTAATTTAAAGTCTACAGCATTTAAATAGATTTCTTTCGAATGATTTTTGGCAACACTTGAATTGCAAATATATAAATAAGTAGACGTATAAATATATAAGCATACATACATATAAACAACGACTGCGGACAAAACCGAAAATCGTGAAATTGTTTTTTTAGAATAACAATCGATTGGCAATTAGGATATTTTCGCACATTTTCACCACATGCAGACAGTCGTGAATTTTCTTTTGCATCGAACGGACGTCTCACGTCCTAAAAATAAAAAAAAACTTTCGATCGAACCGTTTCGGGTACATATGCTAATATAATTAAATTTATACGTATACGGCTCGTACGGATTATATTTTTATCGGTTTATTTCCCACAAACGAATTCTCATTCCCCGTGAAAAGATACAAGAATACAAACTACGAAAATGGGAGGAACAGATGGCGATATCGAGCCACGGACATCTGCAGAGCCGGAGGCGGCACCAGCGCAGGATTCACTCCAGGTGCCAACGCAGAAGAGGCGCAAACTTAAATCACCCACTCCGGGCAGCTTGCGCGGACGCAGTGCCACGCCTGTTCATGGCCGGAGCCAAACCCCGTTCAACCTGTATATGACACGTCGCAGTGCAACGCCCTCAACATGGCGCAGCATAACCCCTTTCCTTAAGCGCGAGGAAAAAGAAAAAACTCCCTTTGAATTGGGCCGGGACATGAAATCGCAGACAACGTGCAACATTGCCGTCTTTGATCGTGCCCTGGTCATGGATATTTCCGAACCAGAGGATATTCAGAAACCCGTGCGTTACATAACATCCGATTTATCGGTTATCGATCGCGCAGCTGTAATGGACGTGTCCAACGTTGAGGTTATATACGTTGTGGAGGAGTACGAAGAATACGAGGAAGAGGAGGAGGAAATCATTGAAGACGTTAAACCCAAGAAAAAGGAAAAGAAGCCTAGAAAACCTCGTGTTGCTCGCAAGTCCATCGACACATCTGGCGCAGGTGAAGGTATGGATGGCGAAGATATGGGCGACGTGCATGAAGATCGTGAGGATAGTGCAGACTTTGATGACGATGAGCCAGTTAAGAAGGGCAAAAAGAAGGCACCGCCCAAGAAGAAGGACAAAAAGGAAAAATCGCCTAGTCCAAAATTGACCTTGAAACTGGAGATTGGTGGCGGCCAAAAGGCCAGCAAAAAAATGTTTGAGCAGCAGCAAGCTGCACCTAAGCCCCCTCCAAAGAAGAGTAAGCTTGTTCTCCAAATGGAAGAACAAGCCAAGGCTCAAGCCAAGGCAGCTGAGGAAGCCGCAAATCGTGCAAAGCCCAAAGGCGAGACGTTTGAGGAGCGCCAAAAGCGCTTGCAGGCGGAAAAGGAAGAACAGGAACGACTGGAAGCTGAACAGCGTGCCATTGAAGAGGCCGAAGCTGAAGCTGAAGCCGAGGCCGAAGCCGAAGGTGAAGATGACCAGTCTAATCTGGACGATGAGGGTACTGAGGCCGCCTATGATGACTACAATGAAGATGAGGTGGAACCAGTCGAGGAAGAAGAGCCTGAAGAAGAAGTTATCAATCTGAAAAAACGTCGCGGCAGTGACTCCTCCGATGAATACACGCGCCCCGATCCCCATGAGGAGGAACGCTGGCAGCGCATCGCCGCCACCGAGGGCGAGGCATTCATGCAGCAGATGCGCAAATACAGCCAGGCCAAGCGCGTCAGCGAGAAGGAACGCGATGCGGACTGGCAACGACGTCGTGAACAGGCTCGGCTGCCCAAGTTTATTAACTTTCTATCAGATCGCACTGTTGAAGCGGGTCAGAGTGTGCGCCTGGCCTGCGCTGTCGATGGTCCGGAGCTCTCTGCCAAATGGTTTAAGGATGGCAGGCAGCTGGAGCGCGACGGGACCCATCGCATTATTAACAACAATAATATTTTGATTATGGAAGTAGTCAATACAACAATACTGGACTCGGGCGAGTACTCTTGTCAAATTCTGAATCAAAATGACGAGGTTACCTCATCGTGTATTGTAACTATTTACGAAGTGTTTAAGGATGAACCCCAACCTCCTTCTATACAGTATATCAAAGGTAGCTGCACTCTTTTATCTAAAGCTAAATGCATTTCTCTTAGGGTTTTTATTTTTGTCATCTTATAGAATACTATCATTTGCGCGACGATGAGCTTACCGTTGAGTGTCATGTGCATGGTGTGCCGCGGCCGGTTGTCACCTGGTGGCGCAGCGCATTCCAGGTGCTGCCCAGCTATAAATTTACCATGCTTGAGGAGGCTCACGGCGTCTGCAAGCTTTTGATCTATAAGCCGGGTAACAAGGATGGCGGTATCTACACCCTGAGAGCAATCAACTCGATTGGTGAGGCGCAAATTCATCACACTGTTGAGGTGGCCAAGAATCTGCACTACCACGTGCCCGGTATATTCCATGCGCGCGATAGGATTCAACAAGACAGCTTGAAACAGGCCCGTTTGTCCATGGATGCAGCGCTTAAGTCCATGGCTGCGTCGGATTTGAAACGTGCCGAAATCGAAGCAGAGCAGGCCCGTGTTCAGGCAGCGCGTGCACCACCGGAGCCCCTTGTACCCGCTAAGCAGAAATTGCAGTTTGCCACGCAGCTCCGCGATCGAATGGCCCTGGAGGGCACCACCGTTAAATTTGCGGCAACAGTTATTGGACCTGAGCCGAATACACGCTGGATGAAGGACGACAAATGGGTGGTGATGAGTGACAACGTTAAGAATCTGTCTGAAGAAGGCAAGGCCATCCTTCAGATAATCAATGTGACTTCAGCTGATTCAGGTGTCTACAAGTGCGTGGCCAAGAACGATATGAGCGAAATTGAAACCCAATGCTACTTCAAGGTGTATGCAGCGCAAGCTGATGGCGATGAGTCCGAGCCCATGTTTGCCCTGCCCCTGCGAGGTATTTTTAATGTATCTGTATCAGTATGTGTATCACTAGCTGCATCTCTACATCTGCATCTGTTTTGTCTTCATTTTTGTTTCAACGCCAACACGAGCATCAGCCAAAATTTCGAAATTGGTTGTTATCCACCGATCGCAGTGCTTAATTGAGGTCGACCATGTACAAAAATAGTTGTGTGATTGAAGTGTTTATTTCTACTTCTTAATCGATTTAGATGTGTATCACTCCTCGCAAAATGATTTGATTCTTGATACGAAGGTGCGCGGCAATCCCCGACCCCTCATCTCTTGGACGAAAGATCAGATACCCGTTGTTCTCGACGATCGTGTCGTGCAAATCGAGCATTTGGATGGCGTTTGCGAACTGATCGTTAATAAACCAACAATAAATGACAACGGCATCTACGTTTGCACTGCCCAGAACAAGTTAGGCAGTCAGTCGACCACCCACACGGTTGTCGTCGACACCACACACTCTTCGCGTCGTTCTAGCGTATTATCGGCAATGCAGGAGGAAGGTGGCGCCGATGCTCCCAAGGGCAAGCCGAAAAAACTGCCTAAGAAAGATGACGAAGCCGCTGGCGAGGGTGGTTATGAGCGACGTAGCCGTCTTCCCGATCCATCGCCCAAGCAAATGCTTTATTTCACGGTCAATTTATCCAATCGGTATGTCGCCGAAGGCTCCAAGGTCAAGCTGCAGGCAGTCGTGGGCGGACCACAGCCACAAATCAAATGGCAAAAGGATGATCAAAATGTAACCTACGGACCAAATATCCGCAACATGAATCGCGACAGTTTGGCCGTGCTGGAGTTTACTAATGCCTCGGCTGATGATTCCGGCACATATACAATAATTGCCCAAAATGAATTCTGCAAGATAACCACTTCAGCCATGCTGCACGTCTATCAGCCGAAGGTCAACACCGATGTGGAGCCCGTGTTCATACGTTCGCTAAAAGGTAGGAGACCGATATATTGTTGTGTCGTTCACGTTTGTATTGTCTTATCAGATCTTGATATAAATAGATCAATGCCATAGATGATTGTGCAATACAATTTTTTGTTGGTATTACGCAAGTCTTTTATGCATTTCTGTTGGTTTTTTTTTGTGTTGCATCTTTATGCAATAATATCAACCTTCATTCACGCAGATAACTATCACCTGAATTCTAATGAACTTATACTGGAGACCGCTGTAAGGGGTCAGCCAACACCTCAGGTGCAGTGGTTCAAGGACAGTATGGAGGTTCAAAATGACGAACGTCATCAAATAATTGAGCACCAGGATGGCACCTGTGAGCTCATAATTGATCGTCCCGATCATAATGACTCGGGCAAATATGTGCTCAAGGCAGAAAGTCGTGCTGGCAAAATGGAGATTTCTCATTATGTTCGGTTTGAGGGCAAGGCATCCCACATTGCAGACAATATACACGGTGTGTTCCATGCAGACAAGAACCTATTGCGACCCAAGGAGGTGGAGAAGCCAGCTGTTAAGCCGGTACCTAAAGCAGCGGCCAGCGAAGCGGAGGCTGATGATACCGAAGGCAAGCGCCGCAAGAAGGGAGATGCGGAAGATGAGGGTGCATCATCGGCCACGGACTATGCCTCAGATTCGGCTAGTATGTCAAGCAAGCGACGAGAAAAGAACATAGGCATACACTTTAGCACGTCCATGAGGGATCGCGTTGTGGCCGAAGGCTCTAAGGTAAAGATCTCCTGCTTCTTGGAGGCCAAGGAGCCACAGGTAAAATGGTTCAAGAACGAAGAGCCAATTCAAAATGGACCCAAGATTCGTGGACGCTACAGCGAAGGCCTCTGTCTCTTGGAGATTGGAAGCGCCACCGAGGAGGACAATGGCGAGTACAAGTGCTGGGGACGTGATGAAACTGGAGAAGCCTCAACTTCCTGTCGTCTAGAGGTTTACGCAGATCCCGGCACTGGTGATGTGCCACCAACATTTACGCGCAACATCAAGGACACGCTGCATGGCAAGATCAACGAGCTGCAGCTGGACGTACATGTGCGCGGACTGCCCACGCCAACGGTCACATGGTTCAAAGATAGCGTAAAGGTGGAGAACAACGAAAAGTACCACCAGGTGGATCACGATGATGGCACCTGTGAGTTGTTCGTTAGTCATCCGAAACCTGCGGACAGCGGCAAATACGTTTGCCACGCCGAGAATCGCGAGGGTAATTCGGAAATCGTTCACATGGTTACCGTCGAGCCTCGCGTCCGAGTGCGACCTAGGTCACCACCCAGAGAGGGCCTACCGCCACCAAAGCCCGCTGGTGAGGGTGATGGTGGTGAAGCTGCTGAAGGTGAAGGAGGCGAAGGAGATGGTGGTGAGAGGAGAGTACGAAAGCCTAAGAAGGATGATGAGGAGGAGCAAACAAGCTCCAGGCGCGAAGTGCCACCACCACCCGATCTAAAGAAGCGTCTCTACTTCCGTAACTTCCTCTCTAACCGTACCGTACTGTCGGGCAGCAACGTTAAATGGATGGTTAACATTGATGGACCGGATCCAACGGCAAAGTGGTTCCATGGCGATCAACCAATCACCTTTGGCTCTAAGAGTAAAATGTCCATGCAGGATGGCATTGCCTGGCTTAATCTGGTTGGCGTAACCGAGGAGGAAGCTGGAGAATACACGCTAAGAGTAAGAGGATCAGAAAATGAAATTGTTAGCACTTGCAACCTGTTCGTTTACAGTACGGGTAAAGTTGAGGTCATCCCACCCACTTTCACAGTGGGTATCAAAGGTAGGACCTAACTTAATGTACTTACTAAATGTGCGTCCAAGTGAAACGTTAAGGTATGCTGTTAGTTTATGTATTATATCCAGCTGTAGCTTTAAGTATTTATTAATACAGGCAGGAACCTAGTCCTCATATTTGTTGTCCTTGTCTCACTGTTATATTGTGTCTCTTTCTTTGTGTCCACCCCCTGCAGATGCGTATTATTCCCAAAACAATCAACTAACGCTCGAATGCAAAGTGTCGGGCAGCCCTAAGCCACACATATACTGGCAGCGGGATAATACCCTATTACCTCTCGAGACGGCAAAATATCAATATGCCGAGCAAGGTGATGGTGTCAAGCAGCTAACCATTACATCCTTTGGTATCGATGACTCCGGACTGTATACATGCTATGCAGAAAGCGAAAATGGTCAAATGAAAATAAGCAAATTTGTGCAAGCGTCCGATTATGTGAGACAGCGTACACTTGAAAAGAAAACAACAGATCAAGTTCAACAAGATTTCAAGCGACACGAGATTAGTCAAAATACAATTGCTGAAACTTCTGCAATAGATGCAAAGACCAGGGCAAGGGAAGCCAAACTAAGACTAAGTCTAGAGACAAGTCTCAAGACCATGACAATCAGTAGCGGCAACAAGGCCCAGCTTATATGCTATGTCACTGGCTTTATCGAGGATGTTCACTGGCTAAGGGACGACGAGCGTATTACAAAGGATGCGCGCCATAAGATCTATAATATTAATGGTGCTATTAGTCTGGAAATCTATGATGCTCGGCCCAAGGATAGTGGTCACTATAGATGCGTTGTGAAGAATAGCAAGCAGACAGTCGAAAGCGATGGTCAACTTACTGTGCTAGACGAGACAAGCGGTCGACTACCGCAAAGCTTTCTGGAGGGCATTAAAAGTAGGTTTTAGAGGACCATATACTACATATTCACCTACGCCTTTTATTAATTAACTTATTGTTTTACTTACAGAGTCCTTTGATGCACAGCGTAATGAGATAACGTTGAGCTGTCAGGTCAACGGACGTCCCAATATTAGTTGGATGCGCGATGATCACACAATCTGCAACAATCGTTATAGGATTGTAGATGAGATGGGCGGCGAACGGAAGCTTATAATAAGAAATCCCATACCCTCGGACTGTGGCATTTTTGCCTGCTATGCGGAACACGAGGATCGCATTGATTCCATCAGCTGTTGCATACGGGCTGCTGACCTAAAGCGTCTTATTGATTCCGAGTACGATAATGTTTCTGTCTCACAAAGAAGTGAGATGTTGGATGATTACCAGCCGCGATCCAGCGCTTATATGAATGGAAATAGTGATATAAATCGCGCTGGAAATCGCGTTCTGCGCAGCGTTACTCAGACGAAGCCAATGTTCCATAGTTATCTACACGATCGCACCATTTCCGAGGGCGCCAATGTGCGATTTCTGTGCACAGTTTCTGGCGATGAGAACACACACATCGAGTGGTTAAAGAACCACAAACCATTGCCAAGAGATTCACGCTATGAGACGGTCTACCAAAACGGAGAGGCATCACTGGAGATCTATGACGCTGTCGCGGATGACAGTGGAAATTACACTTGCTCGGCCATCAATGACTTTGGAGAGAGTTTAACTCATGCGCAGTTGCGTGTGTACAAGCATTTCAGGGAGGCATCTATGCCAAGTACTTTTACGCAGCCAATTCGAGGTATTTCACAAGGATGAGCGACACGTGAAGCAACGTATCCTTAAACATTTATGCCCTGCGTTTACTTTCTTTGCTGTTCTAACCGCTTTGTCAATATTGATTTGAGATTTCCTTTTATTAATCACATTTTTTTTGTTTAAACAACATTTTCCACAGACACGTATTCTCTGAATGAGAATGAGTTGGTACTGGATTGTCGCGTGCGTGGCCAGCCCCGTCCAGAGATTCAATGGATGAAAGGCAATGACGCCATTGGTAATGATGCAAAATACCAACAAATCGATCAACCCGATGGCTATTCCAAGCTGATCATAAGCAATCCCACCGAAAAGGACTCGGGTGTATACTACTGCGTAGCAAGCAATGAGGGTGCCCAAAACAAAATGACCCATCACGTAGACTTTAAGGGTCGCGAACGTTTTACTTTAGAGAAAACTGCCGGCTTCTTCCATCGTGATCCCAACAAGCCTCACTTCCTCAACCCACTGGGCAATCAAACCGTCTGCCAAGGCGGTACTGTTGCCATCTCGGCCGAATTTATGCAGTCAAGCACTCCCATCGAAGTGAAGTGGTTACGCCATCGTAGGCCAGTCGATGGTCCTACTGTACAGACCCTAAACGAACGTGGCATCTATACGCTGACCATCATGAATGCGGGTGAGGAACATGAGGGTACTTACACTTGTCTTGCATCGAATGCCTTTGGACGAATTGAATCGCATGTCAACATTGATGTCGCTGTGGGCGTTGAAAAGGACATTCGTCCGCCGCTCTTCCTATCCAGACCCGAAACCGAAATGAAGATTGCTGTCGGTGATCCTTTCTCATTGTCCTTCCGAATTGCGGGTGATCCGAAACCAAGGCGTAAGTATAGCATCAAAACACACACTACGTGAAACTGAAATCTCAATACTACTTTTCTTTTTTTTAAATATATTAGTGGTGTTCATGAAGGGCACCAAGGACATAACCCAATCAGATCGTGTCAGCAAAGAGGTGTCCGATGATTATACTAGATTCACAGTGCAAAAGTCGCAGATCTCCGACTCCGGCACCTATTTCGTAATCGCACGCAATGACTTTGGAACAGACAGAATATTTGTCACCATTACAGTACGTACTGCCTAAATGTATATTTTTCTGTTCGTTATTCGTTTTCTACTGTCACAGTGCTGTCCCTAAATGTTTGGCTATTTTTCCAACGCTTGTGCTATCTAACCAATGCTATTATTTTTCTTTCTCTCCTTACGCTTTTTCTCTTTTTAGATTAAAACGCCCAAAAAGAAAGAATAAAGCTTATTTCAATTTATCTTTATATATAAACATATACAGTTTGCGCAAATTTTAAACGCCTACCTAAAAGCTCCAAAATATTTATGCTCTAAGTCTACTTTCCCGACTCTATGTGTTCATTTAAAGAAAGAATAATAAACAATAATATCGTTCTGACTACACTTACAAAATCATATATAGGTTAAACCACGCGCTCGCTCTGAAACTCCAACGCAACCACGCTGGGGCCAACCCCTCGAAAGTTACAGTGAAACTTCGTATTTCAGAGGTAAGTTATTAAACCAATTTCAATGTGTTTCACTCCACTGTTTCTTCGTTGTTAACTCCATTTTGTTTTGTTATTTGTTGTCCAACCGAAGAGTTTCAATGAATTATTAATGCTGTGCACTCCTTTTGAGATCATTTTGTGTCTTCATTTAACTCCACATGTCTTTAAGTTGTATGATTCCGTTTGTCCGTATGTGTTTCTTTTAACGGCTGTACACTCTCCAATATATATATGCATATATATTTTGCAGATCGCTTCAACTCCAAACTGTTTGCCTTCTGTGCGATTAATCAAGAAACTTCTCAAAAGCAAATTTCCTGTGAGATTTTATCCAATAACCAAAAACTATAAGAAATTATCCGTGTATTTATTTATCTTTTGTTAGTATTTCTGAACGATTGACTTATTTACTTATAAATAGCGTATTATATAAAGCACAGCAATCCAGCTTATACATTTACGTAGTCGAAAACAAAACATGAAAAAAAAACGAAAATAAAATATATATTTCTCCGGGGCGTACTGCGTTTGATTTCCCCTTATACTCTACCACTCTCAGTTCCATATGACTTATGCCAACCAATTCGCATTGCATACTTTAGATCCCCCCGCCTGCATATCCACCGAACCACTGGTGGTTGACTCGGGACCCACACACATATCGCTTTCGTGGGGCAAGCCGGTAAGCGCTAACTCTGCTCCTGTCATTGCCTACAAAGTGGAGGCCTGGATTATTGGTCACGAAGGTGGTGCCTACTGGCGCGAACTGGGTCTGACGCCCATAAACTCTTTTGACGCCTTTAACCTTAAGCCCAATGTGGAGTATCATTTCCGTGTGACGCCAAAGAATCGCTATGGCTGGGGTCCAGCAGTGCAGACCAGTTCGCCACTGCAGGTGGGCGGCGTCGAATGTCTGCCAGAGTTTGTTAAGATTTTGCCGGGTCAGGTGAAGGCGCTCCTTGGCTCCTCATTTACGCTGCAATGCAACATGCGTGGCGCACCGCGTCCAAATATAACCTGGTACAGGGATGGCATACAGCTAAGCAGTAGCTCGGAGCGTGTCAAAATTCGTCAGATTGGTTCCACTTGTGCTTTAACCATAGCTACCGTTAGTGAGCTTGATTCGGGACGTTACACCTGCGAAGCAACCAATTCCAAGGGACGCGTCTCAACCTTTGCACGCCTCCAGGTCGTTTCGGATGCTAGGATCTATGAGGCTGACTCTCGCCTTAAGGAAATTGCACACGGTCGTCATCCGGCTGAAATGGGTGAATCTCTGCCGATCTTCACAATGCGTTTACGGGATCGCCGTATTCAGGTTACCTATCCAGTGCGTCTCACTTGCCAGATTGTGGGCTTTCCGGCACCAGAGATTTTATGGTATAAGGATGGACAGCTGATCAACTGCGATAGGCGACATCTCATCACAGCCGAGGGTCAGTTCTTCACGCTTGAGATTGCAGCGACATCGCTGGATGATAGCGGCAGTTACACTTGCACGGCCAAGAATGAACTGGGCTCCGTATCCTGTCACAGCTGCCTGGTGGTAGACAAGGGCATTCGCGCCTATATTTCACCAGACTTTTATGTGCCCCTTGATCCCTTCTATGTGTTCCGCGAGGGTAGCGAAATACGTCTATCCACCAAAGTGGAGGCATATCCTTCAGTGGGCGTCACCTGGCATCGCAATGGGATGCGCCTGCGTCCCAGTCGACGTATATCTGCCACACTCGACTCTACTGGATTTGTGGAACTGATTATTGCCGATGCGACGGTACGTGATGCCGGCATATATGTTTGTGTTGCCTCCAATGTCGTCGGCAAGGTGGAGACTATCTGTCGTGTGGCCATCGAGGAGATCGAAGTGGCGACAGGAACACCACAACGCACACTCGAAATACCCAGCATCAAGACGAGCGATATGCCGTGAGTATTATTATTATTATTTTCTTAAACCTAAATATATAATAATATACATTTATGGGTAAAACCAAGAAGCAAACCCATTTTTTGATTGCTTGTCGAATTATTCAATTATTAAACTATAAATGTTCCTATCGGATCACAACAATTGCAGCTATGAACAACTTATTTCTCATCGTTGATATAGTAAAACACAAACTCGTTACGTACGGTGTTTGTTGTTTGACTCCAACACCAAACTAGATATAAGCGCTTAATTGGCGTAATTAACTATTGACACCCCAAAGTAAAAAATCTATTAATTTTGCTTGTTTTGTTGCAGTTATTCCAAGGAGCCTCTGTTTGTGGTAAAGCCGCGTTCCAGTGAAGCCTATGAGGGTGACAACGTCATCATATTTTGCGAAGTTGTCGGCGATCCCAAGCCCGATGTTGTCTGGCTGCGTGATTTTCTTAATGTGAGTACACACAAACACACACACATACATGCATATATTCTGTAAGCCAAGTGACGTCAGAGATGTCAAATCAACAGTAGAAGCAGGTTGCGAGCGCTGGTTGCAGCACCGAAGTCGTATTGTTGAGTCAGTTGCTTTTACGGCGCCAACAATTGTGGGTCGCAGTTGTCGTCGTCGTCGTTGGTTGTTGTCTGTCGTTGCTAACAATATCTCGTTGCAATATCAAAAATTCAAGTGCAAGTGCGCCAACGCCAAAGAGAAACAGTTAATTCTGTGGGCCCTACTCGTATCAAGGAAATGCAAACAAATTTATTTCATTTCCAAATTGATTTCCGCAATTTTTGCATAAATGTATAAAAGTGTCAACGTTTTGAACAATTGCCACAGTTTAATCTAATAACAAATTAATAACAGTTGCTTCTGCGGATAAATTTAAGAAAGTCATAATTGATCCGTTTATAACAGGCAAAGTGTTAACACAAAAAAAAAACAAAACAAAAAAAAAACAAATCGAAGTGCAGTAAAGGTATAATAAATGTGCTCATGGGATAAAACATATCAAATCAAATCGAATCAATTTTAAGTTAAATAACAATGTGATACACTTATACAAAACTAGTTCAGCAACTAAACGAATCAAGGCAGTTTTGAATGTGCAAATATTATTTTTCCCTGTGTATATTCACAATATTTGACCCAAAAGTATATTTTAATGTGTGATTTCTAAGCATGAAAGCAAAATACATTTTTCTTATCAAATGTGCAGTGCGTGACTAAATTGAAATAGCTTTCCCCCTCATGGGAATAACAATAGCAAAATTTTTTCTTCTTTTTATACCCTGATCCCATTAAAAATGGGAAAAAAGGGTATAATGAAGTTGTGCAAAAGTATGTAACAGGTAGAAGGAAGCATCTCCGACCCTATAAAGTATATATATACTTGATCAGCATAGAAAGTCGAGTCGATATAGCCATGTCCGTCTGTCCGTCTGTCCGTCTGTCCGTCTGTCCGTCTGTCCGTCTGTCCGTATGTATGAACGCGTCGATCTCAGAGACTATAAGAGCTAGAGACTCCAGATTTGGAACTTAAGCTCGCCTAATCCCTAGGCAGTACAAGTTTGTTTCCGATTTTCGATAACTTTTCCCGTTTCCGATATACACATGGGATCGATAACAAAAAAATCTTGAATTTTGAAAACTTTGAGATGCAATTTGAATTACAAAACAAAATAATGACAATCTGTGAAATTTTTATTGAAATCGGATAATAAACACCGGAGATATGGGACATTGAAGTTTTGTATGCAGTATGCAGTATGCGCGTACACACACACGCACATTCTTGCAAGCACTGACTGTACACGTGAAGTATAGGGATCAGGGTATCGTCTAGTCGGGATATCTCGACTAGAGCCTTCTTACTTGTTTTTTTTGTATAACTGCAGCTGTTTGATACTCGGGTTACCAAACACCTACGTCACACATTGCGCTCAATCGTAATTGTTATACAATTAACACACACACACACAGATAGAGCGACACTTACACAAAGATGCATGCATAGAAAATGGGCAGTTTAGTTCTTATAAAGCCGATCTGCTGTCAAACGCTAATTCAAGTTCAACCCATATCAAATAACATGCTTGTATTTTAATGTTGTTGCTGTTGGTTTTTTGCTGTATGTATTACAAACAATTACGATTGTTGGCCAGAGCCAAAAAGGCAACTGCAACTACAACAACAACAACAACAGCAGCAGCAAAAACGAGCAAAATTATTAGCCACAATCGTGCCGCTGTTCGTACCAAGGAAGCAGGAGGTCAGGGTGGGCAACCCAAACACACACACATACGCATACATATACACACGAGTATGAATTATACCAGTTTTCCTATTGACAGTCGCGAAATTAAATTTTGTGCTTATATGGCCATGCGTTGTGCACACAACACTAACAATAAAAACAACAAAAAGATAATAAACGACTCACATGATTCATGCATTCAGTGAGATCGGTGACGGTCCTTATAACTGCTACAGCTGCCGCCGCATTCCAAGTGTCAAATATTAAGAATTGGTTTTTTTTTTGTGTTTCTTTTTTTATTCTGCTTAATTGCAGCCGGAGTACTACAAGGACGCGCCTCTCTTTAGACGTATTGGCGAGGGGCCAGAGTATCGTTTGGAGATTCCCAGCGCCAAATTAGATTTTACCGGCACCTATTCAATTATAGCCAGCAATTGTCATGGCGAGGCCAAGGCTGTAATATCACTGCAAATTTACGCCAAAGGTAAGTGGATTTATTGTATGACTAGCAGTCCGCAGATTTGGTTTATTGCAGCATGTAAAGATTTATATAGTTAGTGGATATATGTTAACAAGACGTGGGTAGACGACATCCTTCCAAAACTCATCAGCCATGGCCAACAGGCTGGCAACAAACTCGTGATCAGCTTGAACCCAAACGTAATGTAGAGCTCCGTTTGTATCGAATGTGGGGCTAAGCACACAGTAAAGTGCCTTTTTCACATTTGCCAAGAACATTTGTGTTTGGATTTGTGCCATATATTTGGGCGCAATGGATTCGCGAGCTTCGAGATATTTCTCAAAGTCCTCCTCAGTCTTTGGTGATTTTATTTCAACAATATGATCATCTGTGATGCCATCTGGTGCACCACACAAATACGGATAGTGTTCGTGGAGCAATAAGCCGCATTCAAAGTACTCCTTGTTCTCCAGCTTTTCAGTCTGTTTCAATATGAAACGTTTATGCTGCTTTTGCTGCACACGATCCTCAATGTTCTCATCGCGGCCGTTGCAGAAGAGCATGTTGAAGATCCGTTCGTCTTCCTCGGGAGTCTTGCGCGTTGCGATCATGTGCATCATGGAGCAGCGTATGCGCATATATTGTGTCTCAATCCACAGCTTTGATTTGTACTGTTGCTTTGTCACCTCGCCAAGGCTTTCGAACAGTCCGCCCTGCAGCTCCATGTGCTGCACGAAACTGTGCACATCATAGATATTGTATTCCGTTGCTTTTAGCATTACGTTATGCACTAGGATGGACTCAAATTCATCGCTGGTTTCTACACACTGACGATACAGCGCTGAGTCGCGTCCGCAAATGGCAAGATCCTCCAGCACAGATTCGAGAAAGGCCTGTTCCTGACTAGCGCTCGGACTGGGCGCATCATCATCGGTTTCCTGTGTAGGCGGTAGCATATCGCATATCCGTACGGCATTTGTTGGTTCTGGTTGCACAAGTGCTTCCAGTTCATTGCCCCAAAACTCCAGCACAGCAGCGGGTCTTTTATCCGTGCTCTTGTTGTGTAGCCAAAACACAAATGCCACAACATGCTGACAAATAGCTGCAGAAGCACACAAAACTTATAAATTGAGCTGCCAAACATCAATTAAATGCACCCACTTACCAATACTGACACACAAACCGCATTGGCCATCTGTAATAGAATTCGCGTCTTCGACGATCTTGACAACCACAATTGCGTGTGTTTCCGCGTTCGTAAAGTCGGCAGCTGGGAAGACCAATGCTTTTATTTCACATATATCGGCTTCTCGGCGTAAATGCACGTAATCTATTAACAAATCGTTTTTTTCTGTGCAGCTGCAAAAAGCGTTTGATATATATATGTGTATATGTATATGTGTAGAATAAAAAGGCGGGACATACATTTTGTTGTCGCTGGCTGATGAGAAATAGTTAAAGATCATACCACTGCTAACTGTGGGTATGCTGTGTATGTCTGCTTTGCGAAAACCTGGTTCCAAGTCCATGGGCACAATTATTAAGCCACGCATTTTTACTTATTAAGCAAAATAGCATTAAAAACAAATATAAACACAAATTCGATGTTGACGGCAGCAGCCACTGTCTACTACAATGAGCTGCTATAAATAGCTATACCAGGGCTGACAAAATTGAACCATAACGCAGTGGTGGTTCACGTTCATTGCGGCTCAACAGTTGTGTAACGGAACTTTCTTAAGCCAAAAATCGGCGCCAAAAATAATATTTTGTATTTTTTCTGCAGATATACTTAAAGAAAATCGCATGGACAAAGTTCACACACGACATGGGTAAGTGTTGGCTATGAGTTAGTACATTTGCATTATGCTTAATATATTTATGTTTTTGTTTTTTATAGTAACATTGAGACTCTGCCGCGCTTCGTACGCAACTTGCGAAATTTGCGCTGTTGCGATGGGGACGCAATCTCGTTGGAATGCCATGTGGAGGCGATGCCGGAGCCGTACATTATCTGGGAAAAGGATGGCCATGTCATACCTAGCGACAGAGACTACATAATGTCGTATGACGGCATGAAAGCAACGCTAAGCATACCACGCATTTATCCCGAGGATGAGGGTGAATACACATGTGTTGCTAAGAATTCGGTGGGACGCTCACTTTCATCAGCCTGCATAATCGTTGACGTGCCCGAGGAAAAGGAGAATATGCTTAGTCGGCAGCTGACAAGGCCAAGTGCTCTGCTATCGGCACACTCGACACCACGTTCCACGCCAAGATCGACGCCAAACCGTAGCTTTTCGCCAATGAGACTTTCATATCGCAACAGCAGCATAGATATGCGCTCCGTGGGCTCCGTGGAGCGGCGGCGTAGTGATGCACGCTGCATATCGGCACCCAAATTCCTAGCCATTCCCTACAATCGTGTCGTTGAGGAGGGCGACAGTGTGCGTTTCCAGTGTGCCATTGCTGGACATCCGACGCCCTGGGCCACCTGGGACAAGGATGGTCTGATTGTCACGCCAACCACACGTTTATCGGTCAAGGAAGTTGACGATTTGCGCTTTATTGAGATCGATGAGGTTGGCTTTGACGATGCAGGACTTTATCGTGTCACGCTAGAGAATGACTTCGGGCGCATTGAAGCCACCGCTCGCCTGGATGTAATAAGCAGTTCACGCTACTCGAAATCGCCATCAACGCGTAGCGTTCGTGCCTCTTCCTCCCGACGCAATGCCTATCTATACCGGCGAATCATGGGCCCATCCACAGGTAAAATACATGTTAATGTTATTTGCTGTTCATTAAAGCTAACAAATAATATTTCAGCTATTGGCGGTCGCATGGCCCTGGCAAGCGGCTTTCGTGGCTCCTCGGTGCCCTCGGTGAGGTTCTATCATAACAACGTTGAACTGGAGTCGTCGGAACGAGTGCACATTGTGCTGCATGAAGATGAGGCTATGCTGTTTGTGGATAACGTTACGTTAGAAGATCAGGGCGTCTATACCTGCATTATAAGCGGCGAACATGATCCCCTAATTAGCTCCATTGAAGTAAAGTTCCATAAGTCAAGCACTAATATTAAACATTGCCCCGCTACAATGGTTGAGCCGTTGCCGGAGATAACGAAATCAGTTGAGGGCGAAGTGATCGATGTCTGCTGTGTCATCGATAGCATCGAGCCCTACACCTACGTCTGGTTGCGTAATGGCGAAATTCTGCCCGACAGCGAGGAGTTCAAGTAAGCTGTCAACCACTTATCAAGAGTACCTGTATTATTTATGCATTACTGACATGTGATTTTTTTTTTTGTTCACTTTCATGTTAGTTACATCGATCACGGCAATGGATGTCTCTGTTTGCGCATCAACGACGCCTTTGACATTGACTCGGGCATCTACAGCTGTCTGGTGTACACATCTCATAGCGATGATGACACCAATACCAACACCGATGCCAACGTTGACAGCGACTGCAACTGCGACTGTCGCAGCAGCGGTGAACTATGCGTGCTGGAGCGCGATCTCTCGCAAAGCGATGAGAGTATACAGCTGCTAAAGACACCGCTGCCGGTGGTGTGTGCGTCAGGAGCGGAAGCGCTCTTCTATGCCCGTGTTTACCCCTGCCAAGCGGACACCGAATGGTATCTCAATGGAAAACTCATCGAGGATGACTCACAAAACCTGTCGGTGCGTAAGACACGAACCTTAATGTGAAATTCAAAACAGTGCTCAGCACACCAACCTTGGTTTGCTCTTACAGCTTTGGGCTTATTTAAGACGGCTGATATTGCCAATATACCCGATACGTTAGGGCTTTTAATGAAGCAATTTGTTTGCTTACCTTTCTGGCCCGAATTGTTTGTCTCTTGATGCGCTTGCTTCATTTGACACCTCTGCAGCTGAGCACTTCAAGCTGCCTTGCCGCTGGCTATTTTGGTAATCAAGATATGGTACACCGAAGATTAGATGCCTTTTCAGATATATATAAGATAAAGCAGTGATATTTAAAGATATTAGAAGAGAGTTAAGAGCTTATAAGCAAAATGAATCACATACGCAAGAACTCAAGTTCCGACAAGTTATATTATTAACATATTTAATGACAACTTAACTTAACCCTCTTTTTCGAAAGCGTACAGAAACAAAAGCAACTCGTTCACAACTTCTCAACGTCGAGTGTTTCTGTGGTGAAAACAATAACAATAACACAACGATAAACACACAGATATAAACAGCTCAATATATGTACCATAAGAAATTGTAAACGAAGACAAAAATAAAAAAAAGATTAAAATTGCGGCGGTATGCGCAACGCATGCAAACGATGTTAGTGACGCTACTGGCGTCGACGTTGCTGTCGCTGTTGACGTCGCCGCATCCAATTCCGAATCGGTTGCTGCGATGCTCGATTGGAGCGCAAACCACTCGTTCAATAGCGTTCAAGCCGAGCTGTTCGCTTTTGCAATTAGTTCGTATCGTGGAATCTCAAAACGGCGTGACAAAATGTCACAGGTATGCAAAAGCTAACAATTTACATATGATCCGCAACGATATCGATATCACAAATAGTAGATATACCCATATACATGTCTACTATCTATAAGCAAGCGGCTCTGATAAGCTTATTTGTTATTGTTTGTGCGCGCCAAATGAAATTAAGAGCGAAGCGTGAAAGTTTCATAACCTACGATTCCGAAACCGACGACGACAACGCGATCCCGAATGCGTCGCATAGCTCGGCTTTTGGAAATGTTCTCAATAATTAATTGGTGCCGCGTCATTCTCAGTTTAACTTTGGCCGTTGGCGCCTCACATTCCACCGCTCTCTGAATTTCAATTGTTCAGTAACATTTATACTAACTTAACTAGGTGTACATATGTATTTCATTGTCATTGATTCGCACTCAAGTATTTGCTCTTCTCCATTTGCGACAGCTGTTTTCACACTTTAAAAATACACAGATAATAAAAACGCTTTGTCTTCATTACAGTTGGAGTCGTATCCAGAGAACGGCATTCGTTTGCTGCGTTTGCGAAACGTTCAGTTGGCCCAGAGCGGTGAAGTTCGTTTACAAGTAAAACATCATCCAACGGAGGAACGACGGACGCCTGCCACACGCAGCTATACCAGTCTGCTGGTGTTGCCCGTTAACAGCAATAGCAACTGCAACAATTGCACCAACAACAACAGGGAGTGTAACAATTTATCACTGGCTCCAAGCAGTTGCATTACGAGAGGCCCGGAAGACTGCACCGCACTTATTGGCGGCGATGTCAAACTGAGTGTGCACTATGAGCCATTCCCCAATACGAAAGTCATCTGGTACAAGGCGGTGCGTATAAAAAACTGAGTTTAATTATTTATTGTTGTCACATTTTGTGTGTAGTTTGTAGAACATCAACTTTTGAATGATAAAGGTTGTCGTTTCAGGAAACATATAAAACTCTTTCAAAAATCTTCCAAACCCTTAAAAAATTGGTTAATAAGGCGTTGGGTATCAACCTTCATAAAGTGTTTATTAGAAAAGGCTGTATCCAAAGCTAAACAAACATTTTTATAGATAGTGTATTACGCTGTCGTTTACTTGTTGCTTTATTTTTAATACCAGAGCTTATAATTTTAATAGGCTTGTCTGCCCTCGGACCTACTTAGCTGACGATCCTACATTTTTATCACATATCGATCTTTATGCAAATTGTATTATGTATATCTGTTTTGAAACCAAATTGAGCAAAACTAGAAGGGAACTTCAGTTGCGCAATGATTTTGACATATGACCTAATTAGGCAAAATGCCGTCAACAGCTCGAAGATTAGCAGAGTTGTTATGCCCATGATCCCATGTCATGCATTTATCTATATGTTCATATAAGACGCCCCATAAGATTATTCACTATCTCATTTTGCCTCGTATGGGCATTAAGCACATTACCAAGTTGTTTGTGTCTAGTCTCCGGTCTCACATCTCTGGGTTAGTTAGGGTCTATGACTGTGTCACGATCAGTTTGCGGTATTGACGTGTATGTACGAATGAATGCGCGAACGTAATTGTTGCAAACCGCAAACGGCTAAACAAATGAACAATATAGTTAAAAGTGTTTCTTTTTGTGCTCAACAAAGGTTGGAGCAGCAGCCGCAATATTAAATACACCCTTACCCTTTTTTTTACAGTGCCGCGCCATCGTTGAGGGCGATAATGTGACGATCCGGACAACGGCGCAACTATCGACGCTTTATATAACAAACATCTCGGCTGATGACAGCGGCAAGTACACAGCGGAAATAATGAATGACTACGGCGTTGAGGCGGCGGCCGCCTCAGTTGCCGTCGAGGGTCCACCGGAACCGCCAAGTGGGCAGCCTAGCGTGTCGCTTGGACCCGATCGTGTGGCAGTCGCCTGGTGTGGTCCACCCTACGATGGTGGCTGCATGTTAACCGGCTTTATGTAAGTGCCACATAATGATTGTCTTTTAAACATTTGATCTTTGAATTTGAATTTCGCCAGCATTGAAATGCAAAGCTGCAAACCATCGGACTGTGATAGCGTTAAGGATAACGCTGACTGGCAGCAGGTGGCTCGCGTTGTGGATACGTTAGCCTATACTGTTAAGGATCTGCTGCCACAGCTACAGTACAGATTTCGTGTACGTGCCGAAAACATACATGGACGCAGTGCACCCAGTCGGGTCAGCGAACTGGTGCAAACAACACGAACAGCCTTAACAGCAGCTGGAGCAACAAGTGCAGCTGGAGACGCAACATCAACAGATTCTCAAAGCACTGTGTGTGTACAGTCTGGTGGGGATTTCAAGTCACGCTTTGACATCATCGAGGAGTTGGGCAAGGGACGTTTTGGTGTTGTCTATAAGGTGCAGGAGCGCTCACAGCCAGAACAATTGCTGGCCGCCAAGGTTATCAAGTGCATTAAGGCACGTGATCGCCAAAAAGTGCTCGAAGAGATTTCGATAATGCGTTCACTGCAACATCCCAAGCTACTGCAGCTGGCCGCATCCTTTGAGGGCGCACGTGAAATCGTCATGGTCATGGAATAGTGAGTAGAGTCCAACAAGTGTTCAATAGAATTCCACTAATCTTTTGTTCTTCGAACAGCATTACGGGCGGCGAGCTGTTTGAACGCGTTGTTGCCGATGATTTTACGCTGACTGAGCTGGATTGCATTCTGTTCCTGCGGCAGGTTTGTGAAGGCGTCGCCTATATGCACAGTCAGAGTGTCGTCCATTTGGATTTGAAGCCAGAGAATATCATGTGCCACACACGCACAAGCCATCAAATCAAAATCATTGACTTCGGCTTGGCGCAACGCTTGGACACAAAGGCGCCAGTTCGTGTGCTTTTTGGCACGCCCGAGTTTATACCACCAGAAATCATTAGCTATGAGCCTATTGATTTCAAATCAGACATGTGGAGCGTTGGCGTTATATGCTATGTGCTGTAAGTTGTAGTATTTCGGAGATTTCTTCAGAATATTTAATGAATCTAACAGCTTGAAATAGATTGATGTAACATCATGATTAATCTTGAGTTTATATAGTAGTAGAAAACCTGAATTATAAGATCAAAATAACACAAACTTTGAATTTGTTGTACCTTAGATATGATTAAGTTGATAAGAATATTTGCTTTTCATCTCAATTATATTTAAGGGAAATTATGCTTCCTTTTGGTAGCTTGAAAAATGTATTTTCTGACAAACCCAACAACGGTGTTACAATATATAAAATCTGGTTGATACAGGGTATTTGCTAGAAAAATACTAGAATTACTCTGTATTAAAATATTATCCTCTATTTTACAGTCTGTCTGGCCTCTCACCATTTATGGGCGACTCAGATGTGGAAACTTTTTCGAATATAACGCGCGCAGATTACGACTATGATGATGAGGCCTTTGATTGCGTGTAAGTATTATTAAACAAAACTTTCATTCTATAAATGCTATAAATTTTATTTTATCACAGCTCTCAAGAGGCCAAGGACTTTATATCGCAGCTACTCGTACATCGCAAGGAGACGCGTCTGACTGCACAGCAGTGTCTGGAATCCAAATGGCTTTGCCAGCGTCATGACGAGAATCTCAGCAATAACAAAATATGCACAGATAAGCTTAAGAAGTTCATAATCCGACGCAAGTGGCAGGTTAGTCAAATAGTCTCCCTTTGTCACAGCTGCTCAAAACTAACTGTTGCCTTCATTTTGTTATGTTTATAACCCTATGCCTTGCTTGATTCTGCTTTGCTTTGCATATGCGCGACCTAAATAGAAAACTGGCAATGCTATACGAGCACTGGGTCGCATGGCCACGTTATCCGCCTCTCGTCGCAATTCGGCGATTGCAATGGGTGCCTGCAATAGTCCACGGCCATCAATCTCCGGCCTGGGCATGCTGAGTGCTGCCGCCAGTGCGAGTGCGGGCGGCACGCAAATGGCTTCCTTAAACGAAGAGGAGGACGATTTCAGTATAGAGATGCCGCATGTGGACAAGCGAAAGACAACTGCAGGAGTTATGAAGCTGCGCGACAAATCACAGTGCAGCGAACGCAGTGACTCGGGCTACAGTGAATGCTCCAATGGCAGCCAGGGTATACAGGAAACGCTACTGCTAACACTGGCCAAAAACAAGCTGGAGCAGATAGCCAAAGCAAGCGGCCAAATTGAAATATCCGACAGTCCAACAGCATCCACATTTGTAAGCAGCATGCCGTCCCTGGAGCTGCCCGCCAAGAGTGAACCCATCATGCTTTCCGACTTTACGAATACAATAAAAATGCGTAAGAAATCTTTAGAAGACAGCTGCACACGTGAAAAACTGAAGCCGCATGGCACTAAATCAAATTGTGAGTCCAAGTCAAAGGTGTCCCAGCTGAAGTACAAGTTTCAACAATCCAATGCCGCCGCTGCTGCTTCTGCAGCTTCATATAATAAGCCTGCTAAAAAGCCTCCTGCTACAGATCCCAACAAAATCGCCAAGGTCGCGAGCATGGGCAGCATTAGTAAATGTAATCATTAAGCATTAACATGCACAATTTCCATTGCTGATCATTTGTATTTTTTTTTATATAGCCGCCGCTGAACCGATTCGGTCAAGTGTCGTCGTCAGAGTTAGCAGCAGCAGTAGCAACGTTGTCGCCAGTAAAGCGAGACCAATGCAAACCCAATCAATGCCCAGTTCACCGCTGCCCCAACGAGCCGCAACGCCAACGCGGCTGAGCAATCGCGTTCGTGAGACGACAGAGCGTCTTGCCCAACAGCATACGGTGGCCAGCGCACAGCGGCAAGGAAATGGCAATGGACTGGGGAACGGAAATGGAAATGGGATCGGTCATGGTCATGGGCACGAGTCACGTGCGCGTAGTCTCATCAATAGATTCAACGAAACGAAAAATATCACGTCCTAGCTTGTTATTTTTTTTTTATGTGTGTGTCGCTTATCTCACTTTATTATTGCAAATTTCATTGATTTTTTTTTTCTTATTTTTTGTGTTTAAAAAAAAAACAAACCCAAGGATAATCTGTACGAAACACTCGAATATACATACTACATGTACATGTGCATAGACATTATATATATATATATATTTATATATATAAACATGGATGCAAATGCGAACTTATTATAATCCAAATCCGAATCCAAAATAAAATGCACCCAACAAACTTATTAGGCACTTGGCACAGGCACATTGCACATCGCACACTGCACTTAGGCTAGACAAAGGCTAAATATTTAAATTATTGTATCGATTTATACATACATACATATCTATTTACCATACTAATTAAAGTTAAATTGTAACGAAGCCAACACGCTATCTTAATATGGGCGAATCATGCCATGAAGATACTCGAGTACTTATTTCAAGAGTTCAATGAAAGAAACCAAGTTTGTTCTTAAACTGAGAAGCATTGGAATAAGCACAGCAATCCGTTTTGTAATCTACAAATTAATTATTTTTGATTGAACTTAATTTGTATGAAAATGTTGATGGAAATGCTGCAATCTTTTCTTTCAAAATAACTTTATAGAAATCTTCGTTGCATGAAATCCTTTAAAGAAAAGCTTAAAACTAGACCTTCCGTCTCTTATTAAAACAATCTTAGGACTACGTCAAGGATTATTAAGTTGTAAACTTAACGAAAGAAGCTATACAATGTTATTCTTGAGTAACTAGAAAGGACTTCTCAGATTTCCTTAACTCACAAACTATCTGTCTTCTGACGGTTTTCTAAGCCCGCAGTTGACTTGGCCCCGATGTCTACACTAATAACAAACCACTAGACTGCATCATGCTGCTGCTGGCGCGGCTTAAGTCGCACCCAGAGTCCACCCGATGCGCGCAGAGTAATCCTAAATGTGGCCTCAAATGTTGTCTTGCCAGGCACGGGTAGCAGCTGATAGCTGCGCAATAGGCGGGAAACAATTGTCTTGATCTCCATGATGGCAAAACGATTGCCGATGCAGTAGCGCGGTCCAGCGCTAAATGGTATAAATGCATACGGATGACGTTGCTCCACGTTTGCGGTGGCAAAACGTTCCGGCTTAAATTTCTCTGGCTCGGGATAGATGTGTGCTAGGCGATGGGTGGCATACGGACAGATAAAGATGTTGCTGCCTTTGGGCAATGTGTGGGCGCCCAGACGCACTTCTTCACCTAGTTTGCGGGCAATGAGCGGCACACTGGGATACAGACGCAGTGCCTCCTTAATGCACATCTCCAAGTAGCGCATGTCACGCAAATCACTCATCGTTGGCGCACGTTTATTGTAGTCAAAGATGCGCTCCAGCTCCTCATGGCACAGCTGCTGTGAGTCGGCATTCTGTGCCAGCAGGAAGATGGTGAAGGCAACAGCGGCACCCACCGAATCCTGACCAGCCAGCATGAATGTACACGCCTCATTGACAATGTCTTCCTCACTAAACTCTGGGTTACTTTCCGAGATCTCAATCATATAGTCTAACAAACACTTGCGCTCCACATTATTATTGGCCATAATCTCGCGACGTCGTTTGATCATCTGGCGTGTAAAATCATTTAAACGCTTCTTCTGGTTAAGCTCATCGTTGGCCAGCGCTGTCATCTGATAGACGGCGTCTAGAAGCAGCCAGGGCTGCGCAAAACGTGCGGGCATCATTAGTTTGCCCTTTCGGAACGGGGATTCCTCCATCAGATCCTGACCCTTCTTCTTGATAGGCACGCCCAGGACAGCTTCTGCAATGATATGATTGATTAGAAAAACGTTTTTGCAATCTTTCTTATCTCAAAAACTTGCCATTTAGCACATCGATAACACAATTATTCACATATTTGGCTATGTTGACCTCCATGTTCACGGCGGAAGCATCCAGGTGGTCATTCAGCGATTGCGACGCATCCACAAATGTGTCAATGAACTTCTCCAACAGGCTCAAATGAAATGCCGGCTGTATAAGTTTACGATGTGTGCTCCACTTGGCCCCACTGCTGGTTATCAATCCATTGCCCAGGAAGTTATGCATCAAGCGGTAGAAGAACACCTTGTTTGTGTGCTTCTTGGAGGAGAGTACGACCTGTAGATCTTCTGGCTGCAGAACCACAAAGAATGGAAACAATAGCACCCAAACTCGCACAAGTGATCCATATAGATCGAAGGCCTTCGCGGCTCGTTTTCGCATAACTAAAAGATCAATGTGGAAGTACATGACGTATACGTAATTAATAGAGTTTTAATATGCAGTTTAGTTTCAAAATCTCTCAGATACTTACGATCCTTCTCATTGATCAGCAAACAGTTGCCCAAAAAGGGCAACGATGGTGGGCCCGAGAGACGTAGCGAGAGGAGCACAGATCTCAGATATGCTTGTAGATGTGTGTAGAATGTGTAAATGCTCAATGTGAGCACAACTAAGGCAAGGGCGCTGCACAGTTCCGATTTCGTGGCACGCTCCAACTGTGTAAGTGTGCGAGTGTAGAAAGAGGGAGGAGGAGCAGAAGAAGAAGAGTAACTGTTTGAGTAAGTGTTTAAGTTAAGTTTGGCAAGTGGCAACTCGCAATAATTTGTTTGCCATTTGAGCAATTTAATCAAGTGCGTTAAATATATTTACTTAAGCCCCCGTGCAAATTAACCCTCAAACGCACTTCACTTTAATAGCTCTTAGATACATATCGCACACAGATGTTTATGTGCAACACACACACACACACACACACACACACACAACATTCAACAGTCTATTTTGCTAGGAAAGTCATTTGTGTGTTTGTGTGTTGAGGAGGGCTTGAAGATCGTTATGAGCAAGTCGTTGGGCATGTCGTAAGGTTTTGTTTTTTTCTGTAAACACTCTCATCATCATCCATAAACTGGAAATCATCATCGAAAGTGCCTGCCCATAAAAAAAAAAACGATGTGAATTGCTTGGGACAACACGTCGTATGCGCATTGATACACCACACGTATTTACTTTAATGATATTTTTGTAGTAGTTAGCTCAGATCTCGAAGAGATTTCGGCAATTGTTGCTAACAATTGACTGCAGCAATGCAAGGACGCTACACATTATTGTTACAGATACAGATTTGTATCTCAAGCTGTCTACTCTTTTCCTCTTATAGATACAATTGCTTTATCTTGTCTTTCTCTCTGGCTGTGCTTTTGTTTCCGTCCGCTCAGGGCTGTAGCTGTTGACAAGAACACACAGCGCTTCATTCATAAAAGTCCCAAACAAAATGCGATTGATTAATGATGATCACCATTTCTGCCTTAAACCATGGGCACACGTTTTGTTTTGGCATTTTTCCCAGACGTGGTTTTGTTTTCATTTGTTTTCTTTTCTTGTTTTTTCTTTTTGAGTCAAAGCACCAAGCAATTAAATGTGAGTACTCACTTGACAAGTGCTTGGTGACCCACAAAATGTAGAGCAACAACCGAAATATTATACTTGCCTTTAATAAACAATAGGATACTTTTGAATATTCAAGAAGGAATACTAAAGGCTTAAGATACAAATGTTTATAACTTGTTATTGAACAGTAAGAAAAATGCATAAACCTTTTCTTCTTACAAAACTTAACGTACTTGTAGAGATCTCTTCAACTAGCTAGATCAACGATTCAACTGGTACATTTAACCAATCACGCACACACACAAGCCCAGACACACGCATACGCCCAAAGATTCAGGGTCAATCGTGCGTATTGCGATCGTAAAAGTATGTGTGATAAATTTTGAACAAACAAAAAACATAATAGATATATTATGCATTGAAATGGGATGGAAATAATAAAAACTAAAAGTCAAGTACAGGTGCAGCATTGCAAATTAGATATAAATATTATTGTTATCAAATATTTAGCAGGTGCGTACTTTTTGAGAAAGCGAAAGCAGTCTTGGCAACGCCCCACAAAAGCCCAAAAGTAATAATTGTGATTGCGTGCGTATGAGTTTGTGTCTGTGCGCGTTTGGTTCAGTTTTTATTAACACACATACATATATAGTACATGCATACGTACATATGTATCTATCGAATTCATATTAATATCAAAGGAAGTGATGTAAGTCTTGAAGCGAATCTGGGAATAGGAAAGTTATTGCTTAAGAGCATTTTGTTAAAGATCTGCTGTGCTTACCAACTACGAAAACAAATGGTTAATCTCGAATAATAACTGATTAGAACAACAAACATCGCTGACAACATTTTAGACTTCATAGCCATCTGTTAGCGCATTTGCTTTTGAGTTGTGAAAGAGACTTCGCTCCCCATTGCCCCAAGGAAAGCGTTTGTTGCGACGACGCAGATGCTCATACTTGATAAATTGTGGACGTAGCTGATCCTCCCCATGCTTGGTTCTAACGAAAGCATTGATCATACAGAGGGCAACAGCTGGTGTGGCCACAAGAAAGGTGACTTGCTTCCACAAGAGTGCACCAGTTGCCTTTCCACGAATTAGTTCGGCTTGCTTGGTCATCTGGATCAAGCCAGGACGTACATAACGTTCCCAGAACAGCGACATGTTGTACAAATAATCTTTTAGAATTTTACAATTTATAGCAAATATATATATGTTTACATTTATCTGTCTCACAGCACGAAATGAGAATGAAAATATATATCTTTACGTACTTGGTAGAAAGAAATTCATAAAGCAACTCGATTGAATATGAATAACGTTTACGTTTGGTGTTAGAAACTATCCACGTTTTTTTTTTCTCGTTTCACACTTAGGAATTTTCAAGGGGAAACAAAGTGTATGAAAACAAATAGTTTATATATATATATATATTTACCCAAAGACTAGCAAAGCGCGCCTTCCGCTCCAGCGTGGGTACAAAACCATCCATCTATCCATTGATCTATCTATATCTATCGATCATAATCATGTATCATACATAATCATGTCTTTTAGCAGCTAACTGGCGTATTTACACAAACAATTCACACTTGCCCACTAATAAATGTACTTGATTATTTCTCACTAATTCTATAAATTATCATCAGCGTCTTTTATTTTTGGTACTCAGGCAAAAAAAACTTAAGAAAACAATCCCTCATACCCCCATACCGTTTGTGCAATGGAGCGGTATACGTGCCACAAACTAACGTTAATACAAATACAACAAACAGAATAAATCAAATAAGATTTAATACTAATGAGCATGCGTTCAAGTCAAAATCTCAATATCAGCGTCAATACGTCAACACTTTGGATATCTTGAACTTCCTTAGTTGAAAAATAAAAAATATTCTTTTTCCGTTTCATCTGCATTTAATACTTTTAAGTTGCATAATTTATAATTATACAAATTAAATAATTAATTTTTTATGTTGATCTATACACATATTTACATTTATCACAGACATGGCCAAATATATTTTTAATATCCTTCATTATCATAAATATTTTTTTTTAGTAAGCATTCTACTTTTCGTTATAGTTAATGATTGAACATTTTAAATTTTCAAAGTTTTTCCTGCATTATGCTTTGAAAATTATTCCAAAACTTATATTTGTTCTTCATTTAAAGTTCATTTTAAAAATTTAAGTAAAGTTCTATTAAAGTTCTTTAAAGTTCACTTTAAAACTCTTAAAGCTCTTCACACAATTTTACTCACCACTTTTTCCACAATCATATTGTTGCACTTAACCTTGTCTTTTATTATTCAAATTCACTTTTCACTCTTTTCACAGATTTGACACAAAAAACACATAAATATATTAATAATTATTTTAGGTCGAAAGTGTCTTTTATTTTGATTGTCCTTCAGTGTCACCTTAATACCTAGTGCGATAATCAAAAGGCGCGTTCGTTTAATTGTTCAATTCACACACGCCGACAGTTGAGTTTCAAATGGTGGATCTCAAACCGGACAACGTCTATTTATAAGAAAAATGTTCGATTTAACGCTGAGCCGCACAAGCAAACATCGAAATTAGCAACAACAACAACAACGAAAGAAAACGAATATCGCTTTAATGGCGCGCATACGTGAGACGCTGCCTGCCTTTCGGAGATGAAAAGAAAGAGAAGCAAAAGCTCTCTACTACTTAAGCGACAAGAGCCACATGCTGTATATATGCATGTATAGATGTATAAGAATTATATGATGTGCTAAATAACCACAACTAGGAGTTAACACACCTTGGGCTTCGGCTAGAGCAGCGGCAGCCATTTGTAAATTAACGTCAAATAGACATATAAATAAATCGTAAATGGTAATAGTTTTACAGATTTATTGTCCAAGTAGGCACGTGTTGTGTTGTGGTTTTTATTTGCTCCACATTAGAGTACTTTGAGTACTTTTGAAGTACACCTTTTTAGGGTAGCAGACATTAGTGCTATTCAGTTTGCGCTATAGGCCTTAAGTGCAGCTACCCGCCAGCTTAAGTGCATTAGGTATTGTTTTATTTTGCCAGTCAATCGATAAATTGCATACGAATAAATTTTCGAAATGTGTAAACAAAGAATAAACCAACATCGTTGTATTCGGGAAGATGTGACAGAATATTATCATTCAACATTTCCGCAACTTTGCAAAATGTTGACTTAATAACCCATAGTGCTAAAACAATCTGATATGTCTATATGAACTCGACGTTGTTAAGTCGGGTCGTTAAGTAACTAAGCGAAACCAATTGGGATTTTTAGTATCAGTTAGGAATTTATTAACTAATTCTTGCTTATATTGTAGTTGCAAAGGTATTTTTTCTTGTACTTTTATTTTTGTTGCACTTGTGTGTTGTTTCAAATAACGTAATTAAACAATATTATATTATTAATGACGTCCCCGAACTTGAACAACGTGTTTGTTTTTGCATGCTCAATAAATAAATGCAAATTGTTTGCCATAATGTGGGCACTTGTTTTGTCAGAAGAAGGTATATTAAGTTATCCATAACTTTACAATATTTCTCTTTATTTTTTTTATGTTTTTGGAAGGAACAATATATTTTGAGTATCGATAAGTTAAAAGGTGTGTAAACTAGGAA